>CM031237.1:86424870-87024870 GCA_018340775.1 Taxus wallichiana var. yunnanensis | reverse complement strand
GTGTGACGGAACTCCCTTCTTCTCTCGCGTGTTTGCTACTAGCCTGTAAGACTTTGACCCTTCTTGGATGATTGGAAAATCTTTGTAGTTAATGGTAAAAACTAATATACTTTGCTTTCGCCTCGAAACTTATGTTGTGTGTATACTTTATTTGATTTTCGGTTTGAAACTCGATTATACATGGCTTTTGTGTTAATTTTTGAAACCCGTGGTTCCCCTTTCTTGGGCCGATCAACTCTTATTCTTTTAGAAATATATTAATTTAGTCTATGCGTTTGGTACCTTTGATAAATTTCTAGATGGTTGGTGTATATATCAAATCTTAATCTTGTAATTATGGTTTAATTACTTACTTGATGGGAATTCTGTTTTTTGCTAGATTATTTGTTTTCTCCTTATAGGGCCAAGGGCCATTCTCTTACGATTGCTATACTTTCGTTGCTTTTACTCCTAACTGAAGTACAAGGTCTTCTCCTTCTTTGATTGGCATGATGAAGACTTTATTATAACTTGATGTGTTGATAGTGTTTAGATGATTGAACCTATTCTTGTAATAAAGTGATTCCTTTTCGTGGTATTGTTAGATAATAGTTATGGTGGTTTTGTGTAGCCTTATCTTGCTCAGTTATCGTGAACTGACTCTTGTAGAAAATTTGCTGCAGATGGATTTTGCATGTAGATGAGGGATAGATTTGTAGACTTTAGTCATCAACCTCGAGCTTGAGAAGATCCTTTTCTCGAAACATTTTTTATGTTGTTCAACTATTGTTAACGTCCCAAAGGAAAGTTTAAAAGAGGATTAATGTCTTAGTATAAAGTATTATGGACTTTGTCATCCGAACTTTGGGAACCTTATATTGTTTGACCATCATTGAAATTATAAGAAAATTTGGTTATTGTTGTTGAGTGACTTTGTTGGAGTATCAGTATTTTAAGAATTGATGTAATCTTGTTTTGTTCTTGTAAATGAGTGTTGCTACAACCTTGCCTTGAGAATAAATTTTGAGTTAAACCTTGATATGACTTAGTAATAAAGTGTCATAAGTAAACTAACATGGGATTGTTTAATACTTCTGGAAGTTAAATTAAAAGTTGTATTCAAATAAAGTAACGTAGGGGTCACCAACTTGAGAGCAAGAAATTCTTTAAGTAAACAAGGGCAGGACTATCATTGCAAGTAAACTTTATATCATGATAACCCTAGCTCCTCTAGTGAACATTATTCCTTTTACGGTGAAATTTGTAAAATGACCCTTAGGTGAAATGAACTATTAGTTGTCTGAAAATGATAAGATTTAATAAGCCAGAGAAAACAAATTGGAGACCTCACCATCTTTCTCACCGCCATTTGGAAAGTAAATTTTTACTCCTTATTAATACTTTTAAGCGAAGCCTAAGTAAAGTCGTTGATAATTCTGTTAAGAGCCCTAGCTTCAATTAAATACTGGAAATAACTAATGAGGTCCTAAAGATGTTTCATCACGATCTTCTCCCTCTAAGCCTTTTCCAAGGCAACTTGTATCACTTCTCTTAGGTGTGTTGAACTTAAAACCATGTTGTCTTGTGGGCAAGAATGAATCTTAGCGTTAGTGGTGAGTAGATGGCCTTGTGGAATTTAAATACTCCTTTTTCTTGATAAACGAATTAAGCAAATAAATGTCATAATAGAGAAGATTTAAAGATATAATTACTTAGTGTCAAAGGAATAAACTTAGCTTGGCAAGTTGAATTATACGAATCCTATCTTGAGCCTCTTTGAAAACGTAAGATAAGAATTGCAAGATGTTTTTTTAAAATAAATGACCCTAAAAAATATCTCATTGTGGTTGGTTCTAACTGTAAGTGTGTTATGTGATTGGACTTCTATGTTGTCTTGTCAAAAGAAAAAAAAATGTATTGTCCTGGATAGGTGTGAACATTTCCATGCTGCCCTTATGGCCATCCTTGTATCAAGTTGTTCACGGTGTTAGTTAGTCAGTATCCTCGGTGACGACATGTTGCGTCATGTTATGTGTCAAGCAAGTCAAAAAAAGTTATCCCGTATTTCACCGTGTTGTTCGTGTGTGGATTTTTGGGTCGTTACAAATTTTGTACGCCGGAAAAGCAACAAGCGAGCATGGGAATCTATAGGAAACTCTTCCGCATACCCGACCTCTCGAGGTCGTGCCCAGATATGTACGGTGGGATGGAATATGCGTGGGATACAGACAAACTAGTTAGGCAATCTAATGTCTTTGATACGTACTAATGGAATTTGTGAATCTAAGGCAAAGAAGGCCCTTCTAACTTGGATCGGTGTGATAGATCGATCGGAGGATGACTGCTCAAGGCTCTAATCAATATCGAGCTCTAGCATGATTCGATCTATGGGTTGTGGAGTACGTGGGAAATGACCTAGGATAGTTTCGTGTATGTCTCCGCATAAGGTCATATGGTGGATGGTGGAAACAATTGACTCTATAAACGATTCTTTGGCTTAGTCCGACTTCTCTAGCTTCGTTAGCCGCTATATCTAGTAAGGACAATTGTTCGATGATGATGGGTGGAAGTGGAGTGGATTGGAATACTAGTGTGCGAAGCCGTTGTTTATATCTGATTGAATTATGGATTCGTTAGGTCATGGGGACTTGTGGGTCATAACCGTAGACTCTTGGTTGTTATGCGGTCCCGTATTATGGTCATATACGAGAAATCAAGTCCTAATTCCTAGTATCCAAAGAATCATATGCTTTCTCAGCTTCTATGTTTAGGACCAACAACTATGTGATTTTCTCAGAATATCTCACAGGCGTTCGTGCAACCTGGATCCTTAGACTAGTATCTATATCTGTGAGAGTGTCTCCTGCACCTGGCTGTGGGACCAAAGGATCACAACCAAAGGTTTGTTCTCTTTCGAACCC
The DNA here is from genome assembly GCA_018340775.1 of Taxus wallichiana var. yunnanensis. Taxonomy (NCBI): domain Eukaryota; kingdom Viridiplantae; phylum Streptophyta; class Pinopsida; order Cupressales; family Taxaceae; genus Taxus; species Taxus wallichiana. The sequence continues at coordinate 87,021,970 of CM031237.1, read as the reverse complement.
TTCTACAGTCATGTGAATGTTTGTCTAGGGTAATCTGTAATTTGGTTGATTTGACCAAAACGTGTATGCTTGGTCGTCTTCTATATTTAACCCTCTCAACTGAGAACTGATCAATTGTAAATCTGTTGTTGTTTGGAAGACTTGTATTCTGAGATTTTGGTCTATGTCGACTATTGTTGTGACGAGGTTTGGTTGAGGCACGATTGGCTCAAATATGTATTCCCTGGGCTCCCGGGGTCCCGTGATTGTCATACAAAATAAAATGTAAATCTAACTGTAATAAAGCAAATTCTAACTACGTGGAATAAAACTAAAACATATATAACTTCTATTTTTGCATTTAACTTTATGAGAAGAAAAGCAGCTATTTAAATGTATCTAGAAATAACAACTAAATAACAATTTAAAACAAACAAAATAACCGAGTGTAGTTATTTGTCTGTGCAATTTGTAGATTTATTCTAAATAATGCAATAACTTGCTTGATCTATTTGCGAGATTCTCGATCCTACCTCAGAAGTGAAGAGTGAATCATAGTTTCTCAGAAACTATCAATCCCCACAGCTTCCCTGGCAATATCGAGAATAAAATCTATTGAAATGAAGCAATTTTAACTACTTTATTTGATATGATTCTAACTAAAACTTTGAAAGCTAGAACCTGGATTCCACAGAACAGTGGCGAATCCAATGGTGTATGTGATCTTGTCCCCTCAAGCAGATCTCCTCGTTCTTTCGTATTCTCGTGGATCCGAAAAGCGTGTAACGCTAGATCGATGCAAATATATATTGGGACAAGGACACTCGTAATGTAGACTCGAAAATGTGAGTAGGAGAGGGATAGCACAAGAGTACGAGCTTGGCTTATGCAATTCCTAGCGGGATTTTACTGTGAGTCATGCAACATAAAGTGACCAGAACCTGAAACTATCCTGTTTGAAGAGAAAACCTACAACTTTAATGGCTTCCTAAGATATTCTACTCCAATGAATTGGATAAAACAATAACACCGCTTTATGTACAAGCTAGATACGTGGCTTAACAACAATTGAATAATGCTAACTAGACATATAATGAACTAAACCAAGCACTGTAAGCAAAATAAAAGCTAAATCTAATGCAAAGAGAAATTCAGAGACAAACTTCGTAATGATTGGGTGAAATAACAAGATTTCTTGCACAAGATGGGTATGTGGCTTACCAACAGTTGAACAATGCTAACTAAGCATGCAAGGAATTAAAACTATGGCTTCTAAACAAATAAAAGACTCGAACTATGAAAATCGAGCATCAAAGTGAATGAGGGGCGACCATTTGCTTGTGCACAAACCATTTATTTATAAAGCTTCATTCACCCAAAGATCAAAACCAAATCGAACTCTAAAACCATAAACAATGGCCAAACACTATTCCAGGGGACCAAAAACATAAATGCAAGCCCAAGTCGGCAAAGAAAAGTTGGTGAAATGTTGATATTTTACATGATTCGCGTCAAAGCGCTTTCTAGAAAACGCGTGCAGGACCGCCGCTCTGAGCAGGGTGGCGGTTACAGGACCGTCGCCCGATCGTAGGCGGGCGTCACGAGACCCCACCAGCAGGGCGGTTTCAGAATCAAGGGAAAAAGGCCAAGAAAAGAGGAAAAAGGGGAAAAAAGGACACGGGGCTAAGCGGGGCATGCGAGATGTTAACGCATACTCCGAGGGCTTTTCCGGATCCCAAACACCTTGCGAGGAGACCTGTATCATCATTGGGGAACTTGTCACGTTGTTCTAGCAAAGACAATACCTTACAATTTTGGGTACGTATGATACGCATGTCAAAACAAGTTCATTTAATCTTATTGACAATAATATTTCTCAAATTGAATTTCAAATGATAACAACAACCTACATGAGGACAATACAAAATTATAATGGAATTCCTTCTAAATAGTCTCCACAATTTCCATACCAATGTTCTAAAACAAAAGAAAAGCATTCGTACAATAGCAGTTCCTAAGAAGGCCGGAATCCACTTTCTACACGTGTTTCTTTTTCTCCCTTTTTTGTCTTTTCTACTCAGGAAATCCTCCTGCACATTTGTTAGCACATGTCGGTTAAGAACCGAGCACGATAAAAAGCTATAACATTAAGACAATATGTTGTTATCTAACTATTTCAAGGAAGAAAAGCACCGTTGCTTATGAAAATAATCCAAGTGTCTAAACAAGAGTAATTAAAGAGTTGTCCAAAAGCATAAAATGTCAAAATAAAAAGAAAGCACTAACTCTATTTAATTATCATTTTCTCATAGGAGAAGTTAATAAACCATCATAATGAATTCCACCTATATCACAATAATGACCATCATTTTAACAAGATAACATTTCGAAACAAAAACAATTACAAGAAGAAAATTAGTTTCAAACGTGATCTGTCCCTATTTGTTTAAGTTAGTTCACCAAGCCAAGGATTCACTATTCCACTGTAAGATCCCGAACAATCAATCGACATGAGAATATCTAAACCAAAATGACTTAATAATATTAAGATGTTGTGCCTATAATAGTTAATTTTATATCAGTACAGAATAAATAAATTGGAAAAGAAAAGGGATGAAACACACAAATGACCCAGTATGGGCCACATCCTATCCTAACAATCCTTCTATTAAACTTTCTTCTAATCAAGAGAATGTCTTAAGAAAAAGGAAAACTTGACAAGACCAAACATAACCATTATAAATCTTACATGAGGTTTACTCAATCATTCACAAGAGCACAACACAGAATACATAGCTTCTAAAGGATCTGCCATCAACACAAGTTGACATCAACCTTTCTGGTCAACACATAACCATTCTACTAAAATGACAAAGAAGGTCATATCACAATGAGCATCACAATAACCAGTCAACCAATGAGTTTCCAAATACACCAACCTCTAAGTCACAGGAGAATGAAATTTAAACATTTTAAGGAGAAAAATGTAGAGTAATTTCTTACGCATAAAACCAACATCCCAATTTTAAGATTTGAAAACTTCCTCAATAATGATCAAGTAGATCTCGTATCCTCCAACATATGTGAAACAAAATCAAGGTATGAAAAAGAGTATTTACTCTGACATTTTAAGCTATCCCAAAGATGTGAGTAACGTCTAAAGGAGACATTCCATAGGATCAACTACATTCCTCAAAACATACAACAGTCACCAAGGGAGAGAAGATGATTCCAAAGACAAGAATCTCCAAACGGTGAACATGAACTGATACCAAATTATGAAGATCAAACATGATGCTGGAAGAATAAAATAGTTCTTCGAGGGATTTACAAATAACAAAAGCAACTAACCTAGTTTGAGAGTAATACCAACTTGGCTCAATTCAAAAATCAGTCAAGCTAAGCACACACTAAGCCAACCGAGAAGGGTAACTAGAACCTAAAATAAACTAAAAGAAAAAGATAGAGACAGAATAACATCATTCACCTATACACAATGCACTTACAGTACTCAATTGCTATTTCACAAATACCCAACATAAGCCAGAACGACAGATCTCGAACCGAAACAAGTATCCAAAGGAAACAGGCACTATAAAATTGAGTCAAACAACAATGTTTGATAAAACATTCAAATCGTGAGACCATCACAAAGAACTAGGAATTTTCATTATAGGACCCCCACCTCTTTTGTTTTATTAGTCTTAAGAACAAAGTTCACCCAACTAATATTTATTAAAACCCGAAAACAATAAAAAAATTCAACCAGCGCAATCATTTCTAATGCCAAGAAAAATATGAAAGAGCAAGGGAAGTGGAAACCAAACAACATACCATCACACGAGACATTTATATGAAGAGCAGAGTCATTTAATGAATCATTTAAATAACAGCATAAGAATCAATGGTATAGAGAATATCGTGCCTGATTAAGCTCCCACAGTCGAGAACAAGATGGATAGGGTTTGCAACATCTCAAGCCCACACTCCACTATCCTCCAACCTGCTAGGTCGTCCGCACTCTTCTCACAACCTAATCTGGCACAGAAGGTTACGGCCAAGGTATATAGTCCCCAAAACATAGATCCGCAATACCCTGAAGGAAAGGTGGTATCTAGGACAACACTGATATAAATTTGTGCACAAATGGCTTGAGTTAAGACCCCTCTCCCACCATAAATGACCAAGAAAAACAATTCCCAACCTGCTCAGCCCATCCTTCAGTTGCAGCGCCCTGTATTGCATGTAAAATGCGGAAGAGTAAAACCAGAAGGAAGATAAACTATCTGATAAGGTGCCTCCAAGAGATGTGGTTTCTAGGGATGCCACATACGCGGAATGAGCATAGAAGGATCTACAAAAAAGACCCACATGTGTCCCAAATGGTTAGTTGTCTTTACCATCATTCACACAACCAGTGTTAGGAGCTTGACAAGGGTAATGACATCCTCCCAAAGAAAGCAACTAGAAAATAGGACGAAATAACAATGTCCCAGCCAAACAAGGACTATGCAACAGAACTCTTCACGTGAACAGGCATCACGGCTTGAGCAGGTTACAGTCTGAGCCAAGGCAAAAGTGCCTTCCACCATCACGAAATCCTAAGCATCAGGAGACAAACTAGTCCATGCTCTAGCTACACGTGTCTAGGGAGGAACTCAAGGAGATTGAGATCCAAAAGAAAGTGGCCAGAACTCGATGGAAGAATATACTCCAATATTTTCTACGCTGTCCCCCACAAGAATTCCTCCACCATCACTTTTCCACGTAGAAAAATTGAACTTGGCATGCGCAGGATCCACAAAGTCCAGGGCATGTAGAAAAAAAGGACAAAGAACTGTTAAAAAAATAAAAACATGCGCCCCACTATTAATCTTTTCTCTGAAATCACGAGCAGGGAGGAAGGAGCAGAGGGCTGCAAACCATTCAAAAGCATTTATCTATAAAAACATTCAATGCCCCCATTTCTTAACACAACCCGTCAGCTGGAAACCACGGCTAAAACAACCTATGCGGCCACGTTCCTTTCAGGCATTAAGGCACACGCTATTACATGCCAAGCACTGCTCCACCATGCCGCTCCTACCACCACCACCACCAACTTGTTCTCCTATTCTCTCCTCTCAGTTCTCCTTTAGCTACATTTTCATCACATTCTTTTGCTTAGGCCCCCAATAAAATAATGGAACAGAGGAATAGTCTAAGAGGCGATTAACAGGAGAACCAGTGTGGTACAAAGCAAGAATCCAAGGCAAAACAATTAATGAGGCAACCATCCCAATCAATGTTGTCTGCCACCAACCAGGGAGAAAGGCACATCCACCACTACAAAAAAAGGACTTCTACCAAAAAAAGAATTAAAAAATATAGTCTTAAATGCAAAGGCCGTGTTTCAAGGCAGTTAAACCAACCAAGGATGCCAAGCATGTTACCATTAATGGATAGCAGGTCAACATAACACAACACGGTAGTGCATTCGACCAGCAGGGAGGATTGATAAAAAAAAAGAAGTGTCTTCAAAGTGGCGAGGTGGGTGGATGCCTCCACTACCTTCCCAATAAATGGATTCATCCGTGAACAAGCTCCTCCTCTTGCGCAAACAGAGGCTTGGTCCACGAAGTGACCAACGAACCAATAAAATCGTTTATCAATAATTAACAATAACGTTGATAACAATCGACAATAAGATAGTGACGTTATCATCGATCGATAATTAAATTAATAATATTATTACATTTTATTTTATTTTTACTATTATTATTACAAATTAATAATTATTATTAATCATATTAACAAGGGCCAACAAACAAGTTCGACAATTTGAGAACATGGTTTGCCTTTAATAGAGGAAAACATAAGGGACGATGCGGGGGGCTAGCAACAGAAAACATCGACACCAACACAAATAGGCATGATGAAGAGGGAGAACAACTAATTATCCTCTGCGGCAAGGCGAATCCTCTAATGATCGACAAAAAAACAACAACGTTTAACATTAAGCAACACAAACGTCGAAGGAGAAAAAGAGCAATGATGAATGGGGCGTTACATATGTTTTTTAGATGTTGTTAAACACCTTGGGGCCACTCCACACCCTTAAAACTTAAAATTGAAAAACTAGATAGGAAAATAAACACTAAAGCCATCCTAATCATACTGCTTAATCCAACAAACCATTCCAATAAATTTAAAACAAAAAAATCAAGACACTACTTGAATGAATGCCCTCCCAAAACAGATTGAAATATGGAAAGAGCCGGAAGCTAGACACAGACACATGAAGACTGGAATCTTAACTCCATCCTGCGAATGATCCACTGCTTCCAGCTCTTTGGAAATTGCATTGCTTCCTGATTCAGTGAAATAGAGCAAAGGATACTGTTGATTTGGGACTCCATATAGAGGATACAGCCTGCAAGCGTACTAGGTTATGTTGCAGCTTGCATTAGAGTATGTGATTCAATTCCATCATTTCAAACATGGTCACTGTTTTTGAAGGGATTATTGGTAAAGCTATTTGAATCAAAGTTATAAAACCATATTTTCACTAAACAAGCGGCATGGTGTCAGTCTCAGAGGCAGAACAGGTTCAAAATGACTTTACACCTTCTGATTGCATAAGATGTCTCGTTCTGTGCATATCCTATCATCATTGCAGTCCATGATGCCACATTTTTTTGGGCATTTTGTCAAACAGTTCACATGATAGTTGCATGCTCGGGCACATTTTACATACATATGTAGTAGAGCACATACAGAAACAACATTTGGCGGGGAAAAATTCATCCCCATCTACTATATATTTAGCTGCCAAATTTTGTTATGGCAAAGCTATAGATTTAAATGTCTCCAACATTTCAGGACTAAGTTGTTAAGCAGAGCATCTTAAAATGATAGAGGCTTTTGAGCTATGACATTATGTCATTATGGAAGGACTCAGTTATAGTTTTGAAAAGTTGCAAACAACTTTTTTCATGGGTAGAAAATTTGCATAGTGTAAGAAGATGCAACGAGTGCATTGTGTGGAAGGCATGCACGAATACCACTCCAGTCTCTTGTTCATTCACTGAAACAGTTGTACTATCTTGGTTCCATCTCTTGTTTCTTACAGGTTTGGGATTGGATATGGCTATGGTTGGATATGGCTATGGATCTGTGACGGCTAGGAAGTGATTAGTTTTTTGTGCAGAACTATGCATCGCCTTCCATTGGGTATTAGAGGAAGAAAAGGATCGCCAAAGACTTTCTAATAGGTAAACTAGGTAAATTCCAATGTGTAAGGTAATTCCAAAGGAGACATACAGAACCCGGATTGGTGCAAATCAGAAAATAGTATAGAAAAAATGGATGATACATGTTCCTCCTTCCGCTCATCCAAGGTCCACTAGGAAATCAGATGTTGAGAAGAAATCCCACATCCATGGCCACGGGCATTCCGATCAGATAGAAGGATCCCAGATTTATGTTTTCACCCAGCGCAAGGCGAGCACTTCCCCTTAGAAAACTGTATCCTGTTGTTTGCGGGCAGTTTCCCAGCTCACAAAGCCCTAAAACAGGAATATCGATGGACATCATGGCAACAATATTTGGATCTCTAGTGAAATTTTTGGCCCGGCTGTAGCGTATGTTGTTTGCGAAGGTCATTGCCATGAATCCCAATACCAAACTGCAAGAGAGCACAACTATCAAGGCCATGCACGCCCCGTCAGGCCTGTTTGCAGCAAGCTCGTTGCCCACCCTCGTCGAAACTCCCACACTCAGAGACGAAGGAAATATGTAAATCAACGATGTTGTCTGGATTAGGATCCCCATGGAAGCTACCGTGGCCTAGTTTGCTCTGCTTGCTGGTGGTCTGGGCATTGACAATGAGATCCCCTTTGCCATTACATTTTCATGGTGCACAAACATTATCTACCCCATTAAGTATGACTCTCCCTTCATGATTATAAGCTGCCTCCTTAGGAATAGATATTATTTTATCTATAAAACATTAGGGGTACGATTTGGGAATGTTATTTAGAGACAAAACTATAGTTTTGTCTCTAGTAATATTTCTCAATACCCCCAATACCCCACTTTGTTGTAGTGTAGGAACATTATCTTTGAGTTAGATACGGGAGACCATTATGTTTTCAAATGTTCTCCTCATTATGAGATAATTGGACCCATTCATTTTCCTCTTAAGAAATTTTCTTAGATATTTCCAAACATTCACCTATTATGAAGATAATATATCCTTGTGACACTTCTTTGTGGAAATGTTAATCAATCATAGCCATCTTATTTTCAGATATAAATCCTCATGGGAACCTATGTGAGGTTAAGCACATCCTACATTCACACTACAACTTTTCAATGGAAAAAGCCTCATGATATTCTTTCAAACTTGAAGTGTAGAATAATGCAATGTTATAAAATCAATGATAAACATTTCCTAACATCCATTATACACATTTTCACCAACTTGAGTTTGAAGTGTTTCTTCAAAACATCAAGAATCATTTCATGGAGGAAAAATACCGTTAGAGTAAAGACTATTCCCGAGATCATTTGGTTAATGACTAAATCAAATAAATAAAAATCTCACAAGAATAGAAAATACTTGGTTTGAATGTAATTGGATTAGTTTTGTATTCATAATAATTATAAGAAAAGGGTGATTTATTAAGTATTGTCATAACCAAAAGCTTTATAAATAGAAAAATTAAATTCACACTCAAAAGTGAGAACTAAGAAATTATATTACTCATTCCTTTCCCTATTAACATACATGTGCCTTATTTTCTCTTAGATTGTTTCTTCTCCTATATTCTTTATATTGTAGTTTTCCTTTCCATAAACATTAATTGGATGATAGGCCTTTCTAAAGTCAATTTTATTTGTAACTCTCATCTTCGTTGTCATTATCCATAAAATATTTTGAAATTTATTTTTAAAATAAACTCTCCATCCTATGTTGCACCTTGTTTCCCCCTGCAACCTTTCTTTGTGCAATAAGTGATTGATGGATCGTGATCTTCCCATTTTCATGTAAAATTACATTACGCTAACGTTTCATTTATAAAAATGACATGGCTGAAAACTTAAAGGTGTGGAAAATATATGTAATGCCCCCTTTAACCCTACTAGGAAATAATTTAATAACTACGAAAAAAATCAGTCATTTTTTGAAAAACGAATAAAATTTTATCACACCGTTACCATCTAAAATCAACAACCACCGTAGACTATGATAATATTAATTCGTAAATGTATTTAAGCCCATGTAATTATTTACCATTCCTAATATTTGGTCCACCCATTTAAGAATGATACTTATTTAAATATACCCGAGTCACTATACTAAGACGTCCCAAGGTCACCCCAATAATATTATAAAAATTTACCCATTAAATTAAGTAGTCACCCCTTCAAAAAATATGGAACTCCGCTAAAATTTATTTTGGTGATTCACTAAAAGATCACCTCATGATTTAATTTTTTTTTTAAATCCCTAATTCCAAAAGTTCTATCTTAAAATCCCTAGATTCTCATCTTTATTTTAAAAGTACCACACCCGTAAAAAATATATCTATTCCCATAAAGTGAGAAATAGAAGTTTAAATCCCAGCCCTTAGATCTTTTATTGTCCAACCCTTGGATTTCTGAGTTTTTTCTCAATCCTATTATCCTTAAAAATTAATAGTCTAATTTTTTTGTCATCCTCTTGTTCATTTGGGTAGATAGATTTTGGGAGAAGAGTGCTTGAGGAAGGAGAGACTATGGGCGTCCAAAACATAGATCTAATATTTAGTTTTTTTTTCTTTTTTGTTTTCTTGTTTGTGTAGATTTGCAGAGAGACATGGAGGTCATGAGAATAGAGAATCTCCTCTCTTTTTTGTTCTTACTTGTTTATTGTGTAGATTACTAGATCCTTGGAGCCATTTGATTTTTCTATTCAATGTGTTTAGGTGGGATATTTTCTCCATTTGGGGTCTTTAATTATTTATTTGTTTCTATATATTTTAGTTCCATTGTTGGATTTAAACCAGAGGTTGTTCTGGTTTGTTATAGCCGTAATTTTTTTCTGTCTTTTCTTAAAATTTTGTGTGAGCATATATATTAACATTTTTCTTTTTAACAGAGCCCAAACATCCACCTATTTAATCACAACCATAAGTGGTTATCGGGCGACATTGTGATGAGGCTAATTTGTTTGGTCATGAGGTGGTTTTACAAGAGTATGAGTTCAACGGGGTGTGGAAGTTGGGGGAGTGGGGGTTTGTCACTCACCCCAAACCAAAACATAAAAATTTAATTTTTATTTATTTCACTTTCCTCATAAGCATGGCTTGGTAAATATGCGATTGAAAAATGTATTTTTTTATAAGTTTGATTTCACTATTCAATATTTTATACAAACCATTTGATTTATAAAAAGTATCTGATTACATATATATACATACACATACATATACATTTTATATATACTTATTAAAATATTAAAAGCGCTTCCTAAAAATCAGAACAACATATAAACTCGATTACATATATTAATGTGGCTCCTTAAAAATTATTTTTTCTTTTTAAAGGTGATAATCAATTTTCTAAAATTTGGATATGTATCACCCATACCAAACCCACTAAGAGCATGTAAGAAATATAAATGGTTTTGAAGGTAAAGGTAGATTTCACATTTTAAATTCAAAATCAAGACCACATTTCACAGATTTCTAATATGTCATTCAAACCAAATTCATGGGGAATGACTATATGTTGCATGTAATATATATCCTCCTACAAAATGCACAACAAAATCCAAATTCACAATCCTTAATTCTAACTTATACAAATGAAGAATATCTTTCAAACATAAAATAAATCAATGGTTAAGAGTTCTTCTTCTTCTTCTTCTTCATTTAAAACAATAAGAAAATTCAATGATACAAGATAGATTCAAGTATATGTATTCTTAACATTCATCCATTTCCCATCACTTGCTCTTTTCAATATAGCTAGAATACACTCTTACATTTTACTATTTTTACACTAACACCTATGTTTATAAGAATGCAAAGCTACAACTCTTTTCTCATTATGCAATGTCTATCCTTATACATATGGAAAGAATGTGAACTATTTTCAATATTGGAAAAATAAGTGATAATGATACTAAGCTCCTACAACAAGAGTGAGAATTCACTTCACTTTGAAGACCAAAAATATGAACACACCAAACAATATTTCAAGAGAATAAACCACATAGATTAATCCTTCCAAAGCCTTTCAAAAATACAAAGCTATTTCATCATTTCCCATGCAAGGCTATATGTCACACGAAGGATTTTAGTTCAACTTGTTAGAAAATGTGAAGAAAGTTACAATTTACTAACCAATGCACCATGCAAGACACTACAAGGCTCCATCACATATTTGAGGGGGATACACAACACTATTACAACACTTGTATGTTTAAACTATAAACCATATCCCAACAAGGGAGGTGTAAAAAGGAGTAAAACAACATGTCATTACATTACCCAAATTGAGGTCAAGAATGTAGAACTCTCCCAAAATTGAGGGAAAAAAATGCTAAGTATCTAAGAGTGTTTCATCTGTTTTCAATCTTTAATCTTCATGGTTTTCACTCCACAAATTCTTTATATATAAGGAGAAATGCCCGATTTACCACCCAACCTATAGGCATCATTACATGTCTTTCCAAATGTTGGAAGACATGTTATCCTTCCCCAATCCCATGGGAGAGAGAGCAAGCTTACCACAAATTTACACAAAAATGGAGGTTATAAATATAGACATCACAATCAAGACCAAACTCATGAAACCAAAATATAAGATCTGACAACCAAACAAGAAGAGGAGAATACCAAATTCATCATCAGAAAGGGGAAGAGTAGATTGTAAATCCAATAGAACCATAGGTTGAGATTTAGCCATTGGATGCACATATGCAAGATCTTCAAAATCATCCTTATCCCTCTATAACAATCACCACTACTTATCAATCCTCCCATTTACTTAAACTCCTCCTTGGGAGGATTTTAGAACCCATTTAGTTTCATTTCCAATGATGGGGAAGGGGATTCAAACCGTATGAACCACCTTCCCACCTCAAACCATATTAGGGTAGAAAAGAAACCAAAATGACTTTCCCATCAAGCCATGAGGGTTAAGAGGGTAAATTTCTCCATTTTTTCCTACATAAAACTCCAAAATCTATCAAGCCATATAATGGATGGAAAAAACAATAAAAGAAACAACCAAGAAAACATGCACCACATATAAAACAAGCCCACACTCACATCAAGATGCACCTAAGATTATCATGCATAAATGACAAAGAAAGATCAAGGATCCTACCTCCAAAATCTCTCCAATCTCTAAGCTTCTCTAAATCCTTTTCCAAGCAAGAGCTCCAACTCTAAAATCACTCCAAGTACAAAATGACAAGAAAAATTCCTCTTCCTCCAACATGAGGAATTATTTGAAGAAAAAAAGGGTAATTTTCCTCACAAATGAGGGGGTGACATGTGTCACCCCTCTCTTCCCTCCAAACCAAGATTCCAAAATCAAAAGGAAGAAAAGATAAAACTTCATTTTAGCATTACTCCCCAAATTACCCAAAAAGAATATAAACCAAACCCATGCAACTTTTCACAATACACAACCCCCAACCATTATTACATGAATGGTGACAAGATACATGTCAAATGGAAGGGAAACTACCATTTGGCCTCGGAATTAAGCTCCCCGCCTAAGTAGTGTCCAAAGGCTCATTTTTATGCTAAGAAAACCCCAAAACCAAAAGGTGTCTCTAAAAATGCTAAAAATAACCAAATTTCGGGTTTAACATTTTGGGAACATTAGCTGAGGATGTGGGGTCCACTTAAGGGTGCTTATGTGACCCCAATTGTGATTAATCAATCAAAAAGTAAATACATCCTTAATATAAGTGGGGACCATTATGTCCCTCAACCTAGATCCTAAAAAATTAAACAACTAAACACAATTAACTCTACAAAATATACAACATTATAATCTAAGGGTCACTCATGCTGCCCAACAATACATGCAACCAAATAAGGCTTCACATAATTAACATGGCTAAGACTCTACCTCATAGGTTGCTTGTGCACACTCGAGTAGCTGGCCTAAAACCCATGTTCTCCAGTGCCCTATAATATTTACACTCATTGCAAACATTAAACACATTTTTCCAATAAAAGTATAAATCAACTACTCAATAAACCAATCGAAGTATAAACATGCTAACTATGCTAACACATCATCAATAAGGAATAGTAAAAAAACATACAAAAATTCTCATAAATTCACCATGTGTTAGCCATTGTAGTAACATATAACGACATATATCCATGCTATCATATGATCACATCAAATAACCAAATAATCCATAACATCAAGATGTGCGAAAAAACCATGTGTCCATCATATATCAAATAAGATCAATAACGTCGTAACATGTTAGTATCCAAAACATCTACTGAAATGAACTAACATACTAATCAAGGCTAAGTTAGCGCAACGTGACCAAAACATCATGCATTTCCACGAATGATCAAATATCATAACATAATATGAAAAAGTTCCATAATCCATGTCCAATCACTAAATATGACTATAGATTCAATAGATAAACTGAAGCTAGAAGATGTGGGCACTACATCCACCTCTCCTAAAATTAATATTCCTCCTTGAAGTCACTAGGTGAGATAGGGACATGACCTCACGAGGTATCATATCATATCATACAATTGTTGGTCACAAAAAGCATGTCCCACCAATTAAAACTTGGTCCTATACTAAGTGTTTCTTTCATTTAAAGTAATTTAGTTAAAGAAAGTTGTAGCTTCCAAGGAAATTGTTATCAACATAACTGTCTAAAACCTCTACATGGTCACACGTAGTGTATGTCCAACATTAAGGTCACTTTAAAGGAACTATATTATTTTATTTTATTTTTTCTTAACAAACGTGTCTCATCAAATATAACATGGTTCAAGGTCAAGTGTATTTTTCAATTAGGAGAATATTAAGCACGAAAATTTTTATCTTTGAAACTGAATTCATTTTCCTCATCGTCTAACCTTTCTATAAGGGTACAAATAAGAGGATGTAAAACATAAGGTCTACATTTAAAGGAAACTATATAAGGGTGAGCCAAGAGAACATAAATGTTGTCCTAAAAGGGTTAACTAGTTTTGCATACTAGTTGTGTACAAGCCCACTCAAGGAAACTATATAAGGTGTCATAAATACCACACAATAAGAGAGAAAATTTTTCTAAGTTCTATGTGGTTTCACCTCCTAGCTCACCATTACTTTAAATTTTGAAAAATGGTTCTGAGCCTCTCCAATAATGATTCTAGCATCTGCATTATTCATTAAGGTCAAGGATGAAGATTCACATAATACCAAACATAATTAATGGTGTTGACTTAATTTCACCATTATTTTTACATTAACATAGAAATAGTACTAATAATTTGTGGGTGAAATATCTAAGAAGCCATCAAGTTAGGATCGATTTTCTAGTTGGTTTCCAAAGTTTCATAACATGTACCATCTTCTAGAACATCTTAATCCCACTTCAAAGTTTTCTTTAGAAAAATCATAAGAGATAGTTTAATTGATTATTGTTTAAATGTTTTGCAAAAAAGTTTTACCATGAAAAAGTAACTTTCAAACTTTTTACACCCCAACAAGCCATAACTCCATAATGAAACAATAGCCAATGCATTTTCAAATCAATAAGATATATGAAAAGTTTTACTTAAATTTTATCGTTTCTTAAATACTATAATCAAGAGAAAACATGAATGAGTTAGGAAAAACATAATCCATTCAAAAGTGAATGTTTCCTGAACCTATCAAAATACTAGGCAATTATAATTTGGAAGGAATACAACTTGTCCATTCCTCAAGAGTACAAGAGATCAACACACATTTTCCCTTAAGGGAAGGTATAGTCTAACGCTTCTCAAGTATGGAATTTATGTTAACCTTTACTCAATAATTATTTTGGTCACAAATGGTCCATTAGGTTGCAAGATAATATATACACACACACACTCATTAACTAGAGGTTGAATCCATTTTACACAAAGAACTTTAAATTTCGCCACCCTATTGAGTGGTAACAGCAAATGGGGCCATGTTTTAAAGAGTACCCCAAAACAACATAGCTTTCGAAACAACTCCAAATTTACATTGCTTAACTAGTGTTTATACTGATAACAAAGGACGCCTTCACCTAAGGTAGGTGGAAAGAATAGTTAATCATTACCCTTAGTCCTCACAAAAAGGGGTTACACCATTTATCTTATAATAAGTTACTAAGAGTTTTCTAATGTGAATGAAATCTTACGCAAGAGTCTCCTAAGAGTCAAATAGCCAAAGGCATATCTAATTTGTGAGACCATTTCCATCCTCGATTATCCGCATTACTTTCTCATCTCAAACCTAGGTGACTTACAAAAGAAAAAAATATAGAATGTGATCTATATTATATGAATATCACATATCTAAGATTAGTAAACATTACTTATTCCATTTGAAACTATAACTTACGATTACCTCAATTTTTTGATTTTAAGGGGTAGCAAATGAAAACATTTTTGGTCAACCAAGGTTGTAAAAACACATATTTGATAAGTTTTCCCACCTACATTTAATTTCATGATTTTTATTGTTGTTTATAGGGTATAATAGACATAAATGTAGTTATGGATATGTGTGTGTGTGTGTGTGTGTGTGTGTGTGTGTGTGTGTGTGTGTGTGTGTGTGTGTTTTGGTGGGTTACATAACATTGCATTTACCACTATTACACCATATTACTTGTAATTCCATGTTCAACACTATCGTTGGTACACCATAATGCCCAACTAAGAGAGAAATCAGAACTAATTTATTTTATCTTATTTTTGTCGAGAGAGAGAGAGAGAGAGAGAGAGAGAGAGAGAGAGAGAGAGAGAGAGAGAGAGAGAGAGAGATAAAATTAGTGATTTTTTATATTTTCGCATAATCAATGTTCTTATAGATCCACGAGATAAGGTTAGAAAGAGAGGGTGATTCCATGTTTTCTACACATGAGTCTTAGCATTATAAACATGATTAACTTGGAACATTTTAATCAATTCAAGGAGGTTTATAATCACACGTGTACTTACTAAGGTAAAATGTTTTAACCAAGTTACATTGCAACAAAACTTAGTAAGTGGTTATAGTATGAAAATAGGTTTATCGAGCTCACTAAGGATTAAAATACTAGATCATTACTTGAAGCTCAATCCAAATGTTATATTGAGATATTCAATGAGAATTTGAAGTTGTGAAAATAATATTTTTTTATGAAAGCACGATGTATTCTTAGTTTATGTGAAGAGGATAAACTAGCTATGAAATATCACTTTAAGCAACACCATCGTATAATAAGAGACACTAACTTTCCTTTCCCCTTATCATTTATTGTTTAGAGACAAGTTAGAGGATTTTACGTTAGAAAACATTTTCATCCAATTATACTTAATTTAAAATTACAGTTTGAAAGGATAAGTAAGGTTATAAGGTTTCTTGGAAAATTTTCTTATAAAGAGAAGTATAAAATTTAGATTTGTAGCATATACATGAGGAGTAGAAAATTATTTTGATTCTGAATAGCATAATTTTAATAGGTGGAGGGCCATATTCTCTTATTAGGTGGTTAAATACAAGAAAAAAATATTTATTTTACACCCATACTAAAGGGTTTTGTTAGGTTTAAAAGTGGTGCCCCTAACATTGTGGTTGTGTTTCCAAAGAAACAACGGGTCACGTAAGGAGGAAAAATTTAAAGAGTTGACGGATCGTATCGTAAATCTGTGCACCATGATCAAGTTTCACTCTAGTTGATTTGTAAAGGCTCCAACATAATCACAAGAAGAATCGATCAATAATCGAACAATCTTGCATAACGAGAAAAAAGCTTGCACATAGAGAAAGACAAACAAGTGTCCTCGCATGCTCATAAATGAATAGTGGAAGGGTACATATAGGGTGCTTTGAGTAACCCTAGTGCATGACTCAATAACAAACCCTAATCCTAACCCTAAACCTAACCCATGTGAGATGACCCTCCAATATGTGAGGAGGACACATAGGATAACTCACACCAACACCCCCTTTCATCGAAGTTGGGGTAGTAGCTATGATGAGTCAGACAAAAAGAGAAGACACTCCTAAACAACTAAGAAAGATGTGTCAATGGGGCTCGGAAGCTAAAGGATTGATAAGGTGCCCATATACAAACACAATCTTCTTAGAAGAAGAAAAATAAAGAAGGACTACACATCCTGAAAAAGATGAGCAAATTTCAGAAGACCTCACCCCAAGAAGAGACCGTAAGTGAAGAAACTTCATCTCAATGAAGGGCTTGGTAAATAAATCTACAATATGATCATTTGTTTGAATGTACTGAATGTCGATGATGCCATCATGAATAAGCTCTCGTATGAAGTGCATATGGATCTCAATGTGCTTCGTTTCCTGATGCTAAACTGGATTTCTACAAATGGAGATAGTGCTCGTGTTATCACAGTAGATAATGGTAGGCTGCCAAAGGTGGATGCCAAACTCTTTAGAATACCCTATAGCCAAATAGCTTATGTGGCAGCATTAACTACTCCTTTGTATTCTGCCTCTGTAGATGATATCGCAATTACATTCTGCTTCTTACTAGACTAACTAATAGGACCTGAACCAAGAGAGAAATTGTAGCCAGAAGTAGATTTTTGATGATCTAAGTCACCGCCCAATCAGAATCTATGAACCCAATCAATTCAATATCTACCCTTGCATGATAGTGAATGACATTAGTATAAATGCCACAAACATAATGAAGGATCCATTTAGCTACTTTCCAATGCAACTCATGTGGCTCCTGCATGAATCTGGACATGATCCCAACAACATATGATAAATATGGTCGAGTGTGAGTCAAGTAAATCAAGCTCCCCACTAACCTCGTCGATAAAAATTACCATCAACCAAGGGATTAGAGAAATCTGAAACCAACTTAACCCCGGAAAGAAAAGGAATAGGAGAATACATGCAATCGACATCTAAAAATGAGATAGAAAATCAAGAGCATACTTAGGTTGTGAAATCAAAATTCCCGAGTCGATTGTGAAATTTGGATCCTAAGGAAGTAATGACTCGTGACCTAAGTCACCATGGAAAACCCGCTGGCCAGGTGATCTTCACAAAGTCAATAATAGAGGAAGAGCTGCTTGTGATCAACAAGTCATCAACATATAGAACAAGAATGAGTATGGAGTCATATTTCCATAGAATATAAACATTTGGATCTGAGTGACACCTAGTAAACCCTGATGTAAGTAAAAAGGAGTCCATGTTGGCATACCAATCCCAAGGGGCTTATTTGAGGCGATAGAGAGACTTCTTTAACTTACAAACGAGGGAGGGATCTTGGACATAACCTAGAGGTTGTTCCATATAGATATCTTCCTCTAGGTCACCATGAAGGAAGGCACTCTTAATGTCCATTTGATGGAATTTCCATCTGTTCACTATGGAAATGGCTAGGGTAAGTCGAATAGAAGTCATCTTCTCAACCGGAGAAAAGGTTTTAGTATAATCAACCCTAGCTATCTGGGAGAAACCCTTAGCTCCTAATCTCACTTTAAACATTTCGATGTCTCCATCTACTCCATATTTTGTTCTGGAACACCCACTTACACCGAATGATTCTTCTTCCTTTTAGAAGAGGGTGAGATCCCAAGTTTCATTCTTCATGAGAGAGGAATACTCCTCATCTATGGCGTAATCCCTCTCGGAATACTAGAAGCCTCCCGAAAGACTATGGATCGAAGAAGATGCAAATAAAGAGTGGGGTCCAATGAAATTTGAGAAAGTATGTCTCATATCCGAAGTATCTCCAACTAAATCTCCAAGACTTTGCAAAGTTTTCCTAGCCCAAAGGGGATCGGGAGGATCGTGCTCGTAGTCGGAAGATTATTCATTTAAGTGAGAAGGGACATAGTCCTCGTCATCACCGCTATTAGAATCGAAGACTCGAGGTCCATTGGTTGGGAGGATCAAGAAGAGGAGCACGCTCAACAACATCATCATTTGATGAGTCAAAATTCGAATCAAGAGTTGAAAAACCTCAATAGTTGGAGAAGTAGAAGTTGAAGAAGATTCATCAAACTTAACACTTCCTCGATATACACTCATGAGAGGTAGGATGCATCAATCGATATCCCTTCACACCATCGGATACCCTACAAAGATACAATGTTTGGATTGTGGATCCAAATCCTTACGTTTATTTTTGGGAATCCAAGCCATAGCCTTGATCCGAAGACTCAAAAGTGCTCAACATCAAGCTTGCATCAAAACCAAGGCTTCAAAGGGTGTCATCCTCTTATTGCCTTATGTGGAACATGCTTCGAATGTAATTTTCACAATTCACCGCTTGCCCAATATCATGGAGGAAGAGACTTTGAGTGAATCATAAAAGTGGCCATCTCCTTCGACTACTACGGTTCTTTCTTTCTGTGACTCCATTCTGCGAAGTGCTATAAGAAACTATATGTCAGTAAAGAGATCCCTTCAAAAATACAAAATCCATGAACCTATTGTTTACATATTCACCTCCATTATCGGTTTGAAGAACCTTGATGGACCATTCCACTTGTTTCTCAAAGCAAGAGCCTTAAATTTCTGAAAATGTTCAAAGACTTCATATTTAAGCTTAAGAAAATATACCCAAGTATTTCGCAAAAGTCATCAATGAAGGTTAGCACATAAAGAAATCTAGTAAAGGAAGGAGAAGGAAATTGACCAGAAATATCACTATAAACAAGATCCAAGGGATGAGTAGTTCTCTAGGATTTTCCTTTGTCAAAGTTCTTTTCAGGATGCTTTCCAAGGGTACAACCCTCACAAAGACCCTTAGAAAACTTGATGTGGGGTAACCCATTGACCATTTCATTTTGGCTCAATTGTTCAAGGTAGTGATAATTTAGATGTCTGAAATGCTCATGCCATAGCTTACTAACCTCATTTGCATGAGTGAGAAAGAAAGTGGGCATAGAATCAGAAGTAAAGTGGGAAAAGGTATATAACTATGAACGGTGATCTTGCTTTCCCTCACCACCGTAGTGTCATTGTTAAGCTCGTGAATAATCACTGAGTTAGGACCAAATTCCACTCGCATTCCTTCACCAAGGTGAATAATTTGGTAAACCGGTAGGAGATTGGTAGAGATATCAGGAACACTCAACACTTGGTTAAATGTTCCCCCATCCATCTCTACCAATCCACTACCGTAACCGACACTATCGTGTCATTACCCATCATGATTTGGGACATTCCACAAAGTTCTATGTTAGAGAAATCAACATGTGAAGAACCCATGAGGTGTGAGGCACTGGAATCTATAATCCACGTCGATGAAGGAGCAAATCTAGCTATAAGGGACTTTCCTTTCTTCTTATCATTTTTAGAACCTTTTGCAAAGCAGAAGACTCACCTTCGAGCATTTTGTTTTATGGATTCAAGAACACTTATTTTATTCTTCTCAAGTAAATGAGATAAGTGATCAATGCATTTATGAAAATAGTGGTTCTCATTGTGACCAGACTTCTTGCAATAGGAACAAAAAAACTTGCTTTTATGTGCCTTAGGCTCAGAAGTCGAAGTGTTTGTGTCTTTTTTAGGTTTGGTCTTGGTTTCTTTCTTAGGTTTATACTTTGTTTCTTTCTTCTTTTCATTTTTATTTCCCTTACTAGTACTTGCTACAATGGTATGTGACTCGGACTTGAGAGACCACATTTGAATGAGTTTGTCCTATTCTCGAATGAGTTGGGACGAAAAACAGTCAAAGGAGGGCACAGTCCAACTATCGCCTAAAACAACTTTTGTAGCATGGAAAGTTGACACGAAGACATAATATTTGGGACCTATCTTAGAGAGAATTGACAAGATCAGTTGAGAATATTTCTTCTCTACTTGACATCCTTTTAACAACAATCTAATGTGGACAAACTTCAAGAAGAAAGCTTGTAGGTTTTCAAAGTCACTAGGATTTAACCCTAGTAGTTCATTTTCCAACTCATGCGCTCTCATGTCATCTAGTTTTCCAAACATCACATCTAGTGTTTTCCATGCAAATTTAGGTGTTTTGGATGCCTCAATGTGGAAGAGCAAGTAAGGAGAAACAGACATGCAAAGAAGACCTACAGGTTCATCAGTATGGTTTAACCACTTAGATTTTTTATGTTCGTCATCCTGTTCCGTTCAGTCTCAATTCCCATGGTGATGCGATATAGCCATTTACCCCTTAGTTTCATTATCATTTTCGATCTCCATTCGAAGAAGTTTGAATGGCGTAAGAAAAGGAATTGAAAGTGCATCCATAGTGAGAGAGAGAAAAATAAATGCAGAAAAGAAACACAACCACCGAGGACAATATAACAACCCCCTACTTTCAGAATTTTATAGTTTAGTGCGTTGATTACAATCAGGTCCGTGCGTGTGGTTTGAAACACTTGGTAATTCATCTTGCAATCAACGTAATAATGCACAAGAGAGGAGACCACAACAGTGTTTTATGGAGTGCAAGCAAATAGGACACTATAAACAAGCATAAGCAATAAACAAGGAAGGAGATGAAAGCCAATCCTGGTTGTGAGAAAAAGTGTCTCACATCACAAAGAGTACCCTCTTGCTTTGTAGATTGTGGTGCACATGCTCACTAGTCGCAAGCAATAATAAGGGTAAAATATAATGGTTTAGATGAACTTGGGAAGAGTTCGGATGAACTTTAGAATGCCGAAAAGCACTTGGAAGGTGAATAGGTGCTCGAGTGTCATTGCACACTTGAGCGCATGATTAGTAGAAAAATTTCAATAATGCGCTAAAAATTATACCATTTGGAAATGTTAGATTTGGCTAATGTTAGAGCTATTGAGACTAAAAAATGATAAAGTGACATTAATTTAAAAGACGATTTTAAATATTTTACTAATCGAAAATGAAGTTTAATTATGAAATTAATAAAACTAGATTTAATTAAATTAAATCTAATTAATTTCTACTAATTAAAAAATTAAATTGAATTAAAATATATATTCCCCTTTACAAATTTCCACTCTTTTTAAATAATTTAAAAGGATAGAAACTTGCTATATATTTAAAAAATTCCCACTTGATAAGAAAACTACCAAAAAAAGGTAATTAAGAAAATTTCTAAATAAAAAAACACAACTTACCAAATTGATTAAGACATACCACTCAATGGTTTGAAAAAACTGAAAAGGAGGGAGACTTGGGAGGATCCCAAGTTGGAGGGCGGTAGGTGAGGGAAAAAGTCAATCCCAGTTTAGGTGTAGAGGAGAGCCATTTGGAGGCCAAGCAGACAGGGAGGTAGTTCTTTGAGCGGGACAGAGAGGGAGTCTAGTCACGGCATAGCGGGATAGGGAGGCACACTACGAGGAGATAGATGCATCTCGGCTCCATACGGGGCTCCAACTAATATGTGTAGAGGCGAGAGAATGACACAATGAGGTAGGAAGCCAAGGACTAAGCGAAGGATGTGAACCACACCGAGCGAGGTGGATCGAGAAAATGCACACCAAGAAATGGCTCGGTCAAAGAAAAACGTGAACCAAGGAAGAGAAAATATGGGCACCAAGGGGTTGAAGCTTGAGACAGCTCGGGGTAGAGCCGAAACAACACGCAAGGCACAAAAAAATTACTGCAAAGATCTCATAGGTAGAGGCTCGGTTGGAAAGAGCTCATGGTGAGCTGATTTGAAGAAATTCATTGGGAGGAAGGTAGCTTGGAGGAGAACCCAAAAACACCAAACATGGAATTTTGACCTGAATCTCTACAAAAAAAAATAGAGAAACCAAAAACAACGATCTTAAAAATAATTTCCAATTTAATTAAAAAACTAGAAAATAACCTCTATTTTAGTAGATATCCAAATGTAGTCAGCTAACTAAATTTAGTACAAAACCCCGAAGGACTCAAGGAGATCTACACATGCATGAAGAACACGGAAAACTTTCCAAGAGTAATAAGTTAAATACATTAGCAATAAAAATTCGAATATAACGATCGAAAAACTTGCATGAGGAGGAAGAAACACACCAAGAGTAATCGCAACTAAAAAATAACGAGTGCGTTTACCCAATTTCAGCTCGATATCATGAAAGAGTTGATGGATCATATTAAATCGCTCACCATGATCAAGTTGCACTCTAGTTGAATCGTAAAGGCTCCAACGTAATCACATGAAGAATCGATCAATAATCGAACAATCTTTCATAATAGAACAAATTTTGCACATAGAAAAAGACAATGAAGTGTATTGGCATGCTCATAAATGAATAGTGGAAGGGTACATATAGAGTGTTGAGTAACCCTAGTGCTTGACTCAATAAATAACCCTAAGCCTAACCCTAAACCTAACCCATGTGAGATGACCCTCCAATATGTGATGAGAACACATAGGATAACTCACACAAACAAAAATAACTAACCACATGCCCTATACGTACTCCTTAGACCAACAAAACAATTCTACATTTGTATATCCGAACATAAATTATTTCCAAAATCAACAACTAAACTCATTATGGTGTCCAAAATGACCAAACTATACTAAAACATATAGCATTCAACATGCCTCAAATCATAAAATTTGTCTAGGTCATAAAATTCAACCATGTAAAACATCATGATAATTATATTATAAATTCTTGCACCCTCTAAGGGTGTCTTAAGATGTCAAACGATTTATTTAGACCTAGTTCTCTTGTTCTACAATCTAGTGAAAATGGATTAAAAAGGCTGCCAACCAAACAAGTACAAAATACTCAAATGCTACACCAAAATATTCCATCCAATTCCTTATTATATAGTGATTCAACCAAGACAAGAAGCTCTCAAAATAGGTGAATATATTTTGAACTGGAAGCACCTTCTCGGGGCCAACTATTAAAGTTTTGCTATTGCATTTTAACAAATTTTTAGTGAAGTTGGCTACAAAATGAGTTTTGAAAATAAGCTTTCACAACCAAAAAATATGTTTTATCAACTTGCATCTATCCTCCTATATATAAAAATATGATGCAACTTACATAATTACATTCATATAACCATAATCGTAGTTATGACCTCATTTCCGGAGCTAATTTATGTTATTGACCAATTTGTGTTTTGTGCCAGAACGACTAGAGGCCTCCTAAATAGGCTTGAAAACTCACTCCCCATTCTAGTTTTCTCAAAATAATTGCTACGAAAAAATTATATGTGGAAATACTAAAGGTTAGAAGTGGTAGATTCCAGTTTTCTACTACAGCTCCCTAAACCATGGGTTAACATTAAAATGGATTTTCTTAGATTTCAACTATTGCCCATGCAGCAATTGACATCAACAGGGCTCAAAATTCCTTCATTTAAATTATCATATGATCTTATAAGTTGGTTTTAAGAGTTTTTATGACATCCCATGTTACTAGAGAACATGATCATTCTAAGCCTTCTTCATTATGTGAGCCACAAGTCATTTTGCATGCTAATTTTGAAGGAATTTTCTCACTTTTGTAAAGTGTTTTAGAATAACGAGTTTGGAAAAAACTTGCATTCCAATCACCCTCTGAGTGTTCCATTTCTTTAAAAATTCCCACCTAATCTAGTATTCGATAACCATTCACATCCTAGAGTAGGAATCAACACTCCAAAGCAGTTGTTAGAGGTATACTACAATGAATGCCTCATTAAGACTTTCAATCGATGAAGAAGAAAACTATATAGGTTTAGAGGAAATTTATTCATCAAATGGGAAAACCAACCAAGCCAAAAATTTTAATCTATTTCACGATCTTACCTAATACGTATGGTGTTGGAACCTTCACTCTGATACCAAATGTAATGCCCCATTTAACCCTACTAAGAAACAATGTAATAACTACTGAAAAAATCGGTCAATTTTTTTCTAAACATATATAATTTTATCACACCGTTACCACCTAACGTTGACAACCACCGTAGACTATGATAAAATTAATTCCTAAATGTATTAAATCCCATTTAATGATTTATCATTCCTAATATTAAGTCCACCCATTTAAGATTGATACTTATTTAAATATACGTGAGTCACTATATTAAGATGACCCAAGGTCACCCCAATAATATTATAAAACTTTACCCATTCAATTAATTAGTCACCCCTTAGCAAAAAAATATATGGAACTCCACTAAAATTTACTTTTGATTCACTAAAAGATCACTTCATGATTTAATTTTAAAAAAATCCCCTACTTCCTAAAGTTCTATCTTAAAATCCCTAGATTCTCATTTTTATTTAAAAAGTCCCATACCCATAAAAAAATATCTATTCCCATGAAGTAAGAAAGAGAGGCTTAAATGCAAGCCCTTTAGATATCTTATTTTCCAACCCTTGGATCTCTAAGTATTTTCTCAACCCTAAAATGCTTAAGAAATTTTAATAGTCTACTTTGTTTTTGCCCATCGTCTTGCTCAATCGGGTAGATAGATTTTGGGAGAAGAGTGCTTTAGGAAGGAGAGAACATGGAAGCCGAAAATGTAGATCTAATATTTTTTTGTTTCCTTGTTTGTGTAGGTTTGTAGAGAGCCATGGAGGATATGAAAATAGAGAATCTCCTTGTTTTTGTTCTTGCTTGTTTATTGTGCAGTTACCACATCCTTGGAGTTATTTGAATTTTCTTTTCAATTCATCGTAGGAGATTATGCCGATTTGGGGTCTCTAATTATTTATTTTTTCTATATATTTTAGCTCCATTGTTGTATTTGAACTAGAGGTTGTTTTGGTTTGTTATATCCGTATTTTTTTCTATTTTTCTTAGAAGGTTGTGTGAGTATATATATATATACACACACTAATTTTTTTCTTTTAACAAAGCCCAAACATCCACCTATATAGCCACGGCCACAATGCGTTGTCATGGGGGTGTGTGGCATAGTGACAAGGCTAATTTGTGTCATCTTGAGGTGATTGTGCAAGATTATGAGTTGAATGGGGTGTGCAAGCCCATACTAGTGAGTAGTGGGCCCCATAGAGGCTGAGGGGAGTGGGGGTTTGGGTGCCCCACCACAAAACCAAAACATAAAAATTTCATTTTTATTTCTTTCACTTTCCTCACATGCATGACACTTTGTAAATCATGTGATTGAAAAATATATTTTGTTTTTATGAGTTTGATTTCACTATTCAATATTTCATACAAACCATTTAATTTATAAAAGGAATCTATTACACATATATATATATATATATATATATATATATATATATATATATATATATATATATATATACTTAT
Source organism: Taxus wallichiana var. yunnanensis (assembly GCA_018340775.1). Lineage (NCBI taxonomy): Eukaryota > Viridiplantae > Streptophyta > Pinopsida > Cupressales > Taxaceae > Taxus > Taxus wallichiana. The sequence goes on along the minus strand of CM031237.1, from coordinate 86,995,592 downwards.
TAAAACATTAAAAGATATTCCTAAAAAAATGTAACAACATATAAACTTTGATTACATATATTAATGAGGCCCCTTAGAAATAAAATTTTCTTTTAAAAGTGATAATCAACTTTCTAAAATTTGCATATGTATCATCCATACCGGACCCACTAATAAAGCATGTACAAAATATAAATGGTTTTCCACGAAAAGTTAGATTTCACATTTTAAGTTCAAAATTAAGAGGAATTTCACACGCTTCTAAGATGTCATTAAAAAAATATCCACGGGGAAGGACTATATGTTGCATGTAATATATATCATCCTACCAAATGCACAACAATATCCGTATTTACAATCATTAATTCTCTCAGTATACATAAGACGAATGTCATTTGAAACATAAAAGAAATCAATGGTTAGGAGTTCTTCTTTTTTGTTTTTTATTTTTAAAACATTGAGAAAACTCAATGATACAAGAGATATTCATGTATATGTATTCTTAACATACATTCATTTCCCATCACTTGCTCTTTTCAATATAACTAGAATACACTTTTCCATTTCACCATTTTAACACTAACACCCTTTTTACAAGAATCCAAAGCTACAAATATTTTCTCATTATGTAATGTCTATCCTTATACGTATGGCAAGAATGTGAACTCTTGTCAATATTGGAAAAATAAGAGATAGTGATACCAATTTCCTACAATAACAATGATAATTCACTTCAATTGAAGAACAAAAATATCAACACACCAAACAATATTTTAGGAGAATAAACCACATAAATTAGTTCTTTGAATGCCTTTAAAAATACAAAGCTCTTTCATAAAATAGCATGCAAGGCTATATATAACATGAAGGCTTTAAGTTTGAACTTAGTACACAATGTGAAGCAATTTACAATATACTCAACAATGCACCGTGCAAAACCTTATAAGGCTCCATCCAATGTTTGAGGGGCCTACAAAACACTTGTTTGTTTCAACCATAAACCATATCCCAAAAAGGAAGGATTGCAAAGGATTAAAACAACTGTCATTACAATACCCAAAAATAGATCACGAAGTTAGAACTCTCCGAAAATTAGGGAAAAACAAAATGACAAGTACCCAAGAGTGTTACATCCTTCTTCAAGCTTTAATCTTCACTCCAAAAGGTATTCATACACAAGGAGAAATGCCTAATTTACCACCCAACCTATAGGCATCATTACATGTCTTTCAAAAGGTTGGAAGACATGCTAGCCTCCCCCAAGCCCATGGGAGAGAGAGCAAGCTTACCAAAAATGTACACAAAAAAGTGAGGGGTATAAACATGCACATCACAATCAAGACCAAACTCATGAAACCAAAATATAAGATGACAACCAAACAAGAAGAGGAGAACACCAAATTCATCCTCAAAAAGGGGAAGAGTGGATGAGAAATCCAATAGAACCATAAGGTGTGATCCAACCATAGGATGCACATATGCAAGATCTTAAAAATCCTCCTTATCCCTCCATAACAATCACCCCTCCTTATCACTCCTCTCATTCACCTAAATTCCTCCTTGGGAGGATTTTCAAGCCCATTGGGTTCCTCTCTAAGGGTAGGGAAGGGGGTTCAAATCGTATGAACCACTTTCCCCACCTAAAACCATATGAGGGGATAAAAGAAACCAACATGGCTTTCCCATCAAGCCATGAGGTTTAAGAGGGAAAATCCCTCCCTTTCTCCTACAAAAAACTCCCAAATCCATCAAGCCATATGATGGATGGAGAAAACAATAAAAGAAACAACCAAGCAAAACATGCACCACATACAAAACAAGCCCACACTCACATCAAGATGCAACTAAGATTATCATGCAAAAATGACAAAGAAGGATCAAGGATCCTACCTCCAAAAATCTTTCCAATCTCTAAGCTTCTCCAAATCCTTTTCCAAGCAAGAGCTCCAACTCCAAAATCACTCCAAGCACAAAATTACAAGCAAAAATCCTCTTCCTCCAACATGAGGAAGTATTTGAAGAAAAACAAGGTAATTTTCCTCACAAATGAGGGGGTGACATGTGTTACCCCTCTCTTCCTCCAAACTAAGATTCTAAAATAAAAAGAAAGAAAAGATAAAACTTTATTTTAGCATTACTCCCCAAATTACCCAAAAAGAAAATAAAACAAACCCATGCAAATTTTAACAATACACAACCCCCAACCATTCTTACATGAATGGTGACAAGAGAGAGGTCAAATGGGAGGAAAAATCCCATTTGGCCTTAAAATTAAGCCCCCTACCTAATAGGTAGGATTTAAGGGCTTAGTTATATGTTAAGAGAGCCCCAAAACCAAAAGGGGTCTCTAAAAATGCAAAAAATAACCCAATTTCAGGTTTGGAATTTTGGGCACATTAGTTGAGGATGTGGGGCCCACTCAAGGGTGATTATGTGACCTCAATCCTCATTAATCAAGAAAACACTAAGAAAATACATCCTTAATACAAGTGGGACCATTAGGTCCCCCAACCTAGTTTTTAACAAAATTAAACAACTAAACACAATTAAATTTATAAAATATACAACATTATAATATAAGGGTCACTCATGGTGCCCAAACAATACATGCAACCAATTAAGGCTTCACACAGTTAACATGGCTAAGACTCATCCCCATGGGCCACTTGTGCACACTCGAGTAGCTTCCCTAAACCCACATTCTCCTGTGCCCTATAATCTGCACACTCATTACAAACATTAAATGCATCTATCTAATAAAAGTATAAATCAACTACTCAGTAAACCAATCGAAGTGTTAATATGCCAACTATGCTAACAAATCATCAATAAAGAATAGTAAATGAGGAACATACACAATTTCACATAAATTCACCATGTGTTAGCCATTGCAATAACATATAACGACATATATCCATGCTACCATATGATCACATCAAATAACCAAATAATCCATAACATCAAGATTTGTAACAAAACCATGTTTCCATCATATATATCCAATAAGATCAATAACATCGTAACATGTTAGTATCCAAAACATATACTAAAATGAACTAACATACTAATCAAGGCTAAATTGGTGCTACGTGCCCAAAACATCATACATGTCCATGAATGATCAAATATCATAACATAATATCAACAAGGTGTCATAATCCATGTCCAATCATCAAATATGAGTATAGAGTCACAGATAAACTAAAGGTAGAATATGTGGGCACTGCAAGATATCACTAAAATGTTACATCCACTTGGTAATAATGCATCTTAGATCAATAATTTCTTCACCATTGACGTTAGGATGTGGCTATGTCCTTGTCTATTCTCATCCCCTGACAGTTCACTCTCTCTTTTTGTGTTCTATATTAGAGGCACCTCTATATAACTTTCAAGTTATCAAGTTAGAATCTATTCACCAAATACCCACTACCTCAACAAATTAATTAGCCTTTCCATTCAAGTCAAGATCTATCGTCAAAAGCATAATAATGGATTCCATGAAGAATAAAATAGAGGAGGTGAAGATCTCACAAGAAATTGAAGGAGTAGACATTATGAAAATGTTAGAGGAGAAAAATGAGAGCTATAAGTGGAGAAGAAATAGAGATCATATATCTCTCTTATTATATTATTCGAAGCACATACAAATATATAGGGAAGAGAAATAACAATACTCCCCAAAATGAAAGGAGAGGTTACAACGGAGAGAGAATAATGGGATATGATTTAAACAAACACTCCTAATAATATATTATTCTCTATGTAATCTATGCCAACATTCCTACCCTTATTACATTATTCTTGCAAATGTAACCCCTGAAAAGTTCAAATTTCACTTTTCCAAGAGATTTGGTGAGAATATTATCTACTTATGCTTATGTAGGATAGTACTGGAGTTAAATGTGATGGTTTAAGACATGATCTTGAATGAAATGACAATCAATCTTAATATGCTTTGTTCATTCATGAAAAATAGGATTTTTCACGAGTTTTAACACACTCTGATTGTCACAATAAAGAATAGGTGACTATTTGTCAAGAATTCCCATGTCATACAAATGTGACTTAACCATATTGCTTCACACACAACTCCTCATGTCGCGCGATATTCTTCCTCTATGGTAATAATAGAAACAACATTTTGCTTCTTGATTATCTACGAGATAGGTCCAGATCCAAGATGAAAATTGTATCCTATGGTTGATTTCTTGCCATCGATAAATCCGGCGTGGTCCGAGTCGATGTATCTCTATAAGAAGAATTGATCATTATTATTATATTTCATACCATAATCAATTGTACCTCATGTAGATTGAGAAACATGAGAGGAAACCTGATAAATTATATTAAACTCAATCAACCAAATTACATATGAATGAGCTGCAATACTTATAGGTATTGTACAGCTGAATACAAACAAATGAGGAGTTGCAACAATGCAACAACCAATGTAAAATATAGTAGCTTCCAATATTACATCCGAGAAGCACAATAATAAAATTGTTCAAACAATATAACATCACACGTAATGTTTGAATTAAAAAAATGGTTTATAATTGAATATAACCATATAAATAATAAATATAGGGTAAGTGCAAAGCAAGTTAGTGGACATGAAAACCCAAAATTTAGGTACCGTGATCACGGTTTGTAAACCATACTCATGGAATTATTTTTTATAGGTTTGGTGATTTCCGTACCTAAACTCGTGATCGCAATCCTTCGAGACAAAAACAACAGACCCGTGACTCCTCATTTTCCCTCATTTTTCCTTTTGAACCGTGATTTCTCCTAGACATTTTTCACTCGCACTTTGAATACCCATTAAAAATTTCTCTTTGGACTTCCTGGATCACAATAGTTTCCACCATTCTCGCTAAGAAAAAAGGTAAACCCTCGATTTTGATCATGTTTTCGCATTTTAGGTTTTTTTGTGATTTTCATGGGTTTTTCAATTTCTGTTTATGTATAGAATTTTTTTTTAGTTTCTCGGTAATCTCGTAATCTTGCAAACCATCGAAATATTCCTCAAAACCCTCCAAACATTCCTCAAAACCCTCCTCTAAACATAGATTTGTCTCATATGGCTCCTTCTGTTCCTACGTAACTAGCAAGAAAATAAGATGATATCGTTAGAAGAATCCAAAAAAATAAAATTTTTATTGAGAACCTTATTCAAACTATAAAAAAATCATGCCACAAATCCATCCCGCATGACTTTAGCCAACACATTACAAACATTGATTGGTGAAGTCGACTCTACAACCATCCAAATAGACAGGATGGAGTACCTTTAAAGGTGATCAGTAGGCGTGGTATGTAGATAAATTATCCCATGCGGTCATAAAAGACAAAAAAATGGAAAAGACTACATTTGTGCCTTATTTATCGACTCGAGAACCAATGCCACACCCGTAGCTACTTGTAAACGGTTCCTAATCCATTGGTGCCGTGATGAGCGAATCAAGAACAATTTTTGGGACCGATGGTGGATGGTTTTTTATTATCCAACATGTAGCAACAATGAGATTCCTCTCTATTTTTTGATGAAATTATATTGCAAGTTTGTGCTTAATGAGGTCCCAAATTATTTTGAATTTTCTAAGTTTTATGGGCGAGGAGGTGGCTCTACACAGAGTAGACCTGGTGCACGCGTAGGTCAACCAAGGATCCCCCATGCCCCAAAACCCCCACTTGCCTTCAGTTATCCCTCCTACAATGAAGGAGGTTATGGAGATTTAAACACTACATGTATTGAGAGAGCTCACTTACACTCTAACCTAGCATAGTGACCAGATTGCATCCGGTGATATTGGTGGACGCACTTTTTGTTCTAGTGCACTACACCACTATGTATTATGTGGTGCCATATGCACTGTGGGTGAGACATCATTTGCTGGATCACATGATTTATTTTCTCTAGATGAGATGATGGTGTATTTTTTGGAACTCATGCGAATGATCTTGGTCTTTCACAGGTAAATGTCAAATAAATATTTAATATAGATATATACATACAATAGTTTAATTCATCTTTGAGATTTTAATATATATGCATTTGATTTTACGTCATGTGCATACATGTAAAAACTAAATTTTTATTTTATTTTAAATAGCAAGAGCCGGTGAAGGAAACATTCGGTGTCAACATGCTAGCTACTGCAGTTGGGCATGTTATAAACGTAAGTTTCAAGTTGTACTTACATTTCAAATTTCATTTGATTACACTTTTATTATTATAATGTTTCACATGTACATGTACATATTAATATATGTTTGTCTTTTATACGCAGGAGCCTGGTGGGTCATCATCTGCTCTGGGAACTGAGGCTACTGGCATGCCTCACGTGACTTTTACATAGGTTAGTTTCTCTTTACACTTTGTTTCTAATTGTGGAAGTTCACGTGGATTATGCTTTGGGTCTGTTATGTGGCAGTCATGTAGATTAATATTGATTTGTATATTTTTTGTATAGCTTATGACTTCTAGAGAGACTCCATATATGCAGACTATGGAGGCTACTATAGATATTGCCATAGCATCTGTAGATCCACTAATTGAGGTACAATTTTTCAAATTTGTTAAATTTTGGAGGAATTATTTCTTATTACTTAAATCTACAATATCAAATGTTGTACATGAAATATTTAGTTTGAAATTTAATTATTTGTATGTAGCTTACCCCTCATGAGTCTACTGTTTTCCTTGTGACATGTCAAAGACAAATTGATAGGGATCATGACATTACAAAGTAAGAGATCACATACATTATAACTAAATTCTAAGTTTCTAAATTTTGAATGTATTTTAAAATTTTGGGTGTTAAAAACTTGTTGTTTGTGAATGTGCAAGTTAGGTTGCGGGCATGCTTAGAGATTCCTAGGACCACAAGAATGAAATTTGTAGTGGAATCTCCCTCCAATACATCCCCAGGTCGTGGAGATGCTACTTCTAGCAGGGTGAAGAGAGGGAAGATGTTTCATGATTAGATTCACATCACATGGATGTACATAGATATAAATATGGGCCATCTAGTCCTAGTTCATGATTCTTTATATAGTCCATTGTATATATATATTCTTATGTGACCACATGTGGTCCTATATGTATGACCCACTTAGTTCAAGATGTAGACATATTATGAACTTATATTTTCAAAGACGTGCGTCCAGAACACTTAGTTCGAGATGTACACATGTTATGAACTTATAATTTTAGAGATGTGCGTCCAACACACTTAGTTTGATACATTATATATCCATGTGTTGGTTTTCATAATGATATTACTTCTATGTTTGATTCGATTTCATTGCACATGATATCCTTCTATGTATGTTTTCATAACCATATATTAGTTCTATATGTATATTTGATTTAAAATTAAAAACCACGTCCCGGAGCACTACATGGTACAATTGTTAAGAAAACCTATTCCATTAAGCAAAACCTATGATAACCATGCTAGGTGAACTACAAAAGGAAATACGTAATTAATTTTTTCACAGTAATTACGTAGGGTGTATGTGCAACTCTATTTATTTTCCCGCCTCCTAACAATGTGCACATCTTTGAAAGAATGGTTTTGAGGGAATTTATATAACTAATTTTTTTCTTTTAAAGCTAACACTCATTTGTTGCATATCAACTAATGCGAACATTGTTAGAAATAAGCAAGGTAGAGTTCATCTTGAACTATATGAATATAACATTACTATGGTGCAACATTGCATGGTACAATTGTTAAGAAATTAAGGGAAGCATTTACATTGTTTTAGAGATTATCCCATTAATAGGGCTTATCCCATTGATCAATAGATACACCTTATCTCTTTATAATTTGGTGCTATGCCAATCAACTAAGAAGTTACACATGATTTGATTATCGTAAGTAGATTCACTTCCCTATTAAGTCCTATATGTTTTTGTATTTAAGCACAAACTTTAAAAACCCAATTTTTGTATACCCTACAATCCTTCTAGTCCAAAATATACATTTTTGTGAGGGGGTTTGTCAATTAATTCACATCCTTACCATTCCAAGGTATTTGAAAAAATTTCAAGGTTCTTCAATGAATTTTAAAATGATATATCAAGGAATTTGTGAACATTCTTTACATATTTATTTAGGATGTTTGTACATATGTTACAACATATCAATCTAGATAAGAACACATAAATATGTACATGTAATGTATATTGTCAAATAATTCACATCCTTGCATTTTAAAGATGATACACTGACAATTTTTTAGGCATTTCAAATGCTAGCAGGTATCCTTGTCATATTTATTTGAAACCCTAACATCTAATAAAAATCTATTTGTTTAACATTTAATTTTAAAACTAAGATATAACAATCAACACATATCATATATGATGTTATATGTTATATAATGGTAAATTGAAGGTTTTTAACTTAGTTGGCAAAAGATATGCAAAAATATTCTTAATAAGTTCTATTGTGTATGAACACGCTTAATAAGATATAATTTAACAATCATTAGAGTATTTACATGCTAATGTGCTAACCTTGTTGCAATCTCATTGATGCTAGCCAAGTAGCATGACAAGTCAGGCCCCGGGACATCATGGATTACGCAAACTGTCACCGCCAACACATTTGATTGGGGGTGGTATATTCCTTCAAAGTCTTGCTATGGAGAGATCTAGGGAGGCCCAAATTGGAGTTAGATCACCTAATCTGGAGCCTTCCTAGCATTCCTTGAACCTTCATGGCATAAATGTTTACATAAGTACCCTTTCTACACAAATCCTCGGAAATGAACGGAGATGAGTAGTGAGAAGTCATGCCTTGGGATGTCGTGGCACCAAACCAACTATACCAAAACATCCGGGTGGCTAGGAGAACACTAGAGGAGGCTTCGTTTTAGTGCGCGACAACGCCATTGCTTCCACACTACTTCATTCGGTGTACTCCATGGAGATCCCTAAGACCAAAAAAATGTTAAACTTTGATAGGTGACTACGCAGACTCCATGGCACCTAGAGACATTTCGTATGATCCTACACCTCAATGTAGGGACCCTCTACAATAGCATGTCTCAATGTTTTTTTATCCAATCGGTGTTTTCGCTGCCATATTGTTTGCAAACACATGAAATAGTGTTGTTTGAGCTAGTGTAAGGTCAAAATGCTATATTTTGAAAATGGTGGGTCGTGGCACCAAACCGACTGAATCAAAACATCTAAGTGGCTAGTTAAATGCTAGAGGAGGCATCATTTTGGTGCACAAGAATGTCGTTGTTTCTAGGCTACTTCATTCAAGGATAGTCCCTCAAGAGACCTAATACCGAAAAAATGTTCAATTCGAGGAGTGACTACTCGGACTCTATGGAACCTAGAGACATATCTTCTAATCCAAAACCTTGGAATAGGGACCCTCTACAATAGTCTCGCCTCGCTTTTTTTCCTTCTCTAATCGGTGCTCTTGCTGCCCTATTATTTGTAAACGTGCGAAATAGTGTAGTTTGAGCAAGTGTAAAGCTGTCAAATGCTATATTTTACAAATGGTGGGTCATGACACCAAATCTACTGTGCTAACGCATCCGAGTGGCTAGGTGAACAATGAAGGAGGCTTTATTTTTATGTGCAACAATGTCATTTCTTGTGGGCTACTTTGTTCCGACGTAGTCTCTTAAGAGCCATGAGACAAAAAAATTGTTCAACTTCGACGGGTGACTACTCGGACTCAGGCACCTAGAGATGTCTCGTCTAATCACACACCTTGGTGTAGGGACCCTCTACAATATTTTTCTCTCAGTTTTTTCCTTCTCAAATTTGTGTTGTCGGTGCCCTATTCTTTGTAAACACATGGAAAAGTGCAGTTTGAGCCAGTGTAAGGCTATCAAACGCTATATTTTGTAAACGGTGGGTCGTGGCAGACCGAATCGATAACATCAAAACATCCATGTGGCTAGGTGAATGATAGAGAAGGTGTCATTTTGGTGTGTAAAAATTTTGTTGCTTCCGTGCTACTTCGTTTGGGCATAGTCCCTTAAGACCCCTAAGCAAAAATCCTTCAATTTCGATGGGTGACAACTCGAGACTCCATGACACCTAGAGACATCTAATCTGATCCAACACCTCAGTGTAGGGACCCTTGACAATAGAATTTCTCAAATTTTTCCTTCTCGAATTGATTCTCTCGCTGCCCTATTGTTTGGAAACACGTAAAATACGACATTTTAAGCCAGTGTAAGGATGTCAAATGCTATATTTTGTAAACGGTGGGTCATGGATTTGAATGACTATGATGACACATCCGAGTGGCACAGTGAATGCTATAAGAGGCATCATTTTGGTGCATAAAAACATCATTTCTTCTTGGATACTTCATTGGGTAAAATCCCTTAAGAGCCCCGAGACCAAAAAAATTGTTCAACTTCGACGGTGACTACTCACCTCTGTGGCACCTAGAGACATCTCTTCCAATCCTACACCTCAAGATAGGGATGCTCTACAATATCTTGCCTATGTTTTTCCTTATCCAATTGGTGCTCTTACTGCCCTATTGTTTACAAACACACAAAATAGTGCAGTTTGAGCCAGTGTAGAGTTAGTTGCACAAATGCTATATTTTGCAAATGGAGGGTTGTGGCACCAAACCGACTATGCTGAAATGTCTACATGGCCATGTGAATGCTATAGGAGTCATCATTTTGGTGTGCATCAACGTAAATGCTTCTAGCATTCTTTGTTTAGGCATAGTCCCTTAAGAGCCCTGAGATAAAAAAATAGTTCAACTTCAAGGGTGACTACTCGAATCCATGGCATAGGGACCCTCTACAATATCCTACCTCTATTTTTTCCTTCTCTAATCGGTGCTCTCATTGCCCTATTATTTTCAAACGCATGAAATAGTGGAGTTTGAGCCGAGTGTAAGGCTATCGAATGCTATATTTTACAAGTGGTGGGTCATAGAACCAAAATAACAATGTCAAAATGTCTAGGTGGCTAGGTGAATGCTAGATTATACATCATTTTTATGTGTAACAACATCGTTTATTCTATGCTACTTCATTCAGATGTAGTCCCTTAAGAGCCCTAAGACGAAACATTCGCTCAAATTCGACGGGTGACTCGCACGGACTTTGTGGCACCTAGAGATGTCTCTTCTTATCCTAGACCTTGGTGTAGGGACCATCTACAATATCCTACCTCTATTTTTTCCTTCTCCAATCGGTGCTATCATTGCCCTATTGTTTGCAAACTTGTGAAATAGTGCGGTTTGAGCGAGCATAAGGTTGTCAAACACTATATTTTGCAAATGGTAGGTTGTGCCATGGAACAGATGCACTAACATGTCTAAGTGGAGAGGTGAACACTAGAGGAGGTTTTGTTTTTAGAGTGTGACAATGTTGTTGCTTCAAGGCTACTTCATTCTAAAGCGAGAATCCCTTAAGAGCTCGAGACAAAAAAATCATTCAACTTCAACGAGTGACTACTCGGACTCCGTGGCACTTAGAGACATTTGTTCTGATCCTACACCTTAGCCTAAGGCCCCTTTATAATAGCCTACCTTTTTTTTCCTTCTTCAATCGGTGGTCTCGCTGCCCTATTGTTTGCAAACATGTGAAATAGTGTAATTTGAGCTAGTATAAGGTGTCAAATGCTATATTTTTTAAATGGTGGTTTATGGGACCAAACTGACTACACCGACATATGCGAGTAGCTAGGTTAATGCTAGAGGAGGTGTCATTTTAGTTTCTGCAACAACATCATTTCTTCAGGGATACTTCATTTGTGTGTAGTCCCTTAAGAGCCCTGAGACCAAAAAATCATTCAACTTAGACGGGTGACTACTCGAGACTCTATGGCACCTAGAGATGTCTCGTCCAATCCTACACCTTGGCGTAGGGACCCTCCATAATAGGAAATATCAGTTTTTTCCTTCCCAAATCGGTGTTGTTGCTGCCCTCTTGTTTGCAAATGCACGAAATAGTGCACTTTGAGCCGCAGTAAGGTTGCAAGCACTATATTTTTCAAATGATGAGTCATGGTCCTAAACAGATTGTGTCAAAAATTTTGGGTGGCCATGTGAACACTAGAGGAGGCCTCATTTCGATTTGCAATAACGTCTTTGCTTTCGGGATACTTCAATCGGGCGTAGTTCCTTAAGAGCCATGAGACAAAAAAATCATTCAACTTGAATGGGTGACTACTAAAACATTTTGACACCTATAGATATCTCATCTAATCCAACACCTCGGTGTAGGGACCCTCTATAATAGCCTATCTCAGTTTTTTCCTTCTCCAATCGGTGCTATCACTTCCCTATTGTTTGCAAACGAGTGAAATAATGTAGTTTAAGCCAAGGTATAAGGTTGTCGATGCTATATTTTACAAATGGTGGTTTATGGCACCAAACTAACTATGCCGACACGTGTGGATGGTAAGGTGAACGCTAGAAGAGAAATAATTTTAGTATGCAACAATGTGGTTGTTTTCAAGTTACTTCATTTAGGCGTAGTCCCTTAAGAGCCCCGACACCAAAAATAGTTTAACTTCGACGAGTGACTACTTGGAATTTGTGCCACCTAGACACACCTCATCCAATCAAACACCTTGGTGTAGGTACCCTCTACAATAGCCTATTTCTATTTTTTCCTTCTCCAATTGGTGTTCTCACTACCTTATTATTTGCAACGTATTAAGTAGTGTAGTTTGAGTCAATGTAAGGCTATCAAACAAAGATAATTTGCAAACGGTAGGTTATGGGATGAAACCTGACTATGCCAACACATCTGCATGGCCAAGTAAATGCTAGAGGAGGCATCATTTTGGTGTGCAATTTTTTTTTTTATTTCGGGCTACTTTGTTTAGGCGTAGTGACTTAAGAGTCCTCGGACCAAAAAATCTTTCAACTTCAACGTGTGACTACTCGAACTCCGTGGCACCTAGAGATGTCTCGTTAAATCCTACACCTCAGTGTAGGGATCCTTTACAATATCCCATCTCATTTTTTTCCTTCTCCAATCAGTGCTCTTGCTGCCCTATTGTTTGCAAACATGTGAAATAGTGCAGTTTGAGCTAGTGTAAGGCTGTCAAACGCTATATTTTACAAACGGTGGGTCATGGAACTCAAACAACTACACCGAAATGTCCGGGTGGCAAGGTGAAAACTATAAGAGGCATCCTTTTGGTTCACAACAACGTCATTTCTTCAAGGATACTTCGCTTGGGCATAGTCCCTTAAGAGTCCTGAGACCAAAAATCGTTCAACTTTGACGGGTGACTACTCGGACTCGTGGTACCTAGATATGTCTCTTTCAATCCTACACCTCAGCATAGAACCCTCTAGAATAGCCTACTTTTTTTTTTCCTTCTCCAATTTGTGCTCTTGCTTCCCTATTGTTTGTAAACGCATGAAATACTACGGTTTGAGTGAGTGTAAGGCTATCAAATGCTATATTTTGAAAATGGTGGGTTGTGGTAGCGAATTGACTTCGCCAATGTATAAAATTCTCCATGTGAAATCTTGAGGAGATGTCATTTTAGTGTGTGAAAATTTCATTTCTTTTGAGCTACATTGTTCAGGCATAGTCCCTGAAGATCCCTGAGACCAAAATATCGTTGAACTTCGACGGGTGATGACTTGAACTCCATGGCACCTAGAGACATCTCATTTGATCCTACACCTTTCCGTAGGGACCCTCTACAATATCCTACCTCTACTATTTCCTTCTCCAATCGGTGTTCTCGTTGCACTATTGTTTGCAATTACCCAAAATAGTGCAATTTGAGCCAGTGTAAGGTTGTTAAACGCTATATTTTACAAACGGTTAGTCGTGGCACCAAACCAAATACGTCAAAAAGTCTAGGTGGTGAGGTGAACACAAGAGAAGGTGTCATTTTTGTGCGCAAAACGTCGTTGCTTTGAGACTACTTCATTCGGGCATAGTCCCTTAAAGAACCCTAAGACCAAAAATCATTCAAATTCGATGGGTGACTACTCAAACTTCAAGGCACCTAGAGACAACTCGTCCAATCCTACACCTTGGTGTAGGGACCCTATATAATAGCCTCTCTCATTTATTTCCTTCTCCAATCAGTTCTCTCGCTTACCTATTAGCTGCAAACGCACAAAATAGTGCAGTTTGAACCGGTGTAAGGTTGTCAAATGCTATATTTTACAAATGGTGTGTCATGGCACCAAACTGACTACACCGACATGTCCAAGTGGTTTGGTGAACACTATAGAAGGTGTCATTTTGGTGTGTAACAATGTCTTTGTTTCCAGGCTACTTCGTTCGGGCATAGTCCCTTAAGAGTCCTAAGACCAAAAAATCGCTCAACTTCGACGGTGCCTTCTCAAACTCCATCACACCTAGAGACGCCTCGTCCTAATCATACTCCTCGGTGTATGGAACCTCTACAATATCTTGTCTCGCTTTTTTCCTTATCCAATCGGTTCTTTTGGTTACCTATTGTTTGTAAACATGTGAAATAGTGCGGTTGAGCTAGTGCAAGGATGTCAAATGCTATATTTTACAAATGGTGGGTCGTGGCACCAAATCGAATGCACCAACACATTTAAGTGACAAGGTGAACACTACAAGAGGAATCATTAGGGTACGTAATAATGTCGCTGCTTCGGCTACTTCGTTCGGCGTAGTCCCTTATTAGCCCCGAGACCATAAAATCGCTCAACTTCAAAGGGTGACTACTCGATCCGTGGCACCTACAAATCTCTTTTGATCATACACCTCGGTGTAGGGACCCTCTACAATAGCCTTCCTATGCTTTTTCATTCTCAAAGAGGTTCTCTCACTATTGAGCCCATAATGTAGCTTTCAAATATTAAAGACGCGTAGGCATGCATGGTCAAGGAGAGAGTGCAAGTGAAGGCGTGCAAGGTAGAATTCAAAAGGAGTTCTTGGATAACTAAGGACGAGTGTGCATGTGAAGAAAAATTTGGGACTTCACCATTTTTGACCTTTTGGACAAAACACATGAAGAACGTGTTCCATTTGGATAAGGTTCCAGCCTGGCGATAGGGTGTCCTAGAAGGAATATACCTTGCGATAGGAAGATCCAAAAAGCTAATCATGACATGGAGAGGCATGCACTTGGGGTGACCCACACCTTGATACTTGGGGCCAAATATGAGGCTATAAAGGAGTTTGTTAGAGCTCAGATGCCTATTTATATGTGTGCCCTTGGAAAAAGAATAGAGACACAAGTGAGGTAGTGGAGCTCTATAGAATTACTGTGAGAACTATGGGATAGAATGGGTAGATGATTCTAGGAAGGATGTAATGAGGGAATGGGGAATGAAAATTTTGTTTTGTGGGAATACATGTATGGATCCAGATATGGTGTATGACCGTGTTCGCCTCTCTGTGATGCTTTGTAGTAAGACTATGAATGAATATGATAAGGTTACCACTATGTTTGTATTAAGATCTCCTTCTTATATTATCTTGCATGTTTCTATTATGCTTTTGATCTTGTATAATCATGAACCTTTCTTGAATGTTAGTCTAAATATGGATTTACAACTTCCTAGATCTAGTTAATTCCATTACACGCTTTGTTTCAGTTATGACTGAAGGGGTGTAAAATTCATTCGCACTCTCTATATTTTCATGTCTGTTAAATCACTAAGTCAAAATCATGAATTATGCCTTCCACTAAACTCACATAAAAGATAAACTCAGCTCCCTCTCACACACCTTGTATGAGTGCCCAGCTCCCACCGGGTGATAGGCTAGCATGCATGAGGTTCCCTTGTTCTTGGTGGGGTGCAAAAATGACTACATCTTGGTTCCATTGTCGGGACCTCTTTTTGAAGTTGTAGTGGAACATGGCATACATCATGATCTATGCAAAAAGTGATGGCAGAGCGCTTAACACTTGAAGGTGTTGAAGATTGGTTTAAAAGCACGGAGGATGAATTCACTCAGAGATTCAATACTGGACCTGGGTTTAACACATGAAGATGGGTGGAGGACACTCTTTATCATGAGTTGTACAAAACCTTCTTCTGTTGTTTCCTAGTAGAGTTATTTGAATGGATCTCAGCTTATACATCTAGATCGGGGTGGTATTATAAGTCACACCCTTGGACCCAAGAAACATATCAGAACTTGCAAGATGTTGATCTAACATGGACCCATGCTATAGATCATTGGTGGAAGGGAATATTGACTAGCTACACTCTGGAATACTCAATTTCCACATACTCTTGTCCAGAAGTTGTTGAGTTTGAGTTCTTACGAGAGCCCAAAGGATCATTTCTGCATGTTATCAACCTTATGATCAAAATCTTGATGGTAACCATGGGTTTAGAGGCATTTCTTATGGCTGGCTAAACCACTCTGAGCACTTGGCGAGGAAGCTAGGTTGGGGAAAGATGGATGATATAATGACTAAAAGGAAAGGGAGGAGAGATGGCTCAAGTATAATGAAGCACGTGAAAGGGAGATCGATAGAAAACATAGGATTACAAGTGGGTTATGGAGCCAAACATGGTGGAAAGGAGTTGAGGTTCATGTGGAAGATGTGGAACCTAAACAGTCTGTGATACCCCATCTTGGTAAGTGTGGGAGAGAAAAGGTTACGGCTTCTGATGAGAGTCTATCACGTAGAGAAAGAAGAGTTGTTGGTGTGTATCTGACCCCACCTAGTGACCAAACCTTTGTGCTCGGTTTGTTTGAACGAGGGAAAAGTATAGTTGACCCATTTGATTTGAGTAGAAGTAACCGATTGGCACCTAGAGGATACAACTTCTCATTTGGGACTTTTATGGCTTCACACACTATTGCAGTATTTGGTAGAATGTTTGGAAAAGGCACATATCCAATGGGTTTTGGAAGCACGTTAGGAAGTGGTGGAGGAATACGACCGGGAGTGGCACTAGTTAAAAACTATCGGCACACAATTTAGTGGGACGACAGAGTGTTTTGCATGACAAACATAGGCCCTGTACTAAACATAGGAGGATCTGGAGGTGGAAGTGGTGGAGTTGGTGGCTCAGGATCTAGTGGATCCGATGGAGGAGGAAACACTAGAGGGAACCAAGGGACTAGATCGGGAGGGCAAGGACCTCAGCCACCTCCTCAAGTATTTTTCAATATGTCTCTACACTTACTAGATTACAAGTGGGATAGAAGATGCCATAGAGCATGTGCATAAGTGTGAGTTGTTATGGCGTGCGAAGGGATCACGACCCAGGATCGAAAGGCCAGTCAATTTGTGACGACCTTGCAAGGATGCGCACATAGTTGGTATAGAAAGTATGACCCTCATTAGATTATTGTGGATTATACCGCACTAAAAATGTGTTCTTGGTAGAATTCCACATACCTAAGTTTGAATAGAAGAGCATCAACTCTCTCAAAGAAATCTAGCAGGGAATGACAAAGAGCATGCGGGAATATGATGCGTGCTTTAAAACTCTATTGTCTAAACTGTCTTATGATATCCACCCTTCACAACATGCTTAGTGGTTTGTCGGAGGGTTGATCACACCCTTTAGGAGGTCTTTGTCTCATAAAATGTTCATGGACCCATGTGAAGCATTGGAATCTATTTTATGAGTTGAGGTAATTGGTAGTGTTGACACTAGTGTTAGCCCATTTCTTGAGGTTTAGATCACTGCCATGGCTAAGAAATTGGAGAAATTATCTACGAACACAATTCTAGAGACTCATGGTGGGATGTGGTGCATGGATTTTCATGTAGAAGGGCACAATAAGGATAATGATGGGATATGTACTCGGGAAGGCGATCGCACCATAGTAGTAAACTGTGAAATATGTCACGGGAACCATGATGCAAGTATGTTCCCCTTGTTGCAGCGCGATCCAAATAATGTGTCTTGTTACTTACAAGATATGTACCTCAACCACACATGACACTAAGGATTGTAGATTGATTGACTAGATTCATGAGGCAATTGATCTTGGTGTGTGCCAAACTAGCATTGTCAGTTGTTCTAAAGGAGATAACCGTGGGTATGAAGAGTGCGAAGATGGAGGTGCATGTGGAAGAGGGTTTTGTGGAGGATTTCATGGTCATGGTAACCATAGGGGAAGAAGTGAGTTCCCGCATGGAACATGCTTTAATTGTGGAGCCACAGACCATTATAAGCGTGAATGTCCAAATCTTCTACAATGCTCCTGGTGTGGAAAAAAACATAAGTATGAAGAGTGCCCAGAGTTATATGAACATATGAGTCGCAGTACCGGAAGGATAAGGGCGTTTCCATGGTGAGTATTAAGAAGGCTGATGCGCAATGGCTCCCACGAGTAATACATGAATCAGAACTAGAGCCTGTTATGGTAACAACAAGGGAAGAGTCCGCACGTGCAACAAAAGTGCCTAGGCAGAGACCTCTAGTTCTGAGGGAACAAGTAGTACATGGGAAGTATCTAAATCTGGGTCACAAGAAAGAAGTCTACTAAGAAACCATGGACGTAATTCAAATCTTACAAGGGGAGATCCAATGCTTAAAAGAGAAAACTAGAAAAGATGAGAAAAGAAGACTAGTAGAAGCACCAAAGGATGAATTGAATGAGGTTAAGGAGGTGTGTAAACCGCTGAGGTAGGAGAATTTTATTCCCTTGCTAGGGGCATGGTTAAGAGAAAAGGTGCCACATTCCTGGGAAGAGCACAAAAGGAAAATCTTGCATGCAAAGCCTCCCACCTCACAAATTTCTTGATTATGACAAAGAGATTACCTTGAACACAATAGTGGATGGATGGTTGCCTAGCAACATCATCATTGACACAGGCATGGAGGTTAATGTTCTTACTCTGGATGCCTGGCATCAGATGGGAAGACCTACATTACAACCATCTTCAAATGTGTTGTATATGGTAAATAAGACAAAGGAAATGCCCATAGGTGTCTTAAAGGATGCGGCCATTACCATTCAGGGGAATAAGTTCACTAGGGATTTTTAAGTCTTGGTGCTTTAAGGTAGATAATTTCCCAGCTTTACTTGGGCACCTGTGGTGCTATAAGAATAATGCAGATCTTTGCTTTAAAAAGAGGTACATAAGATTTGAAAACAAGGAAGAGAGGGTGATTATACCACTTACTGATGGAAATTCCACACCCTATACTGAACCCCTTGGAGAGGAGGTCCTTGACAGAATATATGTGTGCTCCATAAGAGATCCAGAGACCATCCATCCTATAAAAGGAGTCATATAGTTTGATGATGCTCAATCATTAGTGATACTACCAAGATATAACATGCGATAATTTGGTACACAGGACTCGTGAATTGATTGGGTGACATCTAAAAGGATCGGTGACCAAGGTAACCATGACATGTACTGATTAGGCACCAGGGAGGAAAGGTAATAACCAAGTATATTGGGGATGCATACCCGAGGTCTTTTGAGAGAAATGGAAGCTCACTTTGGAGGGAGGACGAGCAATGAGGTATGCTTTGAGTTATGTTTTGATAGGAACAACAACGAGGTAGTGGGCCGCACATAGTGAAAACTTGTTGAGTGGCGTGAAGTTATAATTTCACTCACTATCTCGATTCTCAAAGAGAAACATACCCACCGCTATCAAGGATTACAATGGCAATGGACCTACCTCTTCCTACATCCGAGCATGTGAGAGGGTCTACGAAGAAGGTGTGGAAGCATTACCACCCTCCCTTTAGGTGCACAAGTTGTATTCAACAATACAAGGTTATGCGCGTGCTTTGTTACATCCATTCTGAAACACGCTGCCAAATGGGAAATTGGTAGGAATTGGTAGCTGACTTGGTTCACACATTCAAGTACCAAAGTACCATGTAACCAGTTGATTAACGAGGTGTTACAGGACTATCAAATGCCTCACTTTGGGGGATTGCGCCATGGCGGAAGATAGGTTAGTAAACTTACTTGGTGGACCTATCTTGGAAGCACGGTTCGAAGAGGAGGAACCAGAAGACATATAATTCGAGCACGTGTGTGCTGAAAAGGAGAAAGGAAAGATGGTATACGTTGTTGATGGAGAGGAGATGGAGAGCCTGAATGTTGACCATTCGGTTGGAACATGTGAAGTAGTTGACAGTGTGGATGCATGTGCACACACGTATCATGAACCACTCAAAACCAAGAAAGTTAACATCGGCTCGGAGAAGGAGCCCAAGGAAGCTATCATTAGGGACTACTTGGTCGGACAAGGAAGTATCAAAGATCATCGATCTCTTGCACGAATTTGAGGATTTATTCCCGCGTGGATACCATGAGTTGAAATGAATCCACCATTCATTGGGGGAAATGAGGATAAAGTTGAAAGATGGTGCACACCCGGTCAGGAAGAGGCCTTACAGGATGAATCCCAACATGCGCGTAAGGGTTAAAGAAGAGCTAGAAAAAATGATAGCATCCGGTATCATTAAGGCTATGGAGGAATTAGAATGGATAAGTCCAATGGTGATCAACATAAAGAAGGATGGATGGATTAGGATATGTGTGGATTACAGGGAATTGAATGTTGTTTGTATCATAGATCCTTTTCCCACCCCCTTCACTGAAGATATTTTGGAAGGATTTGTTGGGCGCAAGGTCTATTCCTTTACAGATGGATTCTCGGGATATCACCAAGTAAGGATTTCCAAGGAAGACCAAGATAAGACAACTTTCTCCACCGAGTGGGGAAGCTTTGCATACATGGTCATGCCCTTTGGATTGAGGAATGTGCCCATTGTATTTTTGTGCATAGTGGTACAAGCATTTTAGGACTTCATCCACAAGTTCCTTTAGGTATATTTGGATGATTGGAAAATGTATGGGTTGGTCAAGGACCATTGTGATAACTTGAGATTGATGTTTGAAAGATTTAGTAGTTGAGGATCTCCCTCAACATCAAGAAATGTGTCTTTGCAACTCCTTTTGGAATGTTGTTGGGGCATATCATATGTAAAGAGGGCTTACTAGTGGATCCCACGAAAGTTACAGTTATTGTGGGGTTAGGGGAGCCTACTAGCCAAAGCATCGTGTGTGGATTTCTTGGACACAATGGGTATAACAGAAAGTTCATTAAGGGATATGCCAAGATCACCACACCTTTGGAAATATTACTCGGACATACAAGTGCCTTTTAGTGGGGAGAGGCGCATCGAGAGGGCATTTGACACACTAAAAGAAATTCTTATCACCACACCTTTTCTATGATTCCCATCCCGGGATAAACCTTTCCATGTCCATGTGGATGCCTCTAGTAAAATAGTGGGATCCATTCTTACTCAACCAGGAGAGGGGATTGTTGATCATCCCTTGTGTTTTGGAAGTAGAAAGTTGACACCAGCAAAAAAAAATTATACAACAACCAAGCATGAGGCATTGTCAATGATCTACGCACTCCATAAATTTAGAAAATATCTACTGGAGAATCCCTTCACATTCTACACTGACCATATGGCCTTGAAGTATCTAGTAAACAAAGAAGTGTTGCAAGGGCGCATATGTCGTTGGGTACTTTTATTTCAGGAATTTGAATTCAAAGTTGTGGTAAAACCGGGAAAGAACAATTATGGGCGGGATCATTTATCAAGGATTGATTTAGGAGAGGATGCATAAAGTATCAAGGAAACCATGCCAGATGTGCAACTATTCAGGTTGTGGCATGTGCCCTCGTAGTTAGAAGACATTGCTATTTTTCTCAAGGAAGGAGTGGCACCCAAAGGAATGAATGCACTGGAAAGAAAAAGGTTAGCCATACACGCCACGCCCTTCATTTTAATCAATGGCGATTTGTATAAAATGGGCCGCGATGAGGTTTTGCACCGATGTGTATTAGAACATGAGCATGGCCATAATAGAAGATGCCCTTGGCGGGATTGCTGGAGGAAACTATGTGGGGAACTCAACCGCGTGTAATATCCTAGTCACTAGACTGAAGACTATGGTGGGAGATGATTCACTAGGATTGCATTGAGTTTTGCAAGGCCTGTGACCACTGCCAGTGCCTTGGTAAACCTGTAAGAATGGATGAGATGCCCTTACGCCCCATCACCAGTGTGAAAACTTTTGAAAAATGGGAATATATTTTTTCGGACCAATCTCACCAGCTACGCGAAGGACTAACTCATGGTATATTATTACCTGTACTGATTATCTAACAAGGTGGGCAGAGGCCGCACCCACTAAGGATTACACCGCAGCCACGGCTACTAGATTTTTGTGGGAAAACATTATCAGCAGGTATGGGTGCCCATTAAGTTTAATAAGTAATAGGGGCACTCACTTCTTAAATGAAACCATCGATTTTATTGGCATAATTCATGGTAGCCCATTATAAGACTACCCCTTATCACCCTCGGAAAATGGGGCTGCAGAGGCATTTAACAAAATCCTTAATCACACATTGACTAAGATTTGTGATGTGGGTAGGTAGGATTGGGATGACAAGGTATCAGTAGTTCTTTGGGCATACATAACAACGTATAAAAGGTTGAACAAGGCCACACCATTTCAACTGGTGTTCGGCGCGGAGGTTGTTTTACTAGTCAAATTTATGCTACCATCATTGTGTATAGCCAGGAGGGTTAGATGATGAACAAGCACTGGAAGAAAGAATAGATGAATTGATAAAGTTAGATGAAAGGCGCTCACTAGCAAGATGGAGCCAAAAAACTGAAAAAGCTAAGCAAAAGGCATGGCATGACTGCCATATTAAGAACAAATAGTTTGAGGTTGGCCAGATGGTATTGCTATATGATTCAAAATTTCTACGCCATCCGGGAAAGTTGAAGGTGCATTGGTTGGGTCCTTATGTAATTTCATATATCCTTGTTTCGAGGCACGTGCGAGTTACAAGCATTGGATGGAACAAAATTACCTGGACACTTCAATGGGAGTAGGTTGAAGCCCTACTATAAATAATGCTTCTTGGTGTTTGTAAATAAGGCATTTTTTCCAGTTAGCTTAGAATTTCCTTTTATGCTTTTCCTTTCTTGTATTTCCCTTTCACGTTGTTGTTTTGTTTTGTGCCTTGGGCAATGGTAACCTTATTACTTTTTAAACTTATGAATGCGTAGAGGACTCGCACATCGATTTAGTGTGGGGTGAGGTGATAAAGGGAAGTGTGGAGTTATTCTGCCACATGATTGGGTTGGTAGACCGTTTGAATTGGCCTGTTGAAAAGATGCATTAGGAGAAAAAAAGGCAGATGGGTGGAAAAATAAGGTTACATTGGAAATCCACGTCACAGGAGAAAAATCACAAACTCACGAGGTAGTCGAAAGCAAGAATCATGAGGATGGAAGAGTTTCCTTTGGCGCTAGTAACATGCGCAAGAGTCTTCTATCAAGATGGGTTGTTTGCACACTAGAATCGAAAGGTTTTCATGTAAGGATTAGGCGTGGGTGAAAAAAATTTCGCACAAGGATTGGGCATGTAAGGAGAAGCACTGAAGTCATTTCATTTGGAAACACCGCATTAAACATGGTCGTATGGTGGTAGGTAGCCTAGCGTTAATTGCGTAAAACCAAAAAAACCTATAAATACAAGAGTGGGCATTTCATTATCTCACTTTGTGAAAACAAGAAGAGTGGTTTTCTTTGAATAGCTAGGGTTTCGAGAACTGACTAGTGCGAAGGAAAATTCCAAAAATTAAGCGCAATCAGTCCATTAGATCTACAAACAAGAGAAAATTGATTCACGGGTGTGGGGAATGTTGTGAAGGAGCATTGTGATCAAACGAGGAAAATCGAGATTATGGTTTGTGTTGTAGAGAATGGTGCACATAAGGAAACAATTTGAACAAACTCGCAAGTTAACTGGAATGAAAGTAAAAGGTACAATGATAAGCGGCCACAAAACCAGTAGGAAAACTCCGTAGAACAATCCAAGAAGAGAAAGGGTAAGGGAAAAGGGAGGGAGAAATAAGAGGAAATACCCTTGGATACAAACAAAGAATGGTATTCCGAGATGCAATACATGGATGGGGTTTTGTTAGGACAAGAGTGGGAGTCCCACCTAAGACAGATGACCGTCATCGACTACAATCACCGCTTAAGCATAATCACGAAGGAAATGGCGTTGGAGGAGGTGCGCCCAACAAATAAAAGAACACACGATGGGTTGTCAATCTACATCAATGTGGTCAAGGTGAAAATGGAGAAGGCAGGGCTTCTCCAGCTTTACGAGTTACTTGATGGTGAATCACAACACCCCTAAATGTCTGCAACTCGATGGGTTGAGAATCTCAGTGTGATTTCATAACATGGAGCTTTTCCCAAGTGTGGGACCTTGCGAATCAGGAAAGCTCTCTGGATGAAGGTCAGTTCCTATTCCTTTGTTCGAGATGCACACATAAAAACTTAGAGGGGGTTCACTCAAAAACCTATTCTAACTTTCCAAGGAGATAAGAGTAAGAAGATGCATAAAAATAAACCTAAACTAACAAAGGTGATGCACCGAGGAATGAAGAACACCTATCTTGCCAATAAACACAAACCATTAAAATGCAATGCAAGATCATGCACAAATAACCAAATTTGCAGTGAAAGATTAGGAGGATGCAAATGAACATAGAGAGGGTTGAGAAATCATCCATAGACATGCATTTTTTTCTCAAAAGATTGATACAATACACTACTTTGTTATCCCGTAAAATTGGCAAGGGCAATTTTACAGATAACCTACCAAAATTTTGTTCTGGTCCCTCGTCAGGGGCCCCTTGCGTTCAGAACGTTGCAAAATCCCTTCCCGGGAAATCTAGTTTTCCGAACTTAGCCATTTTTGGTCTTTTTTGGTTGGGCGCACATAATGACTATGCAACATCAAGTTTTCATGTGCCCCCTTTAAGTCCTTTGGCACATGGTTTGAGGTGTCAATAGGCGTTTTGATGCACCTTACCATGTTGAGTCTTCCTTGCATGCGCCAAGGCGCATGCGCCTTCATGTCAACAATACTTTTGTTGCGCCACTTTTTGGTGTGCCAAGGGCGCACATATTCTTGTGTCGACATCACTTTCGGTGTGCCAAGGGTGCACATAACTTCATGTTGGCAAGTGTTTTGGTGCAACAAGGGTGCATGTTTTCTTGTGTTGACAGTGTTTTCATGTGCCATTTGAAAAAGTTTGTGGCGCATCTATTGCCACCTCGCCTATATATAGGCGCGTCTGCGCTATCATTGTCATCCGACACAAATCACGTGATTTTTTCTCTTCTGCACTGTCAAGCGCACTCCGCTTACTGTCATTTTTATCACTTTGTGGACCTGTTTGCACATTTCTTCATTATATATCCTGGTAAGAGGTCCTCATTACTTCTATGTTTGGTGTTTTGTTTATTGGCTGCTTGTTGGTTTGGATTAAGTTAAATAAGAACTGTTAAACCATGAACTCCCCACCCTCCTTGCTATTTTTCTCTACCCATGCTTTTTCCCCCCTCTTTCCAGATCTGCTGGTAGGGGGAACTTTGTCCTAAAAAAGTGGCTTGGAACTCTCTAAATAAGCTTCTTCATAACCCAATGAACCCTGCAAAAGGAGCTTAACAACATATAAAACCCTTCGAGAAAAAGATCGTGGCCTGAAAATAAAACTATATTTTTCCTCCTTCGGTGCATCTGTCACCCCTGAAACACAACATTCAATCGCGCCAATGGCGCATATACCATGTCTGTTACACAAAGAACAGTTGCACCCTTAAGGCGCACTTCCTTCACGTGTTGCAAACACTTTCCTTGCGCCCTACTTGGTGCACCAAACTCATGTGTTGAATAATCAAATCTTACGCCCTTCGGCGCACCCTGCATCAATGTAACACTAACCTTATATGCGCTAAGAACAAAGCTATAAACAGCGCAGTGTGTCCCTCACCACAACAACATCATGTCATGCAGACCTTCCATGTGCCGCGCCAGGTTCCCCTTGGCACATGAAAAAATGATGTAACATGCGCACATCCTGCGCCCTTTGGCGCATCCTGTATCCGTGTAACATGTTATATCCATGCGCTCGTTATAAAATACATATACATGGCGCAGTGCACTTCTGATTGCATCAACAAAAATGTACCCTGCAGCATCCATGGGCCATGCACCCTTTGGCACTGATTTATCTCTTGCAGCAGTCCTTTCCTATGCGCCATACCATTTTACCCTGTAAACTGCAATATTCATGTGCCCTGCGCCCTGAGGCATTAAAATCATTAACTATTTCTCCCGTTAACGCTTTAATGGAATATCGAATGCACTAACATCACCTTCTGCATTGTGTTTTGCTTCTTCAACTTGCGGATCAGCAATTGAGTTCGAGAGTTACATATGTCAACATCAAGCAAGAGACGTACCAAATCTAAAGGCACGGCCAAGCTCACGAGAAGAAGAAATGAAGTATAAGTATCGATGGGTTAGGATGCCCGAGTCCCGAATATCGAGACTCGTAGAGGAAGGTCACACAACCGTGAAGTCACTTCCTCGGATGGACAAATTGATAGGTAGTGCCTCGCACTTTCTTTGAAGGAATCCCGATTAGCGCCATGAACAATGAATTTATGATGGTAGTTTCCCGATGCTACAACAAAGACACAATGTGTCCACAATGAGAAGGGCGAGGTTATAATCAACCTCACTTGCCCACCATTTTGAAATAATGCTGGGCATCCCTCACCACCGACACTTTGTGGCCGTCGGTAGGAAGACTGCATCAAGGCCTAGGATGACAATGAAGATCAATGTATGCAGCTAATGAACGAGGTATATTTGAAGAATAAAAAGGTGGTGAATCGGTGGCCACAAGTCATTTATCGTAGTGACTTTTCAGAGGAACTCAGGTGACACCATCACGTTCCTGAGCAGAGTCTTTGGGCTTCCTGATGCCCATTATTTTCACAAGTGGATGCTGCGATACCTAGAGACAATGAACAAAAATATGCCCGATCAACGCTTTGAGTGGGCAGAAATCATAAGCAGCAGGATATCGAAGCAGCTACAACAACTTAACACAATGGGGAGGTTCTATATGAACTCTTACATAGTCTATGTTGCATCTTTAGAAAGGGATTATCCAGTTCGATGTGGTGTGGGGTTTGGCCCCAGGTTAAGATCTATGAATAATATCCAGAGCTGAAGATGGAAAATAGTATTCCCAGATTCACAAAGATCAACAATGTCTTCCTCTACGGCATCATCTCCTCTTGAGGTCGAATATGACTCATGGTCGCACAACCAAGAGTATTGTAGCAGCTAACGAGAAGTGGGGGGCCCTGTTCACTCAATTCCCCACATTCACCTATCTAAGGGCGGCTAACTTCTTAGGGGAACCAACTAAACTACCAAGGAATGGCAGTCCCAAATTGATTCTGCTGGAGCTGTCAAGACAATGATCACCTACCATGAAAATTGTTTAAAGAGAAAGAAGGGTGGAACTCCTTTCCCCCTCACAGTGGGTAGGTATACATGTCTCACTCACCACAAAGCAAAGGACATGTTTACAGAACTGGAGCTGCTGAATTTGAAACATAACTTCCCAGCAAGGCCCACCTTCGACCCAAGAAATTGTCTACCAAGGGCTAAGCTTGATCCGATCCACATCCCTCAGATCGAAGATATCTACATCGACATATATCATGAGGTTGAGCTCAGGAGGAAGGATCATTCCCGCTTGGCCTTAGCAGAAATCATCCAGTACGGGGTGGCCATCATCCCCAAAGGCTACCAAACTATTGAGCAAGAAGTGGATCAAGTGTATCTTTACACGTGGGGATGACTGGCCTTTCGTGAGTGATTGATAGAACTAAAGCACCTTAGACAATTGAGGAAAGGGTCAAGGAAACTCTGCACAAGAACAGAGCATTGGTGCCAAATGAATGGCTCATCTACCTCGGAGTCGATTTCACAACTTCTCCATTGGGCAATGCACCTCCTTGGAAAAAACAAAAGCCAAAGGGAAAGGGTAAAGGAATAGAGGGTGAATCTAGTTCCACCCAAGAGGAAGCTCCTGAGAGCCCTCCTTCCGCTTCACAAGAACGGGTTGTAATCTGGAAAATCTCAGAAGAAGAAGCGTAAAGATGTTCCCATAGGCACATCCACTCAGGATGTGGCCACGACTGTAATAAGTGAGGTCCCTTATGTTCCTTCTCCTTCTCCTCTTTCCCCTCCTCATCCTCCTTCCCCTCCTCGAGTGACTCAAGCGACCATTCCTTTGGTCATGTCCTCTCCCTCTTCTTCTACCTTTCCTCCCGCTTCTTCATCCATCTTCTCCTCTCTCGCGGAGCTGTCCCCCTCCATTTCTTCCCTCATCTCTGAGCTCCCTTCCCTTCCTATGACTTCCTCCCCTGTAGTATCCCTTCCTCCCGTGAGTGCTTTCTCAACTTCCCTCTCTATGTCGCCGCCCACATGTCTCCACGTTTTTCCCTTCTACTACTGCAGCTGCCCCCTTCTCTGTTTCTGGTCCTTCTCCCCTAAGTCCAGCCTGGATCTCCCAGCACCTAAGTCAACAGAAAAGGAAAGTTCCCATCACACCAATGGACTTTTCCGTTATCCCATCAAAGGGGGCCAAGAAGCAAAAGCCTATCACACGCTTCTTTCAGAGTGCTTCGGGAGAGAGGGTAATGGAGATCGCATACCACAATCCTCTAAAAGATAAAAAGGATATGTCTTCGACAGATTACATAGTGACTCAAGTCACAATGGGGATGTCTTCTGAAAGCCTTCAGGGAGAGGCCCTATCTGCAGTTGACGCCCTCTGCAAGAAGCTTCAAGAAGCAAAAGAAGAGAAAAGGCTACTGAAAGAGAAAAATAAACATCTACTCCACGCCTTACAGAAGATGGGCAGTGCACCTCCCACAACTTCCGCCGAAACTCCTGAGCCTCTGAGTCAGGATAAAATTAATGAATATGTAAAAATCAGCGAGCAAGGTATGGCAGTTTCTACCTGGAGGAGCCAGATTCTCAAGGACAGTGAACGAGTGATCGCCAAGTTCACCGATTTGTATCGAACATCAACAAGGTGAATAAAGAACTCCAGTGTTAGCGGGGACCCATATCCGAAGAGCTGGACCATGCTAGGCTTCAGCATGAGACCTTTCAAAAAATGTTCGACTGTTCAGTCGAAGATCTGGTCAAGTTCGGCGTTTTCGGTCACCCCAGGGCCCTCAATAAAACCCTTTCCACTCTGGATTACTAGATGGATCAACTGGAATTCATCCTTGAAAAGATTGATAAGGTAAAGGAAGAAGCCCTGGACACAATGCATCAGATGGAACAAATTGTTCTAACAATGTCTCCAGGGTTTCTTACTCCTTTCGCCTTAAGGAAGGTTGACGAAACCATTTAGATCTTCAAGGAGATCATTTCGTAAGGGCTGGGGCCAGAGGTCACTTTTGACACAGAATCCATCAATAACCTCATCGGCTGTCAGGACTTCATCAAGTTCTTAATAGAAGCAGAGAATGAATATTCCAAACTCCCGAGAGAAGCTCACGACGAGTGGGAGACTTGCGAGGCTATCACCGAGTGACACAATGATCCTTCCCAGATCAACTAGAGCCCATGATCAGCAAGTTCATGGAATACCGTGCCCAATTCCACATCTCATCCCCCCGAGTAGCAGCGAAGTAGGATCCCCACTGTCACCCCATGGGATGACGACGATGAATAATTTCTCTCTTTTCTTCGAATTTCTTCTTGTAAATGTCTAAAGTATGTTGGCACAAATGATGACATCATCCATGTTGCACCATGGGATGATGTCATCCATCAAGTTGTCAAAAGACAACATGACTTTGAGATATTTTGTAGATATTATGTAAATAGGTGGTTGGTTCCTTTTTGCCTTCCTTCTTCTCCTTCTTCTATAAATACTCGAATACTTGTTGTATTCGGGGGTGGATATCTTTTAGATGAAAAATAGAAGTAGGGAGAAAAGGCTTTGTACTTTTTGCAATAGAAGAAAATATTAATACAAATATTAAGACTTTGTGCTGAATATGTGTGTTATGGGCATCTGATCTTTCTTATGTCAGATCTATGTGTTTATTCTATTGGATCTATCTCTACCTTTTTGTCATTTATTCATCAGTATTGCTTTATTCGTTTATGCAAGTAGGTTTGGCTCTATTTACTACCAATCCCAAAACATAAACCTTCCGACCTTTCTGCTTTGGAATTCATTTCTTTTCTCCTTTCGGATCTGATCTTTCTTCATCCCCTACTTCGTTCCTTTCTTTTCGCAGTTGGAAATACCCCTACTAGGATGAGATCCCAAAACCCCGAAGGCAGAATGTTGTGAGACTTGCATGATTCTTCTTGCTAGTAGAATAGCAATAAACCGATTTCACTTCTTTGACTCAAAGAGGGCTATGCCCCGCACAATGTTGGCTCGTCTATCTATAGATCTACCCTCATGATTTTCAAACCAACGCTTTTGGCCACTCTACTGGGGATCGAATGCAGATCCATCCTATCAATGATGATGGTATGATAAAAAATCGGTAAAAATCGAAAGGTCACTACCTGTTTGCAAATTTTAACTTTTGTTCAAAATCTAAAATTTTTGAACAAAAGTGACCCAAATTGAAAATTTTCTTCTGAGATCCATAGATCTAGCCTAGTTGGAGATCTTTAGTTCACTGAGTTTTTATACAAATCTGTATTTTTCCGTAGATCTGAGTTTTTGACAGTTTACCAAAATTTTCAAACTCTTTGAAAAAGTCAACTCTAGATCTGAAAATCAGCTTACTAAGCTTCACCATCATTTTATCCTCATTTTTCTTTGTCATTAAACTACAATCGGTTTTCAGAAGAGGATAAAATTAAATATTCAGAAAAGTACATCTTTGCTGATTTTTGCCGAGAAAATCAGAAAATCAGCAAGTACAATACAAAAAAAGAATTTTAAAATCTACTCATGCGGATTGTAGACCTAAAAGGTACACTGGTGGGTGAACCATTTACTCGTAGTAGGAGAGCTCATGGAGAAGTCGATCCTACCTTTGATCTGCTCCAAAGGCATAACTTCAGTATTACACCAACGCACGCTTCTCGTCACTAAGTTCGGCTGACCGGTCATCCAGGAGTGTCTCGCCTCCACGGAGGAAGAACCTCTCGCAAGGGGCATCCACATCCCTTTGCAGTTCTTTATTGCTCAGCGGAACTGCACTTCCATGCTGTGTTCTTTTTCCAGCCTTTCAAATATTAGTGCCATGGGGAAATTCTATGGGCCCTCTCGCATTACCACATCCAGTTCACGCGCTCCCTCATGGAAACTGAAAGAATTTTCCCAAATTTGATGGGAGCGGGAACCAAAGCACAGATTCACACATGTCTACATTCATCATGTCATGTAGTATCCTAGATGTGACCCATGAGGATGTCTCAGTTCACCTTTTTCTAGAAACTTTACAAGGGCCGCAGTAGAATGGTTTCAGTATTTGTCGGCCGGTCTATTACCAGTTGGGCCACCTTACGGGATGCTTTTGAAGACAGGTACAAGCCTTCGGAAGATGCGTTTGCACTAATATCACAGATCACTCACCTAAAGAAGGAGGCCAATGAGACCATGCATGATTTTATCACCAAGTTCAATGCATTAATCAACCGTGTGCTTGTTTCCATGCTTCTAACACTAGAAAATCAAAAGTGTTTCTTCGTGAATGATATGAGCTTGAAAGTAAGTTTCTTACTCCTGCAAGAACAAGTGGCTACCTTGATTCTCACCCAGGCCACTGCAATCCGAATTGAAGACAACTTGCTAATATCTGGCGAATTGAAAAGGGAATCATCTAAGCTTAAATCTTCGGGCCCTTCGCCCAATACTTCATCTGATCGGCATTTCAAAAGATGGCGAATGACTTGCTCACATTAAAAAATCAGTTAGCTCAAGCTTCCCCCAGTTCCTCATACCGGGATATCCCACGGAGGAATTTTGTTTCCAGCCATGTTCCTCAAAGGCCACACTTGCCTGCAACTCCTCCGCGGTTGGCGCTTGAGGCTCCTCCGGTCAACGCTTTAGCCGAAATCGAAGAAGAAGAATAAGATTATGAAGAACCTTCATCTCAAGGCGAAGATGATCAAGATGTCGGTGAGCTGACTGGCGACTCTACTATCGGGTATATGGAATTTGATGAAGAAGAATCTGATGAGGAAGAGGGCACACAAGGATATGCAAGTGGATAATCATATGATTTTTTTACCCATTCACAAGGAAAAGAAGCGAGAGGTAGCTGTTAATGTGCGGAAAGAGAAAGTTGTGTCAAACACGCCTCCAATCATTTCTAAAGAGGTAATCCTCTTCCTACTCAACACCCTATTAATTCTTTTATAAAGAAAACTTTTCCCCTGATCTCTCCTCCAAATCAGCCTTCTTCTATTTCCATAAAGACCAGCAATCCTATTCTACCATCGCGAAGTGAGGGACTCATTCCTTCACCAGCGCAACCTTTGGACGCATTTGATATCATAGATCATGCTAAAAAGACTAAGATCCAAATGTCTGAAGCCGAGTATCTTCAGTCAAATCCCGAACAACTTGTAAGATTGACCAAGTATATTCAAATTCAAGCTGTCATATCTCCCTAGATTCCCCTAAAAGGAATCCTTTCCACTCCTCCTGTATCCCGCATAAATGTTGCCTCAACATCTGCATCAGGAAATATAGAACCTTTCTATCTCTCCCTCCTAATCAATGGCCACAAGTTGAGTAACTACATAATTTATTTTGGAGCTTCTGATAATGTCATGCCGGAAAAATTCACCCATGCTTTGGGCCTCACCCTTACCAAGCCTTTTGGCGTATGTTATTCCTTCGAAACCAAGCAGTTCAATTGATTGGTCAAATCAAAGATGCACAGCTTTACATTTGTGGCGTTCTCGGAGAAAAGATTAAAAATAACCGTCCTCGTTGCCGACATTCCAAAGAGCTTTATGGAATTCTCTGGGAAGGAGTTTTTGTAGTGAGGTTGGAGGATAAATTCATATGGACTGGTCTAAGGCTAGAATCCCGTCAAAGGTGTAATGCAGACATTGGAGCTAGAATCACAAAAGAAGTACTTGGTTACTAACTCTGAGGACCCCAAAGCTCAAATTATTTTTGAATCATCAGGAATGGGGAACTATTTCTTGTCTACCGAGTCTGACAAAATGGTTGTTCTCGTCCAAGAAGAAGATCTTAACAAGATCTGGACTTTGCAGTTTGATGGCAGTTGCGCAACTAGTGGATGTGGCACCGGAGCCATGCTTATATCTCCCGAGGAGGAGATTATTCCTCTCTCTTTCAAGTTGCAGTTTTTCAACACAAATAATACTGCTGAATATGAATCTCTGCTACTTGGCATGCAAGCTGCGAAGGAAAGAGGGATCAAAAATCTAAAAGTGCAAGGTGATGCAGAGCTAGTCGTGAATCAAGTTAAGAGGATATATCAAGTGAAGAACGAGAGGGTCAGGCACTACCGTAATGTGGTATGGGATAGCATTGAGGAATTTGACGCTTTTTCAATAGAATCCATTCCGAGGGCTCATAATGACATGGCCAATTCATTGGCCGTTTCAACATCCCTTATGCTCCCTCACCCAGGTTTGAAAATGGACAAATACGTCATTGAGGTGGTTTTCTGCCCAAGTGTGCCGGACAATTCTCAGCATTGGAAAGTATTCAATGATGACAGTCAACTCATTGCCTTTCTAGAAAAGGCAGAAAATTTTAAGGAGCTCCACTTTGAAGGATCCACTTCCACTTGCCGTGAATCAGTCACCGATCAAGACAATGAATCCTGAGGGAATGACGACATATGTCAGCTCAAAGGAAAAAAAATTCCGAAGGGCTGGTTTCATTGGACGGTTATTTGGCTGACAGGCATGACCATTTTGTAAAAAAGAAAAGGCAAGATGGTACAGGATCCTCCCCAGAAACCGAGCCAGTTAGATTAGGTTCGGTAGAACATCCGCAGTTCATGAACATTGGAAAATGTTGCACATCGGAAGAGAAGCGGAAGTTTGTCAAACTACTTAAGAAATACATGGATGTATTGGCATGGTCCTACACCAATCTAAAGTATTTTAAGCCAAAGGACGTCCAACATGACATCCCGTTGAAAGAGGACGTCAAACCATTTCTCCAGAAGTAGAGGCATTATAATCCTAAGATCTCAGGTACTATCCAGGCCGAAATTCAAAAAATTCTGGATGTGAGAATCATTTTTCCTATCCATCACAGTACTTGGGTAGCAAACATTGTGCCAGTGCACAAGAAAAATAGTGACATACACATATGCGTAGATTTTTGAAACTTGAATTAGGCTTCCTTAAAAGACAACTACCCACTTCCTATAATGGATCAAGTTCTGCAATCAGTAACTGGGTCAGAAATGTTGTCCATGCTTGATGGTTTTTCAGGCTACAACCAGATTGAAGTCTCACCTAAAGACCAATTTAAAACAACATTCACTACTCCCTGGGCATGTTTGCCTACAGCAGGATGCCTTTTGGCCTAACCAATGCTGGCGCCACTTTTCAGCAGGCCATGGACCTTGCATTCAAAGGTATGATGGGGAAGGTCATTATGGTTTATCTAGATGACTTAACTGTGTTCTCTAAACAATGAAGTGATCACTATGATCATTTGGAGAAAGTATT
This sequence comes from Taxus wallichiana var. yunnanensis, assembly GCA_018340775.1. Lineage (NCBI taxonomy): Eukaryota > Viridiplantae > Streptophyta > Pinopsida > Cupressales > Taxaceae > Taxus > Taxus wallichiana. The sequence continues at coordinate 86,961,052 of CM031237.1, read as the reverse complement.
GGCCAGATGTTGAGAGCATGGGATTTCCCTGAACCCGAAAAAATATATTTTTGGAGTCACGGAAGGGAAATTGCTAGGACATGTTGTTAGCAAAGAAGGAACAAAGATAGATACCGAAAGGGTTAAGGCTATTCAGAGCCTTACTCTTCCTACAAGCAAGACCGACATTCACTCTTTCTTCGGAAAGGTGAACTTTCTCAGGTGCTTTGTTCTTGAATTTTTTGAAAAGACTCGTCATATATTAGACATGATGAAAGGATCACCAACTTTCCGATGGAGCGAGGAAGGAAAAAGTTCGTTCGAAGAAATAAAAGCTTCATCGCTAAGCTCACGCACCAGCCTGGTATGTCTCAATTTCTCCAAGGATTTTTTCATGTATAGCTATGTGTCCGAGCATACTTTGTATCGCCATTTTGATGAAAAAGAATTATGAGAATGTTGAATCCTCAATTGCATTCATGAGCTCTCCTCTCAAGCCTCACGAATTGAAAATGTCTCAATTGGAAAAGCATGCCTTCGCCATTGTCAAAGCAGTCAAAAACTTTAGGTATTACATTTTAAATTCTCATACAGTGGTGTTGGTCCCTGACACGGCAGTCAAGTCAATTTTAACTCAACAGGAGTTAGGAAGCTTGTGAGGAAATTGGATTGCAAAGGTCCAGGAGTATGATCTAGATATAAAACCAACCAAGTTGGTAAGAGGCAAAGGCTTGTGTCAACTTATGGCCGAAAACCAAGGGTCGGAAGTTTCCGGAGGAAAGGATGATTGTACCAATGAAGCACAAGACCAGCTAGATAAACCCGATTCACTACCTCTGGTCCTATTTGTCGCAACCAGCGATGAGTGGTATTCTCGATATTTCTTTCTTCCTCACCTATGGTGAATGCCCAGCTCACCTAACTGCAAAGGAAAAGCACACTATAAAGCTCAGAGAAGCCAAATATGTCATCTGGGAATGATGGTTTATACAAATACGGGATACATGGTGTCTTCTTGTGATGTGTCGACAAGCCACATCGAGTAAAGTTACTTGAAAGTTTTCATAATTCATCCCGTGGAGGCCATTTCTCCTCTTCTCAACAGACACAAGATCATCCCGGCCGGTACTATTGGCGACGCTTTTCCAAGATACGCCCACCTAGGTAGAAAAGTGTGAACCTTGCTGCCAAGAGCTTCGTCACAAGCCCCAAGTTGGGCTGCTTTTCCCCTCGTGTCAGTTGTTGTCGATGAACCATTCAAGCAATGGGGAATTGATTTTATCGGCACACTCAATCCCCAATCGAGTGTCGGACATAGTTATGTCCTAACAGCAACAGATTACTTCACCAAGTGGGTGGAAGCCATACCTGTCAAACATGCCACTTCCGAAGTTGTTTGCAGTTTCATCAAAGAAAATATCATTGTCAGGTTTGGCGTCCCAAACAAGATTGTTGCTGATAATGCTTCTAACTTTTCTTCACGGGAAGTTATTAGTTTTTTCTATGAATATGGGATAACTTTAGCTCACGCCTCAGATTATTACCCTCAGGGAAATGGTCAAGCAGAATCCAGTAACAAAAACTTGGTGACCATCATACGAAAGCTGGTGGATGAGAATCAACGAATGTGGCACAAGTCCTTATACGATGCCTTGTGGGTAGATCGCATTACTCCCAAGAGATCTCTCAGTATGTCACCTTTTCAAGTGTTATATGGCACCGATGTCGAGCTTCCCATTTCCGCTGAACTCCCTGCTCTGCGTTTGGCACGGGAAATCGAAGATGAAACTTTTCAAAGTTCCCTTGAAAAGAGGATCATGTATCTAGCAGAGCTTGAGGAAAAGAGAGTAAAGGTGGTCGACAAGATCACTGAGCATCAGAATCAGGTCAAAAGATTGTTCGATAAAAAAGCTAAGCAAAGAAATTTCCAGGTGGGAGACCTCATCCTTTTATGGGACAAACGAAGAGAGCCAAAGGGCATGCACGGAAAATTTGATTCCCTATGGAGAGGGCCTTTCAAGATCAAACAACTCAATGGAGAGAATAGTTTCTATCTCTCGTATCTGGATGGGACTAAGCTCCCACTTCCCTATAGTGGGCAACATCTAAAATCTTCAGGAAGTAGAGCTTTCTCTCTTCTTTGTACAGTTTACTTCAGTTGTGTGTTTGTTTTTGTCATGTGTTTTCTTTTGTTTGTTATGTGTTTCCCTTTCCAGTCGCCCTTGTTTTTGAATCTGTTACCTAATGGATAGGCACATGAGATTTGGGATTCTCTACCCCTGAGGTCCGCTCAGAGATAGTCCCCAGAAAGAGCCAACTGTTATCCCGTAAAATTGGCAAGGGAAATTTTACAGATAACCTACCAAAATTTTGTTCCGGTCCCTTGTCAGGGACCCCTTGCGTTCGGAATGTTGCAAAATCCCTTCCCGGAAATCTAGTTTTCCAAACTTAGCCATTTTTGGTCTTTTTTGGTCGGGCGCACATAATGACTATGCAACATCAAGTTTTCATGCACCCCCTTTAAGTCCTTTGGTGCATGGTTTGAGGTGTCAACAGGCGTTTTGATGCGCCTTACCATGTTGGGTCTTCTTGCATGCGCGCCAAGGTGCATGCACCTTCTTGTCAACAATACTTTTGTTGTGCCACTTTTGGGTGTGCCAAGGGTGCACATATTCTTCCTCTGTCGACATCACTTCCTGGTGCACCTAGGGCGCAAATAAATTCGTGTTGGAAAGTGTTTGGCGCCAATGGCACATGTTTTCTTATGTCGGCAGTGTTTTCATGCGCCATTTGAAAAATTTGGTGGCGCATTTATTTCCACCTCACCTACATATAGGTGCGTCTACGTTGTCATTATCATCCGACACAAATCACGTGAATTTTTTTCTCGTACTGTCGGTGCTGCACTCCGCCTGTCGTTTTGATCACTTTGTGGACCTATTTGCACATTTCTTCATTATATATCGTGGTAAGAGGTCCTCATTGCTTCTGTGTTTGGTGTTTTGTTTATTGGCTGCTTGCTGGTTTGGATTGAGTTAAATAAGAACTGTCAAACCATGAACTCCCCACCCTCCCCGCTATTTTTCTCTACCCATGCTTTTTCCCCCCTCTTTCCAGATCTGCTGGTAGGGGGAACTCTGTCCTAAAAAAAGTGGCTTGGAACTCTCTGAATAAGATTCTTCATAACCCAATGAACCCTGCAAAAGGAGCTTAACCACATATAAAACCCTTCAAAAAAAGATCGTGGCCTGAAAAGAAAACTATATTTTTTCCTCCTTCAGCGCATCTGTCACCCCTGCAACACAACATACAGTCACGCTAATAGTGCATTTACCATGTCTATTACACAATGAACGGTTGCGCCTTTAAGGCGCACTTCCTTCGCGTGTTGTAAACACTTTCCCTGCGCCCTACTTGGCACACCAAACTCATGTGTTGCATCATCAAATCTTGCGCCCTTCGGCACACCCTGCATCAATGTAACACCAACCTTATATGCGATAAGACCAAAGCTATAAATGGCGCAGTGTGTCCCTCACCAAAAACAACATCATGTCATGCGAGACCTTCCATGCGCCGTGCCAGTTCCCTTTTGTGCACAAAAAAATGATGTAACATGCGCAAATCTTGCGCCTTTTGGCATATCCCCGTATCCGTGTAACATGTTATATCCATGCGCTCGTTATAAAATACATATACATGGTGCGAGCACACTTCGATTGCATAAAAAAATGTACCTTGTAGCATCCATGCGCCATGTGCCCTTTGGTGCTAATTTATCTCTTGCGTAGTAGTCCTTTCTTGTGCACCATACCATTTTCCCCTCTAAATGCAATATTCATGCACCCTACACCCGAGGCATTAAAATCATTAACTCTTTCTCCTGTTAATGCTTTAATGGAAGATCAAACCGCTAACATGACCTTCCTGCATTGTGTTTCGCTTCTTCTCCTTGCAGATCAGCAACTGAGTTCGAGTTACATATGTCAACATCAAGCAAGAGACCTACCAAATCTAAAGGCAAGGCCAAGCTCACAGAAGAAGAAATGAAGTATAAGTATCAGAGGGTCAGGATGCCCGAGTCCCAGGCAGAGTGTGACCTAGATATCAGAGACTCAGAGCTCGGACACATTGATATGGAGGAGTTCTGGGCCAGAACCAGGAAGGTCACATGAAGTCCCTGGATGGACAAATTGATAGGCAGTGCCCTGCACTTTGCTGGAGGAATCCCAGTTAGCGCCGTGAACAATGAATTTATGATGGTAGTTGCCCGATGCTACAACAAAGACACAAGATGTGTCCACAATGAGAAGGGTGAGGTTATAATCAACCTCACTACCCGCCATTTTGAAATAATGCTCGGCATCCCTCACCACCGGCACTTTGTGGCCGTCAGCCGGAAGACTGCGATCAAGGCCTGGGACGACAATGAAGATCAGTGTATGCAGCTGATGAACGAGGTATATTTGAAGAATAAAAAGGTGGTGACTCGGTGGCCACAAGTCATTCATCGTAGTGACTTTTCGAGGAACTCGCGACACCATCATGTTCTGAGCGAGTCTTTGGGCTTCCCGACACCAATTATTTTCTCAAGTGGATGCTTTGCGATACCTAGAGACAATGAACAAAAATATGCCCGATCAATGCTTTGAGTGGGCGGAAATCATAAGCAGCACGATATTGGAGCAGCTACAACAACTTAACACAACGGGGAGGTTCTATATGAACTCTTACATAGTCTATGCTGCAGATTCAGAAAGGGATTATCCAGCTCTGATGCGGTGTGGGGTTTGGCCCCAGGTTAAGATTTATGAATACTATCTAGAGCTGAAGCTGGAAAATAGTATTCCCCAGTTCACAAAGATCAACGATGCCTTCTTCTACGGAATCATCTGCCTCTTGAGGTCGAATATGACTCATGGTCACACGAACAAGAGTATTGTAGCAGCTACCGAGAAGTGGGGGCCTGTTCACTCAATTCCCCACATTCACCTATCTAAGGGCGGCTAACTTCTTGGGGGAACCAACTAAACTGCCAAGGTATGCCGGTCCCAAATTGATTCTCTTTGGAGCTGTCAAGACAACTAATCACCTACCAGGAAAAGTGTCTAAAGAGAAAGAAGGGTGGGACTCCTTTCCCCCTCACAAAGAGGTAGGTATACATGTCTCACTCACCACAAAGCAAAGGACATGTTTACGTAATGGAGCCGCTGAATTTGAAACATAACTTCCCAGAAGGCCCACCTTCGACCCAAGAAATTTTCTACTAAGGGCTAAGCTTTATCTCGATCCACATCCCTCAGATCGAAGATATCTACATCGATATATATCATGAGGTTGAGCTCAGGAGGAAGGATCATTCCCGCTTGGCCTTAGCAGAAATCATCCAATATGGGGTGGCCATCGTCCCCAATGGCTACCAAACTACCGAGCATGAAGTGGATCAATTGTATCTTGACACGTGTGGGGATGATTGGCCTTTCGTGGTGATTGATAGAACTAAATAACCTTAAACAATTGAGGAAAGGGTCAAGGAAACTCTGCGTAGAACAGAGCATTGGTGCCGAATGAACAGGCTCATCTACCTCGGAATTGATTTCACAACTTCTCCGTTGGGCAACGCACCTCCTCGGTAAAAAAGCAGCCAAAGGGCAAGGGTAAAGGAAAATAAGGTGAATCCAATTCCACCCAAGAGGAATCTCCTAAGAGCCCTCCTTCCACTTCACAAGATAGGGTTGTAATCTGAAAAGCTTAAGAAGAAGCGGCGGAAGATGTTCCCATAGGCACATCCACTCAAGATGTGGCCATGACTGTAACAAGCGAGGTCCCTTATGTTCCTTCTCCTTCTCCTCCTTCCCCTCCTCGAGTGACTCAAGTGACCATTCCTTTGGTCGTGTCCTCTCCCCCTTCTTCTACCATTCCTCCTGCTTCTTCATCCATCTTCTCCTCTCTCGCGGAGCTGTCCCCCTCCATTTCTTCCCTCATCTCTGAGCTCCCTTCCCTTCCTATGACTTCCTCCCCTGCAGTATCCCTTCCTCCCATGAGCGCTTTCTCGGCTTCCCTCTCTATTCAGCTGCCACGTGTCTCCATGTTTTTCCCTTCTACTACTACAGCTGCCCCCTTCTCTGTTTCTGGTCCTTCTCCCCTAAGTCCAGCCTGGATCTCCCAGCACCTAAGTCAACAGAAAAGGAAAGTTCCCATCACACCGATGGACTTTTCCGTTATCCCATCAAAGGGGGCCAAGAAGAAAAATCCTATCACACGCTTCTCTCAGAGTGCTTCGGGAGAGAGGGTAATGGAGATCGCATACCCCAATCCTCTGAAAGATAAAAAGGATTTGTCATCATCGACTCAAGTCACAATGGGGACGCTTCTCGAAAGCCTTCAAGGAGAGGCCTATCTGTAGTTGATGCCCTCTGCAAGAAGCTTCAAGAAGAAAAAGAAGAGAAAATGCTACTGAAAGAGAAAAATAAACATCTGCTCCATGCCTTACAGAAGATGGGCAGTGCACCTCCCACACAACGCACCGAAACTCCCCGAGCCTCGAGTCAGGATAAAATTAATGAATATGCAAAGATCGACGAGCAAGGTATGGTAGTTTCCACCTGGAGGAGCTAGATCCTCAAGGACAGTGAATGAGTGATCGCCAAGTTCACCGATTTGTATTTGAACATCAACAAGCAAATAAAGAACTCCAGGCGTTAGCGGGACCCATATCGAAGAGAGTGGACCATTCTATACTTCAAAGATGAGACCTTTCAAAAATGTTTGACTGCTCATCAAGATCTCGGTCAAGTTTGGTGTTTTCGGTCACCCTGGGCCCTCAATAAAACCCTTTCCACTCTGGATTACCGATGGATCAACTGGAATTCATCCTCAAAAAGATTGATAAGGTAAAGGAATAATCCCTAGATGCAATGCATCAGATGGAACAAATTGTTCTAACGATGTCTCCAAGGTTGCTTACTCCTTCTTTCGCCTTAAGGAAGGTCGACGAAACCATTCAGATCTTCAAGGAGATTGTTTCACAAGGGCTGGGGCTAGAGGTCAATTTTGACGTAGAATCCATCAATAACCTGCTGGCCTTGTATCGGGACTTCATCGGGTTCTTAATAGAAGCGAGAGAATGAATATTCCAAACTCCCGAGAAGCTCACGGCGACGAGCGGGAGACTTGCGAGGCTATCACTGAGCGACACAACGATCCTTCCCAGGATCAATTAGAGCCCATGATTAGCAAGTTCATGGAATACCGTGCCCAATTCCACATCTCGTCACCTGAGCAAAGCAAAGAGAAGTAGGATCCCCCTTTCACCACGGGATGACGATGATGAATAATTTCTCTTTCTTCTTGACTTTCTGTTTGTAAATGTCTAAAGTATGTTGGCACAAATGATGACATCATCCATGTTGCACCATGGGATGATGTCATCCATCAAGTTATCAAAAGTCAACATGACTTTGAGATATTTTGTAGATATTATGTAAATAGGTGGTTGGTTCCTTTTTGCCTTCCTTCTTCTCCTTCTTCTATAAATACTCAAATACTTGTTGTATTCTGGGGAGGATATCTTTTAGATGAAAAATAGAAGAAGGGAGAAAAGGCTTTGTACTTTTGCAACGTAAAGAAATTATTAATACAAATATTAAGACTTTGTGCTGAATATGTGTGTTATGGGCATTTGATATTTCTTATGTCGATCTGTTCGTTTATTTTGTTGGATTTGTCTCTATCTTTTTGTCATTTATTCATCGGTATTACTTTATTTGTTTATGCAAGTAGGTGTGGCTCTGTTTACTACCAATCCCAAAACATAAACCTTCCGACCTTTCTGCTTTGGAATTCATTTCTTTTCTCCTTTCAGATCTGATCTTTCTTCATCGCCTACTTCATTCCTTTCTTTTTTCAGTTGGAAATATCCCTACTAGGATGAGATCCCAAACCCGAAGGCAGAATATTGTGAGACTTGCACAAATTCCTGCTGGTAGAATAGCAATAAACCAGTTTCGCTTTGCTGACTCAAAGAGGGGCTATGCCCTGCACACTGTTGGCTTATCTATCCATAGATCTACCCTCACAACATATTTTCAAACGAACAACTACAAAATGCCAAGAGGAAAAGTTGCATTACGCTTTTAGATGGGAGGTTTGAACTCCAAAATTCACCGCTAAAGAGAAGAAGGAGGGGTAAAAAAGAATGTCCAACCTTTAGAAAGAATCCACTTCTTACAATTTATAGGAAGAATGAGAGAGGGAAGAGAGAGGAATTCCAAATCTACCCCAAATACCTCCAAGCTGTATTTAATTCACCTCATTATGGCGGTAGGTGAGAACCCTAGTAAACCCAAAAAATGGTGAATTGTATTTTGCATTTTTGAAGAAATTTTTCTCCCCCAATTAAATATATCTAGTCGTATTTAGATAGAGGACCTTGTAAGATTTCTGAAAATTCCAACCTTAAATGAATCCGAGATCCCTGTGAAACGTTATGGCCATTTGAATATCTCGTGTCAAGGTTTGCTTTATGTCAGTTCATGGTGTCGGCCTCAAAATGTTGTGCCTCCTAAAGGTTTGCCTTAGCGCACCCATCCCTATGTCAACATACTCTTAAGTGTACCATAGGCACCTGAAAATGTGGTGTTGACGTCTCATGATCTCGGCTCCAACCTCGCGCGCCCGGCGCATGAACTTTTATGTGTCGACATTTTCTTACCTATGTCAGCCAACCTGTACCATGGCGCATCCATTTTCATGTCAACATTTTCTTACCTACACTAGGGTGTAACTTTTTATGTGTAGAAACCTTCTGCTATGCACCTCCAACCTACGTTAGGGTGCAATTTTACGTGTTGACATTTTCTTACATGTGCTAGGGCACAAATTTTTAGCGTAAATAAATGTCGGGTTTTGAGTTTTCTTGATTTCCATAGTCTTCCTTGTCTATATTTACCTAGGGAGCGAGATATATACGGAGTTACCATATTTTGGGAAGCCCGAGTGCTTGTACCAATGGCTGATGACATGCATACACGAACACTTCTTATGCTTTGTAGGGTGTAAAATGTGCATAACTCCCCATTTAATCTCTCACTTCATAGGCCTAGCCTGTGCAGGGGACGTGCTCATAGATGACCTCTAGGATGAGGAGGTAATCAGGGAAACCATAACATCCTACGAATTGAAGAATGGATCAAGGTATTATGGTGTTTCAGATATCAGTGACCTGGTGATGAAGATGGCCGCACACCTTGTCTCCAAGCTGAATGGACAAGAAAGGTGGACCTAGGTGAGCAAGCCCTGGTTGAATGTCTGCAGGAAGGTTGTGGAGGGCACCGTATACAACATCTCCTAGTACATAGTAGACAAAATCATAAGTAGCGTAGAGAATGGGGAAAAATACTATTTGGGAACATTCTATTGACAATTGTGTTCTTAGAAATCGGGGTGTCAGATTCTTCTAACAAGTTCATGTGGTAATACCCTACTAACGACCCTTCGCCCATGAGATGATTCTAGAAATACACATGTGAATAAATGACATGGGTACACAAGGTGCGCTTAGAAAAATGGTATAAGCACCTGAGGAATGCATTTGGGGATAAATGGTAGATCCTGAATAACTCCCCGTGGCAAACGAAGGAGAAGCAGAGTTCACGGTTTACAAAGACTTCGCATTGGCAGGTTCATCTTGGTAGATGGCAGTTGGAGTCCATGGTGCAAACTCCCATTCTTGTTTACTGCCCAATTTTTCCAAGTGGGGGTAAACAGATACAAGGAATCAAAGAAATTAAACCTGGAGTTGTCCACCCTTGACAGAGAGCACAGGAAATGAGAAAGAAGCTGGTCTACCCCGAGAGAAAGCGCGCATACGTTGAAGATACGTGTCATTGAAAGATACATGGAAAATGTGATATCCATGTCGGAAGACCCTATGGGAAGAAATAAGCCAGCGCCAAAGTGCAAGGAGAGGGAAGAGGAGGAAGAACAAAGGGCGGTGGAGAAGCAGAATGTAGATACCATGGGGCCGAGTACCTACGTCTGGAAGAAGAGGAGAATGGTGGTCAGGGAGAAGACCCCGAGCCTGCAAAGCCACCATCCCCTAAAGAACCCTTAGATGAAGAGATGACAACATCCCTGACTCTGGAATTTTTACAAAGGAAGAAGAGCAAGAGATAGAGGAACAAGAGTCTGAAGATACAGACAACCTACCTTTATAGGCGAGAAGGATGATGATGAAGGGGAAGAGTTGGAGGTGAATCAGGAACCGGTTGATGTCCATGATTTGGAGGAAGAAGGAGTAGAGGATACAAATGATGCTTTCATCTTTGTAAGGAGGAAGGGTGCCCAAGGGGAGGAAGGCACGTGGAGTGAAGAAAGGAGTGAAGGGGCAAGTACTAAGGGGCCAGATATGCCCAAGCTCACTCAGGAGGAAGTAGATGAGAAAGTGACAAGGGAGGCAGAGAAGATAATTAATACCTTGGTCGAAGAGGAGTTAGAGCACAGCGCGGAGCTCGTACTTGGTGAGTTCAAAGAAGAGTAGAGGGAGAAGAGTGTGGGTAGCACAAAAGGCCCAACTCTTTCAGTAACTATTCCCAAGGGCGTGTGCACGGGAAGTAAATGTGTAGAAGGGGGAAGAACAATGATGGGATACATTGATGACCCCAAAAAGTTTTACGCACACGTTTCCAAAGTACCGTGCCCACCAAGGAGCTCACTACCATGGAATCCTTTAACCCTGAGTGTGGGTACCAGCGCAAAGGAAGATGCTATTATGGGCGTTTGACACCCACCTCGATGACCCCGAGTTCAAATTTAACTAAAGAGTGGTACAAGCGTTGTCCAAGGAAAGGGGGACAACCCCATTGTAAACACAAAGAAACTATCGGATGAGCAAGTGTGTAATGCACTCAACAAAGTATCCATAGAAATTAAGGCTAGCCTCTTCTACAGGAATGACAGGGTTAAAGTCTTGGAGGACCTGTTGGAAAAGTGGAAGGAAGAAGTAGTCAAGCTAATGAAGGACCTCAGCCTTGAGAAATTAATCAGTGTTCAAATACAGAGGGAGCTTTAGGAGGAAAAGGCTAGGGTACACGAAGTTTCTAAGAAGGTGGAGCTCATCTCCCAAGCTATTATCATGAAGCACCCACCTTAACCCTCCCGTGCAAAAGTATGGATCCTCCCTAGAATGCCTAGAGGACTTGACTCGAATCCTCACCATGGAAAGACATACTTTGGCCTTGGAGTCAGCAGAGGAGGTAGCTACGAGCTTGGAGAAGGAGGACAAGCTAAAGGTCATCGTACTCGTGGCTGAAAACAATAATGTGCTCGGCACGACGTGAAAATAGCTGCACAAACAAGCGGGGGTCGCCTACGACCATTATCGCGAGATCGGACAAGGTGACGGGCATGTTGCTTGCTAGCGTTGAGGCCGAGATGAAGGACTTCAGGGAAAATAATAAGGGCAATAGAGCCAAGTGAGCAAGATCCTAGCCGAAGTGGAGAATAATTCTGAAGCTATTGAGAACCATTGAGTCTCAATCAAAACCCGGCTAAAAGAGCTCTATAAGGTCATCACGAGGAAGATGGATGCCCTAGAGGATCACGCCAAGGAGTTGGAGACTATGGTGGAGACCATTAACATGAAGGGGAAGGGTTAACCTTTGACAAGGTGAGCACCTTGGTCGGTGATATCTGCACTAGAGCACAGGATGAAGTCAGCGCTTGGAGTACACTGGAGGCCGACCTGCGGAAAAATTTTCCCCTTCTTCTTCTTTAGGTAATTTTCCCTCTATTCTTTCTCTCCCCCATTCGTTATTCTCTCCCTCCATTCGTTTCCAAGGCAAGGCCTTGAATTTTTTTATTGCAATCTTTGAAAAGGTTCTTGAGGATGGAGAATAGGTGAAGTGTGGGGTAATGTTGGGCCCCTAATGTAGCTACCAAATCTTAAAGGTCTATAGGCGCGCATGGCCGGGAGAGCCTTGCAAGTGAATGCGTGCGAGGCAAAATTCAAAAGGGGTTCTTGGAGAACCAAGGACGCACGCGAACATGAAGAACAATTTAGGACTTAGCAATTTTTGGCCCTTTGGACAAACCACATGAAGAGCGTGTTCCATTTGGATAAGGTTCCACCGGCGACAGGTTTCCTAAAAGGAATATACCTTATGATAGGAAGATCTAAAAATATGATCATCACATGGAGGCATGCGCCTGAGGTGACCCACACCTTGACACTTGGGGCAAGATCTAAGACTACAGAGGAGTTTGTTAGAGCTCAAATTCCTATTTATACGTGCGCACTTGGCAAAAGAACAGAGACACAAGCGAGGTAGTGGAGCTCTATAGAATTACTGTGAGAACTATGGGATAGAATGGGTAGATGATTCTAGGAAGGATGTAATGAGGGAAGGGGGAATGAAAATTTTGTTTTGTGAGCATACATGTATGGATCCATATATGGTGTATGACCATGGTCTACCTCTCTATGATGATTTGTAGTAATACTATGAATGAATATGATAAGGTTACCACTATGTTTGTATTAAGATCTCCTTCCTGTATTATCTGCATGTTTCTACTATGCTTTTGATCTTGTATAATCATGAACCTTACTTGAATGATTAAATTATGGATTTACAACTTCCTAGTTCTAGTTAATTCTGTTTCCTGCTTTGTTTTTGTTATGACTGAAGGGGTGTAGAAGCTGTTCTAAGCTCTATAGCTTTTCATGTATATTAAATCATTAAGTCGAATCATGAATTATGCCTTCCACTAAACTCACATAAAAGAGAGACTCGGTCCTCTCGTTCTCCTCAAGTGAGCTCACGGTGCTCGGCGGGCGATAGGCCGACATGCATGACGTTCCCTTGTTCTTGGTGGGGTGCAAAATGACTACACTTATGTCCCTATTGTTTGTAAACATGTGAAATAGTGTCATTTGAGAGAGTGTAAGGTCATCAAATGCTAATTTTTCAAACGGTGGGTCGTGGCACCAAACCTACTATGTCGACATCTTTGGGTTACAAGGTGAATGCTAAAGGAGGTGTTATTTCAATGCACCACAACGTCGTTGCTTTTGGGCTACTTCGTTCGAGGCATAGTCCCTCAAGATTCATGAGACCAAAAAAATTTCAACTTCGAATGGTGACTACTCGAACTCCATGGCACCTAGAGACATCTCATCTAATCCTACACCTTGGTATATGGACCCTCTACAATATATTGTCTTGGTTCTTTACTTCTCCAATCGATGCACTCGTTGCCTATTGTTTAAAAATGCATGAAATAGTGAAGTTTGATATAGTGTAAAAGGCTGCCAAATGCTATATTTTGTAAACAGTGGGTCATGGCACCAAATCAACTACACCGACTCATTTGATTGGCTAGTTAAATGGTAGAGGTGGCATCATTTTGGTGCACCACAACATCATTTCTTTCAGGCTACTTCCTTCGTGCATAGACCCTTAAGAGCCCTCAGAACAAAAAATCGTTCAACTTAGACGGGTGACTACTCGGACTTTGTGGCACCTAGAGATGTCTCATTTTATCCAACACCTCAGTGTAGGGACCCTTTACAATATCCCGCCTCAGTTTTTTCCTTCTTGATTGGTGTTGTCGGTGCCTAATGTTTGCAAATGCATGAAAAAGTGCAGGTTTGAGCCGGTGTAATTCTATTAAACGCTATATTTTGCAAACGTGGGTCGTTGCAGACTTTGAATCGACTATGATGACACATCCATGTGGCTAGGTGAACACTAGAAGAGGTGTCATTTTGTTTCCCAACAATTTCTTTTCTTCCGAGCTACATCATTCGGATGTAGTCCCTTAACACCACGAGACCAAAAAATCATTCAACTTTGACAGTGACTACTCGAACCCCATGACACCTAGATACTTCTCATCTAATCCAACACCTCGGCTTAGGGACCCTCTACAATAGCGGTCTCAGTTTTTTCCTTCTCTAATCGGTGCTCTCGTTGCCCTATTTTTCACAAATGCATGAAATAGTGCATTTTGAGCAAGTGTAAGGATGTCAAATGCTATATTTTGCAAACGGTGGGCCATGGCATCAAACAGACTATCTTTGAGACGTCCAAGTGGCCATGTGAACACTACAAGAGGCATCATTTTGGTGTTCAAAATGTCGTTGCTTCTAGGCTACTTCGTTCGAGCATAGTCCCATTAAGAGCCCTAAGACCAAAAAAATGTTCAATATCGACGGTTACTACTCAAACTCCGTGGTAACTAGATATGTTTCTTCGATCCTATACCTTGGTGTAGGGACCCTCTACAATATCCTGCCTATGTTTTTTCCTTCTCCAATTGGTGGTCTCGCTACCCTATTGTTTGCAAATGTGTGAAATAATACGCTTTGGGCAAATGTTAGTTATCAAACACTATATTTTTCAAATGGTGGGTCGTGAAACCAAACCGGCTATGAAAAAATGTCCGGTGGTGATGTAAACACTAGAGGAGGCATCATTTTGGTGTGCAATAATGTCGTTTCTTCCAGGATACTTTGTTCGAGAATAGTCCCTTAAGATCCCTGAGATAAAAAAATCGTTCAACTTTGACGGGTGACTACTTAGACTCGTAGCACATAGAGACATCTTGTTCCATCCTACACCTAGGCGTAGGGACTCTTTCTGATATCCTACCTTTTCCTCTTCTCCAATCGGTGCTCTCGTTTCCCCTAATATTCGACAACTTGTGAAATAGTGTAGTTTGAGCCAATGTAAGGCTATCAAACACTATATTTTACAAACGGTGGGTTGTGGCACCAAACAGACTGTGCCAAAATGTCTAGGTGTTTAGGTGAACAATAGAAGAGGTTTTATTTTTGTGTGCAACAACATTGTTGCTTTTGTCTTTGCTTTGTTCGAGCGTAGTCCCTTAAGAGCCCTCGGACCAAAAATCATTCAACTTCAACGGGTTCTTTGCTTGGACTCTGTGGCACCTAGAGACATCTCTTCTGATCCTACACCTCTGTGTAGGTACCCTCTACAAGATCCTGCCTCTATTTTTTCCTTCTCTAATCGGTGCTCTTGTTGCCTTATTGTTTGCAAACAATGAAAATAGTGTAGTTTGAGCGAGTGTAAGGTTGTCAAACATTATATTTTTTAAATGGTGGTTTGTGGAACTGAACTAACTGTAATGACACGTCGAGTAGAAAGGTGAATGCTAGAGGAGGTTTCATTTTTGTGTGCGATAACATCATTGCTTTGGGGCTACTTTGTTCGAGGCATAGTCCTAAAGAGCCTTGAGACAAAAAAATCATTCATCTTCGACAAGTGATTACTCGGACTCCATGGGACCTAGAAACGTTTTTTCTAATCCTATACCTCGGTGTAGGGACCTTCTACAATATCCTACATCTATTTTTTCCTTCTCAAATAAGTGTTTTTACTGCCTATTATATGTAAACGCACGAAATAATGCGGTTTGAGCTAGTGTAAGGATGTCAAATGCTATATTTTGTAAATGGTGGGTAGCTACACCAAACCAACCATGCTGAAAAATATAGGTGGTTAGGTTAATTGTAGAGGAGGTGTCATTTTTCTGCGCAACAATGTTGTTTCTTCTGGGCTACTTCATTCGGGTGTAGTCCCTTAAGAGACCTGAGACCAAATAATTGTTCAACATCGACGGGTGACTACTCAAACTCCGTGGCACCTAGAGATGTCCCATCTAATCCTACACAATGGTGTAAAGAACCCTCTACAATAGGCTATCTCAGTTTTTTCCTTCCTCAATCGGTGCTCTCATTGCCCTATTGTTTGCAAACACGTGAAATGGTGTAGTTTGAGCCAGTGTAAGGTTGTCAAATGCTATATTTTGTAAATGGTGGGTCGTGGCATCAAACCAACTACGCTGAAACATTCAAGTGGCCATGTGAATGCTAGAAGAGGCATCACTTTGGTGTGTAACAATGTCATTGCTTCAGGCTAATTCGTTCGGTGTAGTCCCTTAAGAGCCCCCAATCACCAAAAAAATCGTTCAACTTCAACAGAGATTACTCAAACTCCATGACACCTAGTGTTGTCTCCTATAATCCAAAACCTTGGCGTAAGGACCCTCTACAATATCCTGTCTCATTATTTTCCTTCTCTAATTGGTGCTCTCGCTTCCCTGTTGTTTGCTAACTCGTGAAATAATGTAGTTTAAGCTAGTGTACAACTATCAAATGCTATATTTTGCAAATGGTGGGTCATGGCCCCAAACCAGGTGTCTTAGTAACATCCGGGTGGTGAGGTGAGTGCTAGAGGAGGTTTTGTTTTGGTGTGCAAAAACGTCATTGCTTTTGGGCTACTTGGTTTGGGTGTAGTCCGTTAATTGCCTGAGACAAAAAAATCGTTCAACTTCGACAGGTGACTTCTTAAACAACGTGGCACCTACAAACATCTCATCCGATCCTATACCTCAGCATAGGGACCCACAAAAATATCCTTCCTATGTTGTTTCCTTCTCAAATCGGTGTTCTCACTGCCCTATTGTTTGTAAATGTGCGAAATAGTGTAGTTCGAGCCGATGTAAGGTCACAAATGCTATATTTTTCAAATGGTGGGTCGTGGAATTGAACTAATAGTGATGGCACATCCATCGACCCAAGTAACACTAGAGTAGGAATCATTTTGTTTTGCAAAACGTCATTGCTTCCGAGCTAATTCATTGGGGTGTAGTCCCTTAAGAGTCGTGAGACCAAAAAAGTATCCAACTTTGACGGGTGACTACTCGGACTCCATAACACCTAGATGCGTCTTGTATAATCTTACACCATGGTGTAGGGACCCTTTAAAATATCCTGTGTCATTTTTCCCTTCTCTAATTGGTGATCTTGTTGCCCTATTGTTTCCAAACACGTAAATTAGTGTAGTTTGAGTGAGTGTAAGGATGTCAAACACTATATTTACAAACGGTTTGTCATGGCATTGAACCGATCAAGCTGCGTTGAAACTTATAGATGGCGAGGTGAATGCTACAAAAGGCATCATTTTGGTTTGCAACAATGTCATTACTTCTAGGCTACTTCATTCGGGCATAGTCCCTTAATTGCCTTGAGACATAAAAATCATTCAACTTCGACGGTGACTTCTCGGACTACGTGGCACCTATAGATGTCTCATCCGATCCTACACCTCATCGTAGGGACCCAATACAATATCCTTCTCATGTTTTTTCCTTCTCAAATCGGTGTTCTCACTACCCTATTGTTTGTAAACGTGCAAAATAGTGCAATTTGAGCCAGTGTAAGGATGTCAAACACTTGTATTTTTCAAACGATGCAATCGTGGAACCGAATCAATCATGCTTGAAGACACATCCAGGTGGCCAAGTGAACACAAGAGGAGGTGTCACTTTTTGCGTTAAAACGTCATTGCTTCCAAGCTACTTCGTTGGGGAGTAGTCCCTTAAGAATCCTAAGACGAAAAAAATTGTTCAACTTCGACGGGTGACTACTCGGACTCCGACACCTAGAGACATCTCGTCTAATTCTACACCTTGGTGTAGGGACCCTCTAAAATAGCCTGTGTAATTTTTTCCTTCTCCAATCGGTGATCTCATTGCCCTATTTTTTTCAAACATGTCAAATAGTATAATTTGAGCCGGTGTAATGCTATCAAACATTGTATTTTACAAACGGTGGGTCATGGCACCGAACCGACTTTGTAGACACATCTAGATGGTGAGGTGAACACTACAAGAGGCATCATTTTGGTTCACAAAATTTTTATTAATTCTGGGCTACTTTGTTTGGGTGTAGTCCCTTAAGAGACATGAGACCAAAAAGTCGTTCAACTTCGACGGTGAGAACTCGACTCTGTGGCACCTAGAGACATCTCTTTTGATCCTACACCTTGGTGTAGGGAACCTCTACAATAGCCTACCTATGTATTAACATTTTTAAAAATATATCATTTAACAATAATTAAAGTATTTACATGCTAATGTGTTAACCTTGTTGCAATCTCATTGATGCTAGCCGAGTAGCACGAAGTCGAGTCCCGGGGCGTCATGGATTTTACAAACACCGCCAACATGTTTAATTGGGGTTGGTATATTCCTTCAAGTTCTATCAGGGATCTAGGGAGGCCAAAATTTGAGTTAGACCACTGAATTTGGAGTCTTCCTAGGATTCCTTGTGCATTCGTGGCATAAATGTTTAAAATCGCCCTTTATACGCAATCCTAGGAAGCAAACGGAGATGAGTACTGATAAGTCATGCCTCGGGATGGTGTGGCACCAAACCAACGTGTAAAAATGTCTAGGTGGCTTGGTAAACCCTAGAGGAGTCTTTGTTTCAATGTATGATAACTTCATTGCTTATTACTTCGTTGGGTGTAGTTCCCGAAGAGCCCGAGACCAAAAAAATTGTAAAACTTTGACATGTGACTACGTTAACTCTATGGCACCTAGAGATGTCTCATATGATCCTACACCTCAGTGTAGGGACCCTTTACAATAGCCTATTTCAGGTGTTTTCGTTTCCCAATTGGTGTTATCACTACCCCATTGTTTGCAAACGCGTAAAATAGTCTAGTTTGAGCCGAGTGTAATGCTTGACGATCGCTATATTTTGAAAACAAGTGGGTCATGACACAAAACTAACCGAACTAAAACATCTGGCTGGCTAGGTAAATGCTAGAGGAGGCATCATTTTGGTTCACAAGAACGTTGTTTCTTCTAGGCTACTTCGTTCAAGCATATTCCTTCAAGAGCCCTAAGACCAAAAAAGCTGTTCAACTTCGAGGAGTGACTACTTGGACTTCATGGGACCTAGAGACATCTCATCCAATCTAAAACCTTGGCGTAGGGACCCTTTATAATAGCCTATCTCATTTTTTTCCTTCTCCAATCAGTGCTCTCGCTGCCATATTGTTTGCAAATAAGTAAAACAGTGTAGTTTGAGCCAATGTAAGGTTGTCAAGCACTATATTTTAGAAACGGTGGGTCATGGCACCAAACCGACTACACCAATGCATTTGGGTGGCTAGGTAAATGCTAGAGGAGGCTTCATTTTGGTGCATCACAACGTATTTTCTTGCGGGATACTTTGTTCGATGTAGTCCCTTAAGATCCCTAAGATAGAAAAATCATTAAACTTTGACTGGTGACTACTCGGACTCTGTGACACCAAGAGATGTCTTGTTTAATCACACACCTCAAAGTGTAGGGACCCTCTATTATAGCTTGCCTCGGTTTTTTCCTTGTCAAATTGGTGTTGTCGGTGCCTTATTATTTGAAACACATGGAAAAGTGCGGTTTGAGCCGAGTGTAAGGTTGTCAAATGCTATATTTTGCAAATGGTGCGTGATGGCACCGAAATGACAACACCGACATATCTATGTGGCTAGGTGAACGCTATAGGAAGCGTCATTTTGGTGTGTAAAAATTTCGTTGCTTCAGAGTCTACTTTGTTTGTACGTAGTCCCTTAAGATCCCCGAGACCAAAAACCGTTCAACTTCGATGGGTGAATACTCGACTCCATGACACCTAGAGACATCTAATCGATCCAAAGACCTCAAAGCATAGGGACCCTCAACAATACCCTTTCTTAGTTTTTTCCTTCTCCAATCAGCTCTCTCACGCCCTATTGTTTGCAAACACACGAAATAGTGCATTTTGAGCCAGTGTAAGGATGTCAAATGTTATATTTTGCAAATGGTGGGTCATGGCATTGAACATATTGCGCTGACACATCTGGGTGGCTAGTTGAATGCTAAAAGAGGCATCATTTTGGTGTGCAACAACATCTTTGCTTCTCGGATACTTCATTCTGGTATAGTCCCTTAAGAGCCCTGAAACAAAAAAAATCATTCAACTTCAACGGATGACTACTCAAACACCGTGGCACCTAGAGACATCTCTTCCAATCCTACACCTCAGTGTAGGGATGCTCTACAATATCCTACCTATTTTTTTTCCTTCTCTAATCGGTGCTCTTACTTCCTTATTATTTGCAAACACACGAAATAATGCAGTTTGAGCTAGTGTAAGGCTTTCAAATGCTATATTTTGCAAATAGGGGTTTGTGGCACCAAACCGATCGTGCCAAAATGTTTTGGTGGCCATGTAAATGCTAGAGGAGCCATTGTTTGAGTGCACAACAACATCGTTGCTTCTGGGATACTCCATTTAGATGTAGTCCCTTAAGAGCCCCGAGACAAAATAATCGTTCAACTTCGAAAGGTGATTACTTAGACTCCATGGCATAGGGACCCTCTATAACATCCTACCTCTATTTTTTTTTCTCTAATCGGTGCTCTCGTTGCCTATTCTTTCCAAACACGTGAAATATTGTAGTTTGAACCAGTGTAAGGATGTCAAACACTATATTTTGTAAATAGTGGGTCGTGGAACTGAACCGATCGTTGAAACATCTACATGGCTAGGTGAATGCTAGAGGATACATCATTTAGGCGTAGTCCCTTAAGAGCCCCGAGACCAAACAATCGTTCAAATCGAAAAGTGACTACATGGACTTTGTGGCACCTAGAGATGTTCTTCTTATCCTAGACCTCGGTGTAGGGACCATCTAAAATATCCTGCGCTCTATTTTTTTCCTTCTCCAATTGGTGCACTCGTTGCCCTATTGTTTGCAAACTTGTGAAATAGTGTAGTTTGAGTGAGTATACGGTGTCACAAACGCTATATTTTTAAAACAAGGGGTTGTGGCACCAACTGACTACACTGACACATCCGAGTGGCGAGGTGAACACTAGAGGAGGTGCCGGTTTAGTGTGCGATAATGTCATTGCTTCCGAGCTACTTCGTTAAGTTAAATTCCCTTAAGAGCCCCGAGACAAAAAAATATCATTCAATTTCGACAAGTGACTACTCTCGACTTCGTGGCACCTAGAGACATTTGATATGATCCTAAACCCGAACATAAGGACCCTCTGTAATAGCCTACCTCTATATTTTCCTTCTTCAATCGGTGTTCTCACCGCCATATTATTTGCAAACACATAAAATAGTGTAGTTTGAGCCAATGTAAAGGTCACAAACGCTATATTTTTCAAATAGTGGGTTGTGGCACCGAACCGACTATGCCCACATATTTGGGTGGCTAGGTTAACACTAGAGGCATCATTTTTGTGCACAACAACATTGGTTCTTCTCCTACTTCGTTCGTGCATAGTCCCTTAAGAGCCCTGAGACCAAAAAATCGTTCAACTTAGACGGGTGACTACTCAGACTTTGTGGCACCTAGAGATGTCTCATCCAATCCTATACCTTTGCGTAGGATCCTTTTTAATAGGATATCTCAATTTTTACTTCCCAAATAGGTGCTCTTGTTTTCCTATTGTTTGCAAACGCACGAAATAATGCACTTTGTGTCAATGTAAAGGCTGTCAAACGCTATATTTTTCAAACGGGAGTCATGGCCCTAAACCGAATATGTTGAAATGTTTGGGTGGCCATGTGTATGCTAGAGGAGGAATCATTTTGATGTGCACCAACTTCGTTGCTTCTAGGATACTTCATTCGGGCATAGTCCCTTAAGATACCTAAGACAAAAAAATCATTCAACTTCAACGGGTGACTACTTAATTTTTTTTGACACTTAGAGATGTCTCATATAATCCAACACCTCGGTGTAGGGACCCTCTACAATAACATGTCTCGCTTTTTCCTTCTCCAATCGGTGCTATTGCTTCCTATTATTTGCAAATGCGTGAAATAATGTAGTTTAAGCCATTGTAAGACTATCAAATGCTATATTTTAGAAATAGTGGGTCATGGCACCAAATTGAATGTCTTTGACACATGCACGTGGTAATGTGAATGCTAGAGGAGGTATCATTTTTGTGTGTAACAACATCATTGTTCTTGGGCTACTTCATTCGAGCATAGTCCCTTAAGAGCCTTGAGACCGAAAAATCGATTAACTTTGATGGGTGACTACACGGAATCTGTGGCACCTAGAGATGCCTCATCTAATCCTATACCTTGCCATAGGGACCCTCTACAATATCCTACCTCTGTTTTTTCCTTCTCCAATCAGTCTTCTTGCTGCCCTATTGTTTGCAAACGTGTAAAATAGTTCAGTTTGAGTCAATGAAAGGTTGTCAAACATTATATTTTAAAAATGGTGGTTCGTGGCACGAAACCGACTACACCGACACATCTAGGTGGCCAATTTAACGCTAGAGGAGGCATCATTTTGGTGCGTAAAACCATTGTTTCTTCCAGGATACTTCGTTCGGGCGTAGTCCCTTAAGAGTCATGAGACCAAAAAATCTTTCAACTTCGACAGGTGACTACTCAGACTCCATCACACCTAGAGATGTCTCGTCCCAATCCTACACCTCGGTGTAGGGACCCTTTAAAATATTTTGTCTCAATTTTTTTCCTTCTCCAATCGGTGATCTCACCGCCTCTATTGTTTGCAAATGCGTGAAATAGTGTAATTTGAGCCAGTGTAAGGTTGTCAAACGCTGTATTTTGTAAATGGTGGGTCATGGCACCGAACCAATGCACCAAAATGTTCGGTGGTAGGGTGAACACTACAAGAGGCGTCCTTTTAGTGCGCATCAATTTCATTTCTTCTCGGCTACTTCATTCGGGTGTAGCCCCTTAAAAGTCTTGAGACCAAAAAATTGTTCAACTTCGACGGGTGACTACTCAGACTCCGTGGCACCTAGATACTTCTCTTTCGATCCTACACCTCAGCGTAGGGACCCTCTACAATATCCTACACTTTTTTTCCTTCTCCAATGTGTGCTCTTGCTTCCCTATTGTTTGTAAATGATTGAAATACTGCAGTTTGAGCAAGTGTAAAGGTGTCAAATGCTATATTTAACAAACAAAGTGGGTTGTGGCACCGAACCGAATCCGGGACATGTCCGATGGCCATGTGAACTCTAGAGGAGGTATCGTTTTAGTGCATGACAACGTCATTGGTTCCAAGCTACTTCGTTCGAGTGTAGTCCCTTAAGAGCCCCGAGACCAAAAATAGTTGAACTTCGACGAGTGACGACCGAGACTTTGTGGCACCTAGAAACGTATTGTCCGATCCTACTTCTCATTGTAGGAACCCTCTACAAAATATCCTAGCTCTATTTCTTCCTTCTCCAATCGGTGTTCTCATTTCCTATTATTTGTAAATGCACAAAATATCGTAGTTTGAGCTAGTGTAAGGCTCGTAAATGCTATATTTTAGAAACGGTTAGTCGTGGCACCAAACCAATTGTGCCGAAAATTTTGGTTGGTGAGGTGAATACTAGAGGAGGTGTCACTTTTTTATACACAACGTCGTTACTTTCAAGGCTACTTCATTCGGTGTAGTCCCTTAAAGAGCCTTGAGAAAAAAAAATCAACTTCGATTTGGTGATTACTCGGACTTTGAGGCACCTAGAAACATCTCGTCTAATCCTACACCTTGGCATAGGGACCCTCTACAATAGCTTGTCTCGGTTTATTTCCTTCTCCAATAAGTTCTCTCGCTTCCCTATTATTTGTAGACACGCAAAATAGTGCAGTTTGAGCTAGTGTAAGGCTGTCAAATGCTATATTTTGCAAATGGTGGGTCGTGGCACCAAACCAACTACATCGACACATTTGAGTGGCTAGGTGAACACTAGATAAGGCTTTATTTTGGTGTGCAACAATGTTTTTGCTTCCGGGCTACTTCATTCGGGCGTAGTCCCTTAAGAGACCTAAGACCAACAAATTGTTCAACTTCGACAGTGACTATTTAAACTCCATCACACCTAGAGATGTCTCATCTAATCCCACACCTCGGTGTAGGGAACCTCTTCAATATCTTGTCTTGGTGTTTTCCTTCTCCAATCGGTACTTTTGTTGATGTATTGTTTGTAAATGCATGAAATAGTGCAATTTGAGCCAAGATAAGGTTGTCAAATGCTATATTTTATAAACGATGAGTTGTGGCACCAAATCGATGCACCAACACATCCGGGTGGCCGTGAACACTACAAACAACATTTTTTCCATGTGCAACAATGTTATTACTTCAGGCTACTTCGTTCGGGCATAGTCCCTTATTATCCCTAAGACCATAAAATCGTTCAACTTCGGCGGGGGACTACTCGGCCTCCATGGTACCTACAAACATCTCTTTTGATCCTACACCTCAAAATAAGGACCCTCTAAAATAACCTTCCTATGTTTTTTCCTTCTCAAAGAGGTTCTCTCACTTCCTATTGTTTGCAAACATACAAAATAGTGTCGTTTGAGCTAGTGTAAGGTCACAAAAGACATATTTTGTAAACAAGTGGATTGTGGCACCAAACCAACTACATCGACACGTCTAGTGGCAAGGTGAATGCTAAAGGAGTTTTCATTTTTGTGGACAACAACATCGTTTCTTTCAGGGCTACTTCATTCGGGCATAGTCCCTCAAGAGTCATGAGACCAAATAATTGTTCAACTTCGACGGGTGACTACTCGGACTCCATGGCACCTAGAGACATCTCGTCCTAATCCTACACCTTGGTATAGGGACCCTCTACAATATTTTGTCTCTGTTTTCACTTATCCAATCGGTGCTCTCACCGCCGTATTGTTTGCAAATACTTGAAATAGTGCAATTTGATCCAATGTAATGTTGTCAAACACTATATTTTGAAAAAGGTGGGTCATGGCACCAAACCAACTATGCCGACACATCTGATTGAATAGTTGAATGGAAGAGGCAACATCATTTTGGTGCACCACAACATCGTTGCTTCCGGGCTACTTCATTCGGGAGTAGACCCTTAAGATCCCTCATACCAAAAAATCATTCAACTTCGATGGTTGACTACTCAAATTCCATGGCACCTAGAGATGTCTTGTCGTATATAACACCTCGATGTAGGGACCCTCTACAATAGTCTGCCTCGAGTTTTTTCCTTCTCCAATTGGTACTGTTGGTGCCCTATTGTTTGCAAACGCGTGAAAAGTGCTTTGTTTGAGCTAGTTTAAGGCTATTAAATGCTATATTTTACAAATGGTGGGTCATGGAACCAAAATGACTACGAAAAACATTTGTGTGGCTAGGTGAATGCTAGAAGAGGTGTCATTTTGGTTTCAAACAATATCATTACTTCCAGGCTACATCGTTCAGATGTAGTCCCTTAACAGCCCTAAGACCAAAAAACCAATCAACTTCGATGGGTGACTACTCAAACCCCATGACACCTAGAGACTTCTCATCCGATCCAAAACCTCCACTTAGGGACCCTATTCTATAGGCTATCTCTATTTTTTCCTTCTTCAATCGGTGCTATCACTGCCATATTGTTTGCAAACTTGTGAAATAGTGCATTTTGAGCCAATGTAAGGATGTCATACGCTATATTTTGTAAATAGTGGGCCATGGCATCGAACAAACTACACCAAGATGTCCAAGTGGCTAGGTGAATGCTACGAGAATACATCATTTTAGTGCAAAACAATGCCGTTACTTCTAGGATACTTCGTTCGGGCATAGTGCCTTAAGAGCCCCGAGACCAAAAAGCATTCAACTTCGACAAGTTATAACTCGAAATCCGTGGCACCTAGAGATGTCTCTTCTAATCCTACAACTTTTCGTAGGGACCCTCTACAATAGCTTTGCCTATGTTTTTTCCTTCTCCAATTGGTGCTCTCGCTACCCTATTGTTTGCAAACGCGCAAAATAGTGTAGTTTGAGCCAGTGTAAGGTTGTCAAACACTATATTTTACAAACGCGGTAGGTCGTGAAACCAAACCATCTGTGTGACAATGTACAGTGGTGATGTGAACACTAGAGGAGGCATCATTTAAGTGTACAACAACGTCATTTCTTCCGGGGTACTTTGTTTGGGCATTGTCCCTTAAGATCCCCGAGATAGAAAAATCATTCAACTTCGATGAGTGACTACTCAAACTACGTGGCACATAGAGACGTCTTGTTTGATCCTACACCTTGGCATAAGGACTCTCTACAATATCCTACCTTTTTTTTCCTTCTCCAATCGGTGCTCTCGTTGCCCTATTATTCGACATCTTGCGAAATAGTGTAGTTTGAGCCAATGTAAGGCTGTTAAATGCTATATTTTGCAAACGGTGGGTCATGGCACCGAAAAGACTATGCCAAATTATCTGGGTGGTTAGGTGAATGCTAGAAGATGCATCATTTCTATGTGCAACAATTTTGTTTCTATTGTACTATTTCGTTCGGGCATAGTCCCTTAAGATCCCTGAGACCAAAAAATCATTCAACTTCAATGGGTTACCGCTCGGACTCAGTAGCACCTAAAGGCGTCTCTTCGATACTACACCTTAGTGTAGGTACCTTTTACAATAGTATCCATATGTTTTTCATTCTCCATTCGGTGCTCTCGCTACCTTATTGTTTGAAAATGTGTGAAATAGTGT
The DNA here is from genome assembly GCA_018340775.1 of Taxus wallichiana var. yunnanensis. Classification (NCBI taxonomy): domain Eukaryota; kingdom Viridiplantae; phylum Streptophyta; class Pinopsida; order Cupressales; family Taxaceae; genus Taxus; species Taxus wallichiana. The sequence continues at coordinate 86,934,729 of CM031237.1, read as the reverse complement.
AGTTTGAGTGAGTGTAAGGTCACAAATGCTATATTTTGCAAACGGTGGGTTATGGAATTGAACTGATTGCAACAACACGCCGAGTAGAAAGGTTAACGCTAGAGGAGGTGTCATTTTTATGTGTAACAACATTTTTCCTTCTAGGCTACTTCGTTCGGGCGTAGTCCCTAAGAGAGCCCGAGACAAAAAAATCATTCAATTTCGACGAATGATTACTCGGACTCTATGGGACCTAGAGATGTTTCTTCTGATCCTACACCTCGGTGTAGGGACCCTCTACAATATCCTAAATCTATTTTTTTCATTCTCCAATCGATGTTCTCACCGCCCTATTGTTTGCAAATACATGAAATAGTGTAGTTTGAGCCAATATAAGGTTGTCAAACACTATATTTTACAAACGGTGGGTCGTGGCACCAAACCGATCATGCATTTGAAACTTCGGGTGGCCATTTGAATGCTAGAGGAGGTATTATAAGGACCCTCTACAATATCTTGCCTTAGTATTTTCCATATCCAATCGGTGCTCTTGCTTTCCTGTTGTTTGCAAACTCACGAAATAATGTAGTTTAAGCCGGTTTACGGTTGTCAAATGCTATATTTTGCAAATGGTGGGTCATGGCACAAAAATGACTACACCGTAACATCTAGGTGGTGAGGTGAGCACTAGAGGAGGTGTTGTTTTGGTTCACTACAATGTTGTTACTTCTCGGCTACTTCGCTTGTGTGTAGTTCGTTCATTTCCTTGAGATAAAAAAATCGTTCAACTTCGATCGGTGGTTTCTCAGACAACGTGACACCTACAGACGTCTCATCCGATCCTACACCTCAGCATAGGGACCCACTACAATAGCTTTCCTATGTTGTTTCCTTGTCAAATTAGTGTTATTTTTGCCCTATTTTTTGTAAACATAGGAAATAGTGCGGTTTGAGCCAGTGTAAGGTCAAGCAAATGTTATATTTTTCAAAAGGTAGGTTGTGGAACCGAACAAACTATGCTTTGACACATCCAGTGGCCAAGTGAACAATAGAGAATGCATCATTTTGTTGCACAAAAATTTCATTGCTTCCGAGCTACTTCATTGGGGCGTAGTCCCTTAAGAGTCCTAAGAGAAAAAAAATCAACTTCGACGAGTGACTACTTGGACTCTGCAGACACCTAGAGATGTCTCATCTAATCATACACCTTGGTGTAGGGACCCTTTATAATAACATGTGTCATTTTTTCCTTCTCCAATCAGTGATCTCACTACCCTATTGTTTGCAAACGCGTGAAATAGTGTAGTTTGAGCCATGTAAGGTCACAAATGCTATATTTTACAAATGGTGGGACATGGCACTTTGAACCAACTACGCCGACATGTCTAGATGGTGAGGTGAATGATACAAGAGGCATCATTTTGGTTCATAACAATGTCGCTTCTACAGGGCTACTTCGCTTTCGCGTAGTCCCTTAAGAACTCGAGACCCAAAGGTCATTCAACTTCGACGGGTGACTACTTGGACTCCGTGGCACGTAGAGACGTCTCTTTTGATCCTATACCTTGGCATAGGGCACCTCTATAATATCCTACCTATGTTTTTTCTTCTCTAACCGGTGCTTATACGCCCTATTGTTTGTAAACACGTGAAATAGTGCGCTTTTAGCTAGCGTGTAACGTGCTTATTGTCAAACGCTATATTTTGCAAATGGTGGGTCACAGCACCAAACCGACTTTGGCAACACATCTAGGTGGCCAAGATAACTCTATAGATGCATAACTTTGTTGCACGACAAATTCGTTGCTTCCGGCTACTTCGTTGGGGCGTAGTCCCTTAAGAGTCATGATACCAAAAATTGTTCAACTTCGATGGGTGACTACTCGAACTCCGTGACACCTAGAGATGTCTCGTATGATCCTACACCTCGGTGTAGGGGCCCTCTACAATATTTTATCTCAGTTCTTTCCTTCTCTAATCGGTTCTCTTTACGCCTATTGTTTGCAAAACGAGTGAAATAATGCAATTTGAGCCATTGCGAGGTTGTTAAACATTATATTTTGCAAACGGTGGGTCGTGGCACCAAACCGATCGTGTTAGACATGTCAGGGTCACTAGGTGAATGCTACAAGAGATGAAATTGAGTTGCATAATAATGTCATTGCTTCTCGGCTACTTCATTCAGGCATAGTCCCTTAATAGCCGTCACACCAAAATATCATTCAACTTTGACGGGTGACTACTCAGACTCTATGACACCTAGAGATGTATCTTTTTATCCTACACCTCAGTGTAGGGACCCTCTATAATAGACTTTTTATGTTTTTTCCTTCTCCAATCGGTGATCTCGCTTCCCTATTGTTTGCAAACTCATAAAATAGTGTCGTTTGAGCCAGTGTAAGGCTGTCAAACACTATATTTTACAAATGGTGGGTCATTACACCAACACATATGGGTGGTATGGTGAATGGTAAAGGAGGTGTCATTTCGGTGTGCCACAACGTTGTTGCTTTTGGGCTACTTCGTTCAGGTGTAGTCCTTTAAGAGTCATGAGACTAAAAATTGTTCAACTTCGACGGGTGACTACTCGAACTCCATGACACCTAGACACGTCTCATCTAATCCTACACCTCGGTGTATGGATACTCTACAATAGTATTTATTTATTTTTCCTTCTCCAATTGGTGCTCTCATTGCCTTAATTTTTGCAAACGTGTAAAAATAGTGTCGTTTAAGCCAATATAAGGCTTTCAAACGCTATATTTTACAAACGATGGGTCGTGGCACCAAACCCGACTATGCCGACGTGTCTGGTGGCTATGTAAACATTAGAGGAGACATCATTTTGGTGTGCTAGAATTTCATTGCTTCCAAGCTACTTCGTTTGGGTGTAGTCCCTTAAGAGCCCTCGGATAAAAAAATTGTTCAACTTCAACGGGTGACTACTCGGACTCAAGTGGCACCTAGAGATGTCTCATCTAATCCAACACATCGGTGTAGGGACCCTCTATAATATGCTACCTCAGTTTTTTCCTTCTACAATTGGTGTTCTTGGTGCTTTATAGTTTGTAAACGTGTGAAAAAGTGTAATTTGAGCCAATGTAAGGTCACAAACGCTATATTTTGTAAACGATCGGTTGTGGCACCAAAATCGATCTGCGCCGACACATCCGTGTGGCCAGGTGAACACTAGAGGAGGTGTCATTTTAGTGCCCAACAATTTCATTACTTCCAACCTACTTTGTTCGGGTGTAGTCCCTTAACAGCCCCGAGACCAAAAACCATTTCAACTTCAACGGTGACTACTCGGACTCCATGGCACCTAGAGACTACTCATCTAATCCAACACCTTAGTGTAGGGAACCTATAGAATAGCCTCTGTCTCGAGTTTTTTCCTTCTCCATTTGGTGCTCTCATGCCCTATTATTTGAAAATGCGTGAAATAGTGCATTTTGAGCCAATGTAAGGATATCAAACGTTATATTTTACAAACAAGTGGGTTGTGGCATCAAACAGATCGAGCCGACACATCCGGTGTAAGGTGAATTCTACAGGATCCATAATTTTGGTGTGTAACATTGTCGTTGCATCTCGGCTACTTCGTTTGGCATAGTCCCTTAAGAGCCCCGACACCAAAAAATCGTTCAACTTCAACATGTGACTATGCAGACTCGTGGCACCTAGAGATGTCTCTTTTGATCCTACACCATGTCATAGGGACCCTATACTGATAACCTACCTATGTTTATTTCTTCTCCAATCAATGCTCTTGCTACCCTATTGTTTGCAAACACGTAAAATAGTGCATTTTGAGCTAGTGTAAGGCTTAAAATGCTATATTTTTCAAATAGTAGGTCGTGGCACCAAAATGACTACGTCAAAACATCCGAGTGGCCATTTGAACACTAGGGAGGCATCATTTTGGTGCGTAAAAACTTTGTTGCTTCCGGGATACTTCATTCGAGCATAGTCCCTTAAGAGCCCTGAGACAAAAAAATTGTTCAACTTCGATGGGTGACTACTCGGACTCCCCGCACCAAGAAACATCTCGTCCGATCCTACACCTTGGTGTAGGGACCCTCTACAATATCTTACCTCTATTTTTTAATTCTCCAAATGGTACTCTTATTTCCTTATTGTTTTCAAACGCATGAAATAGTGTAGTTTGAGCCAGTGTAAGGATGTCAAACACTATATTTTACAAACAATGGGTCGTGGCATCGAACCAACTATGCAAAAACATCTGGGTGGCTAGGTGAATGCTAGAAGAGGCATCATTTTTGTGTAAAAAATGTTACTTCTTCTCGTGCTACTTCGTTCGATTGTAGTCCCTTAAGAGCCCTGAGACCAAAAATCATTCAACTTCAACGGTGACTGCTCGGATCTGTGGCACCTACAAACATCTCTTTTTATCATACACCTCAGTGTAGGGACCCTCTACAATAGGCTACCTATGTTTTTTCCTTCTCTAATCGGTGCTCTCGTTGCCCTAATGTTTGCAAACACATGAAATAGTGCAGTTTGAGCCAGTGTAAGGCTATCAAATGCTATATTTTGCAAATGGTGGGTTATGGCACTGAGATGATTACACCGAAATGTTTGAATGGAGAGGTAAATGTTAGAGGAGGTGTCATTTCAGTGCACAAAAATTTAATCGCTTCAAGGCTAGTTCGTTCGGGCGTAGTACCTTAAGAGCTCGAGACAAAAAAATCGTTCAATTCGATGAGTGACTACTCATACTCCATGGCACCTAAAGATGTCTCATCTGATCCTACACCTCGGTGTAGGGACCCTATGTAATAGACTACCTCTTTTGTTTCCTTCTCCAATCGGTGTTCTCGCTGCCCTATTGTTTGTAAACGCGCGAAATAGTGTAGTTTGAGCTAGTGTAAGGCTATCAAACGGTATATTTTACAAATAGTGGGTCGTGGCACCAAACGGAATACACTAAAAATATGGGAGCCCAAGTTAATGCTAGAGGAGTTGTCATTGTGGTGTATAACAACGCTCATTGCTTCTGGGCTACTTCGTTTGGGCATAGTCCCTTAAGAGCACTGAGACCAAAAATCATTCAACTTTGATGGGTGACTACTCAGACTCTGTGGCACCTAGAAATGTCTTGTCCAATCCTACACTCGGTGTAGAGACCCCCTAAAATAGCTTATCTCAGTTTTTTCCTTCTCCAATCGGTGTCTCGCTGCCTGTTTTTGAAAATGCGTGAAATAATGTAGTTTGAGCCTATGTAAGAGGCTATCAAACGCTATATTTTGTAAACGGTGGGTTGTGGTACTAAAATGACTACACCAAAACATCTAGGAAGCCATGTGAACACTAAATGAGTCATCCTTTTGGTGCACAACAACGTCGTTTTTCCGGGCTACTTGGTTCGAGCATAGTCCCTTAAGAGCCTTAAGACCAAAAAATGTTCTTATTCGACGGGTGACTACTCAAACTTCGTGGCACCTAGAGGCATCTCATCGATCCTACACTGTAGTGTAAGGACCCTCTACAATAGCCTACCTCTATTTTTTCTTCTCCAATCGGTGTTCTTGCTGCCCTATTGTTCGTAAACGTGTAAAATAATGAAGTTTGAGCTAGTGTAAGGCTATCAAATGCTATATTTTGTAAACAGTGGGTCATGGAACCAAAATGACTCCACCGACACATACGGGTCGCAAGGTGAATGCTATAGGAGGCATCATTTTTTTGTGCAACAACGTCCTTACATCTAAGCTACTTCGTTCGGCGTAGTCCCTTAAGAGACTCGAGACCAAAAATCATTCAACTTCGATGGGTGACTACATGGACTCCGTAATACCTAGAGATATCTCGTCTAATCCTACACCTCAATGTAGGGACCCTCTACAATAGTTTCTTGGTTTTTTCCTTCTCCAATCGGTGATCTTACTGCCTATATTTTTACAAACGCATGAAATAATGTAGTTTGAGCCAGTGTAAGGTTGTCAAACGATATATTTTACAAATGGTGGGTCATGGCACCAAACCCACTATGCTTTGACACATCCGAGTGGCGAGGTGAATGCTACAAGAGGTTTCATTTTGGTGTGCAACAACATCATTATTTATGAGAAACTTCGTTTGAGCGTAGTCCCTTAAAATCCCTGAGACAAAAAAATCATTCAACTTCGACGAGTGACTAATCGGACTCGTGGCACCTAGAGACATCTCTTTTGATCCTACACCTCAGCGTAGGAACACTCTACAATAGCCTACCTATGTTTTCTCCTTCTCCAATTTTTTATCTCATTGTAATATTATTTACAAACATGCGAAATAGTGCGCTTTGAGCCGGTGTGAGGTTGTCAAAACTATTTTTTGCAAGCGGTTGGTTTGTGCACCAAAACAACTACACCGACACATGTGAGTGCCTAGGTGAACACTAGAGGTGTCATTTTGGTGCACAACAATGTCATGTCTTCTCAACACTTCTTCCTTCGCATAGTCCCTTAAGAGTTCTTAGATCAAAAATTGTTCAACTTTGATGGGTAACTACTTGAACTCCATGGAACCTAGAGATGTTTCGTCTAATCCTACACCTTGGCATAGGAACCCTCTACAATATCTTGTCTTTGTTTTTTCCTTCTCGCAATTGGTTCTCTTGCTTTACCCTATTATTTTCCAACACGTGAAATATTGCATTTTGAGCCGGTGTAAGGTTGTCAAATGCTATATTTTACAAACGATGGATCATGGCACAAAATTTACTACACCAACATTCTGGATGGCCAAGTAAATGCTTCAGAGGTGTCATTATGGTGCACAAAAATGTTGTTGCTTATGGGCTACTTCGTTTGGGCATAGTACCTTAATAACCCCGAGACCAAAAATCGTTCAACTTCGACGGGTGACTACTCAGACTCCATGGCATCTAGAGACATCTCTTCTAATCCTACATCTCAAAGCATAAGGACTCTCTACAAAATCCCTACTATGTTTTTTCCTTCTCCAATCGGTGCTCTCACTTACCTATTCTTTACAAACACGTGAAATAGTGTTGTTTGAGCCAGTGTAAGGTTGTCAAATGCTATATTTTTCAAATGGTGGGTCGTGGCACCAAACTGACTACGCCGACATGTCTCAATGGCTAGGTGAACACTAAAGGAGATTTCATTTTAGTGCGCCACAACGCCGTTGCTTCTAGGCTACTTCATTTGACCATAGTTCCTTAAGAGTCATGCGACCAAAAAATTGTTCCACTTCGACGGGTGACTACTTAGACTCCATGGTACCTAGAGATGTCTCATCTAATCTAACACCTCATTGTAAGGACCCTCTACAATATCCTCTTCTCGATTTTTCTTTCTCCAATCGGTGCTCTTGCTACCCTATTGTTTGTAAACGCGTGAAATAGTGCAGTTTGAGCTAGTATAAGGATGTCAAATGCTATATTTTGAAAACTATGGGTAATGGCACCGAACCAATTACATCGACACATCCGGGTGGCCGGAAGAATGTTATAAGAGGTGTCATTTTAGTGCACAAAAATTTCGTTTCGGCTACTTCATTCGGGTGTAGTCCCTTAATGCCCCCGAGACCAAAAAAACCATTCAACTTTGATAGGTGACTACTCAAACTCCTTCACACATAGAGACGTTCCTTCCAATCATACACCTCGGTGTAGGGACCCTATACAATAGCCTCGCCTATGTTTTTTCTTGTCCAATCGGTGTTCTCGCTTCCTATTATTTGCAAATGCGTGAAATAGTGCAGTTTGAGCCAGTGTAAGGCTGTCAAACACTATATTTTGCAAACGGTGGGTTATGGCACCGAACCGACTGCACCAAAATATCGTGGTGGCTAGGTGAATGCTAGAGGAGGCATTGTTTTGGTGTGCAACAACGTCATTGCTTCGGGATACTTCATTTGGGTGTAGTCGCTTAAGAGCCCTCAAACCAAAAATCGTTCAACTTAGATGAGTGACTACTCGATTCCATGGCACCTAGAGATGTCATTTCCAATCCAACATCTTAGCGTAGGGACCCTCTGCAATTTTTTGTCTTTGTTTTTTCCTTCTCCAACTGGTGCTCTCGCTTCCCTATTATTTGTAAATGCGCTAAATAGTGTAGTTTGAGCCGAGTGTAAAGTCACAAACACTATATTTTGCAAATGGTGGGTCCTGGAACCAAACCGACTACACTGACACATCTGGATTTCTAGGTGAAGGATAGAGGAGGCATCATTTTAGTGTGCAAGAATGTCGTTGCTTCTAGGCTACTTTATTCGAGGTCCCTTAAGAGCCCTAAAATCAAAACCCCATTAAACTTCGACACGTGACTACTCAAACTCCGTGGCACCTAGAGACGTCTCATCCGATCCAAAACCTTTGCTTAGGGACCCTCTACAATAGCTTGTATTGGTTATTTTCTTCTCCAATCAGTGCTCTTGCTACCCTATTGTTTGCAAACACGTGAAATAGTGCAGTTTGAGCCAGTGTAAGGTTGTCAAATGCTATATTTTACAAACGATGGGTCATGGCACCAAACCGACTATGTCGACACATCTAGGTGGCTAAGTGAACACTACAAGAGGCATTATTATAGTTCACAATAATGTCATTGCTTTTGGGATACTTCATTCTAGCGTAGATTTTTCCTACTCTAATCGGTGCTTTCGCTGCCCTATTGTTTGCAAACTCACAAAATATTGTCATTTGAGCCGAGTGTAAGGTTGTCAAACTCTATATTTTGCAAATGGTGGGTCATGTAAGCATACCGTCTATACTGAAAATCTGGGTGGCAAGGTGAATGATAATGGAGGTGTCATTTTGGTGCGCAAAAATGTCATTTCTTCTAGGCTACTTCATTCAGGTGTAGTCCCTTAAGAGTCATGAGACCAAAAAATCATTCAACTTTGACGGGTGATTACTCGGACTCTGTGGCACCAAGATTCATCTCATCTAATCCTACACTATGGTTTAGGGACCCTCTATAATAGCCTACCTATGTTTTCTCCTTCTCTAATAAGTGTTCTCTCACCGCCTATTATTTGTAAACGTGTGAAATAGTGTAGTTTGAGCTAGTATAAGGTCACAAATGCTATATTTTGCAAACAGTGGGTCATGGCACCGAAATGACTACATCAACACATCTAGGTGGCTAGGAGAATGCTATAAGAGGTTTAATTTTGGTGCACAACAATGTCATTGCTTCAGGATACTTTGTTCAAAGCGTAGTCCCAAAAGAGCTCGAGACCAAAAATCATTCAACTTCGACGAGTGACTACTCGAACTCCCCGACACCTAGAGACATCTATTTTGATCCTACACCTTAATGTAGGGACCCTCTATAATATCCTTTCTATATTTTTTCATTCTGCAATCGGTGCTCTCGCTGCCCTATTGTTTTCAAACACTTGAAATAGTGTAGTTTGAGCCAATGTAAGGTTATCAAACACTATATTTTGCAAATGGTGGGTTATGGCACCGAAATGACTTTGTTGACACGTCCAAGTGGCTAGGTGAATGCTAGAGGAGGCATTTGTTTTGTGCGCAACAACATCCTTGCTTCCGTGCTACTTCTTTTAGGCATAGTCCCTTAAGATCCCTCGTACTAAAAAATTATTCAGCTTCAACGCATGACTACTCAGACACCATGGCACTTAGAGACATCCCGTATGATATTATTCCTCAATGTAGGGACCCTCTACAATAACCTACCTCTATTTTTCCTTCTCCACTTGGTTTTCTCATTTTCCTATTATTTGTGGACGTGTGAAATAGTGCAGTTTGAGCTAGTGTAAGATTGTCAAACACTATATTTATCAAACGGTGGGTCGTGGCACCAAACTGAGTGTGCAAACGCATAGGGATGCTCTTGTAAACACTTTGGGAGGCATCATTTTTGTTCTCTAAGTTGCAGTGCTGTGGGCTACCTCTTCCGAAGCCAATAACCCCTTCACAAGACATAAATTTTTCTTAATTGCTTCTATTTTCTTGTAAAACAATGAAAGCTTCTCTTAGCTTCAAGAATTTACAATTCTCATTAATAGTGCTAACCACATGAAGGTGGAAGATTTTCTGTACCACTAACCTACACATAAAAGTGTTAGTCAAAGAAATTTAAGTTTCAAATCAAAACCATACTAGATATATACAAAATACACAAATTTAATAAAATATACGAGCTTCAATCTATCTAACTAACAAATTTATATATACCAAAGAAAGTATATATACCATATATAAGCATTTTAAATTCATTCCAATGAACCATCGATTGAATCTACTCTAAATAGCGGACAAGATTGCTTCATGATCGACTCTCGAACCTTCTAAAAATTTTTTACTTAGGCCTTCCTCGATATCTATAAAGTTCAATATTTGTTGCTAGAACTAGATGTGAATATAAGAGTATTTTCTTGTGTGTCTCAAAGTCTTAAAACACCCAAATAAAGGATTTTTTTAATGGATACCATCGAAGAAAAGTTCCAGTAATTACCACTTACCTTATAGGTACTCAATATCTTCGCCATCTATAATGTAAAGAAGAAAAATTCTTTCTTTCCTCGATGCAAAAACATAAGCAATAGTCTCTTCATTCTTCATTATCTTCTGTCACAATAACTACAAACACATGTCCTTAAAAAAACAAAGGTTTCAACTCAATTTTAAATTACATATTAAAATTTAAATGGACATAACTCAATTAAAAATTGTAAATAACCATAAATACCTTGTTGCACCAAAATCAAAATTTCGTCAAAGTGATTGGATGTTGTAACTTCATATGCATAAACAAGTTGTAATGCTTGTAGAGGTTGATAACTAGGAAGCAGAGTTAGAGGCCTACAAATCCATCCATCTACCCATTCTTGTGAATCACACTTAGTAGTGAAAAATCTAATACAATATGCATAAAAACATGCCAACTTTCTTGTCCATGTGTCCCATGAAGTAGTGTCTGAGCTACAAAATGAGTGTATATCATTAGACCCAGTGAGTGTCATACAATCCTCGTCATGAGCAATTTTTTTCCTCTATCAACCAAAAATATCTGCGAGATTTGAAATTTTCTTGTGAACCTCAAGCCATGTTATCAATACACCATTCTACTATGCTCTTTGATTCTTTTAATTTAGCACCATCTTTATACTTCAACTCTTATTTTGTAAGAGCTCTTTTCACACATGCCCTTGCACTTTCATGCTCTTCTTTTTCATGTCAAGCCTCAATGAAACTCCAAATATGTTGCACACCTATCTTGACATGTATTTTGCTCATCCAATAAAATATTTGTGCATTGTTAAACTGAGACGTGTAATTATCTTACCATATATAATATTGTTTGAAGTGGATGTCCCTATCAGACAAGTTTCCATAAAATAACTAGAAACACCCTTACACAAATTTAGTAGAATGAGTACGATCATCACTGATATAAAAGTGGTACTCTCTTAAAAAAATTGATCATTCTCTGTACTATCAGGAGAATGTATAAATGTTATATGCATGAAAACGAAACTTGTACTTGATTTGTAATATTACGATTGAACCTCCATTTGAGGTTGTATGTGTAATTCTCTAGAAAATTGACCACTGAAATAATATTACCAATAGGAAATGTGTCCTTGCATATCTTGAATTGTTCATCTAACCATTGAGCTCTGTGTGTATGTCTAACATACTCATAAACAATTTCATCCTTAAATTTTTCATAAATTGAAAAATAGACATATGATTTGTAACTATCTCACAACGTTTAGAATCTTTTTCTCATCTTTCAAATGTTATGTAAATAATTTATATTTATCAAAATCAACTAAATTATGTCCTATTGCACCTTCAATTTTCTCATCGATGCAACTTTTCAATTTAGGTAATCCGCCACATGTACCATAACTTCCATTTAAACAATCCTAACTATAAAAAAATTGTCCAACTTATTTTTCACAAAATAACGTAGGAATGAAATCCCTAGAAGATATTGGTGGAACTTGAACACCACATTTTGATAACATAGTTTCAGAATGAAAATTAGAATGAATACATAAAAATTTAGCATAATGCATCGTAAATTCAACATGTTTCCTATAACAACAAGTGGTGCAAACGTGGTTGATTTTCACATAGATGAGTTACAACATTTCAAAAAAATGTTGACTAATTTTAATATCTAGATGCTCTTGTTCAAACTTACGAAAAAATGAGTTTGATTCATATCTAAGACATGCTTTGGATGTGGTTCGTGATTATTAGAACCAACTCTCCATTTTACAACATCTCTTGTATTAGTTGAAACTCTAGTGTTATCATGCCAAAATGGATTAACAAATTCTCTTATAGCATCAAGATTATATTTGTCCTTACGCAGAGGTTCTAGCGAAAAATGCCCAAAAATCAAGTGTTATTGATTAATTGAAGGATATTACATCTTTCAATTGCTTTCATTAGAGGTTTTAGAATAACTTGCAACATTCTACTTGTTTTCGTTATCAAATGTTATTTTTTATCGATTCACTTACAACACTAGTAGCAAGTACATGATCCACAATATTACTATCCCTAGAGCATCTCTTGACACCAATAGTGTGATATGCATCATGAAGGTTTTCAACAATTGTAGAGGTTTGACCATGTATATTAGATGTTGTCAATCATAAGGTGTTTAGTGTAGGTCTCATTTTAATCAATTTAATCAAACTAACCAACAATCGACACTTTTTGGAATCATTTAAAATTTCAAAATGATTATCCCAAATTTAAGTGGCTTTTCTTCTAATTTTCATTCAGAAATTTTGTTAGACATTGGTTTCAAAATGTTTTCATCAATTTCAATAAAATAATTTGGTTTCTTATGGAAAATTCTAGGAGGTTTTTTTGTCAAATTTTGTTTGTCTATAGTTTCAACCTAAATTTTCTTATTCACATTTTCATTGTATCCTTCAATTTAAACATTTTCTACATCATGAGTGTTTAATTTTTCTTCAACATTGACAATAAAAACATCTTCATCATGAGTATTTAATTCAACTTCAACGTTGACCAGTGAGAAACATTACTCGGTTCCTCATTTCTTACAATAGTAAGGGTTGAAGATGAACGTCTTCTTGATTCACGAAGATTTCACATTCACTCAAAATTTTTAAATATGTTTGCCTCTAATTAGTTTGGTGATTTTTTACTTAATGACTTCCTTTTTTGACTTCATTTCTTGTCTCCCATGATGTTTTTCTTCTAGTGATAAGAAAAACGTGTAGAAAATGATAGAATTTCACATTAATTTGTATGGTAAATTCAAAAGTAAAAATCACATGGTAATTAGAACATTGGGATTTGTGTAAATATGATTTAAGAACCGTGATCGCGCTCTACAAACCATGCTCATGGTTTATAAAGCGTGATCACGGTTCTTGTTATAAAAACTGCGATCACGTTTATAAACCGTAATTGCGGGTCTATCTGTATCATCAAATCTGACCCTAAGGCTCGAGAAATCTTTTTTTTTTCCCAACCAAAGCTATGGAAGGTCATTATGAAATGTAAACAGTCAAAAAACTTCAAAATTTCTCTTCCGCATATTTGAATCATGATGAAAAACTAAAACACTTTCACAAAAATGGTGTCATCGCATAAGGGAGACTGTTGGCTTCATAGAAATATTGATTTTAAAGTGAATAGAATAATATAAATACTATTTTATAATTTTTTACTAATAATAGGTCTTTAAGACATTTTTTCCCGCGAATGTTCATGTCTACGTTTAAGACTACAACTTTTCTTTTGCTTATAAAAATCTGATCAAACTTATACCATCCCAAGCATGGAGAAATTCTTTACATGTTACAAAAAAATATTTGATTTTGATATTTTTTGACATAGTTATGGTGGGAAAACGGAAAGCGCTCTATTTTCTAAATCATTTCAGACTACTTTCATGGAAAAAATCATAAAAAAATTATTTCTTGAAAAAATACAAAATAAAATCCATCCCAAGATAGACAAAAACATCTAAATTTTCACCAAAATAAAAATAAATAAAAATTTTGGTCATCAAAATCTTGGGCAAACGGACTACAATCTTATAGGTTTTTAAAAAAAAAATTAAAGTCATATAATTTTAAGTGTTTAATATAGCTAAACTTTTTTTTTTTTTTTTTTTTAAAATAGTAGTTTAGAAACTAGATTTCGGATACTATGATTCATATTCATATAATTTTTCTAATTTTGAGTGCGCGTATTGCTTATAATCCCTACAAGTTGAGATTTCATTTTTTTGCAATATAACATCCACTTATGACCCCTTTTTTAGCCACCAACTTATTGTACTTACCCTACATTAAGTAATATGAAATACATAATTAATATATAGGTGAATAATATTTAACCTAACATTCCCCCCCTTAATTGTGCATTGTCTCAAGGGATGAGGAGAGGAACTCTCTGAACAACTCGAACTTGTCATGTGTAAGTGACTTTGTGAAGATATATGCTCGTTGTTTAGCTGTTGGACAAAATTGAAGTTGGATGTTGTGCTTCAACACATGCTCGTGTATGAAATGAACCTATACCTCAATGTGCTTTGTTCTCTCATGAAAAACTAGATTTCAAACAAGTTTGAGAACACCTTCATTGTCAACATACATGGTGGTCGGTTTGTCTTGTGGTATTCCAAGTCCTTCGAGTATGCGACATAGCCAAATCACTTCACAAACAGCTTCTCCTGCAGAACGATACTCAGCTTTTGTGGAAGAATGAGAAACAAAGTGTTTTTCTTTCTTCCCCATGATATTGGTCCAGATGCCATAAAGAACACAAATCCTGAAGTGGATTTTCTGTCATCAATGTTTCTTGCAAGATCTGAATCCGAATATCCTGACAAGAAGAAGTTGTCATTCTCCTTGTATTCTAGGCGAAGATCTATTGATCCTTTGAGATATCTAAAGATGCACCTTCTGACTTCCAATGAAAAAAATTTGGGTTCTTGCATGAACTTGGATAGATAGCTTACTTGCAAATATGATATCTCGGTCTAGTATAGGTCGGAGTAAATGAGCCTCCCAATCAACTACCGATGAGAGTTGCACTTACCCCAAGAGATGGATCTGAATGAGATAACTTCAATATTTTCTCCATAGGTGTAGCAATTGGTGTGCAATCCATCATCCTGAATTTCTCAAGCGTTGTCTTGGTATATTTCATATGAGAAAAATATGTGATTCTCTTTCTATCATACTTCCAATCCAAGATAATAATGCATTAGCCCAAAATATGTCATGTCAAACGATTGATTAAGATCCTTCTTCCTTACATCAATCATCCTCACTAAACTTTGAGTGATGACTAGATCGTCAACATAGAAAAAGACAATCACAATCTCCCCCCTGCTTGTTTTTGAGGTAAAGATTAGGGTCATATGGATTTCTAACAAATCCATGTTGTATAAGATACTCATCAATCTTGATGTACCATGCCCGAGGTGTGTGTTTAAGGTTATACTGAGATATTTCTTGAGTCCACATACCTTTGCTTTTGACCAGGTACTACATACCCCTCAAGTTGAGTCAAGTAGACTTCTTCTTGTAAATCTCTATTAAGGAAGGAACTTTTTACATCCATATAATGGCCTTTCCATCTAAATTGTGTAGCTAGAACAAATATCATCATGATCATTTTGATCTTAGTTATGGTAGAAAATGTCTCCTTGCGATCAATGCCTTCTTTTTGTGCATACCCTTTTACTACTAGTCTTGTATTATACATGTCCACTATCCCATCTACTTTGTATTTTGTTTTGAATATCCATATATGCATCCAATTGGTTTCTTCCCCAGTAGAAGATCGACAAGCTTCCAATTTTTATTTTTCATCATTGATTGATATTCAAAATCCATGGAATCTTTCCAAGATTTTGACTGTAGGGATTCTTGGACTATAGAGGGCTCATCAGATTCAATAACTCTACTCATCAAAGAAATTTAACTTCTTCTCTTGCTTTACTGCAAGTATGTGGTCTAGGGGTGGATGTATCCAGTAGAGCATCCATTCTTACATCTCATAATGTGCTAGTACACCACTTGGGCATATGCTGAACTATTCTCGTGGATCGTGGTTCTATTAGGTCAACACCCCCATCATCAATTTCCTCATTTGTGGGAACATTAGTTTCACTTTTTACAATTGGTGAAGAATCTACATTAGGTGAGTTTGGAGGAGGAGACTCTACTTCCTTCTTCTACAAAAACTCAACATCTCTGCTGGTGTAGACTTTTCTTGTCTTTGGATCCATCAATATGTACCCAAGAGTCTCTTCACTGTACCCAATGAAGACAAGTTTTTGTGATTTCATATCCAATTTCTCTCTATTCTAATTGGTTATGTGCATGATTTCTATTAACCCGAATACTCTAAGGTGAGTAATAGATGGTTTCCATTTTGGTTATGCTTCTTGTGGAGTTACTCCTCCAAGAGCAAGCTAGGCACTATTTTCAACAAATACACTTTTTTCTTTGTTGCTTCTACCCAAAATGTATTTACAAGTATATATTCATTGATCATACATCGCACCATTTCCATGATAGTATAATTTATTCTCTCAACAACACCATTTTGATGCAATGTGTGTGGAGGATACATTTGTCAATGAATCCCGTGAGTTTGTAGGTAGTATTTGAACTCATCACCGGTGAATTCTCCCCCTCGATCTCGAGCAAAGAGTTCGATGTGAGGAACATTTTCATCCTCAAATTCTACTTTGAACTTCTTGAAAGTTTCAAAAGCTTCACTTTTCTTACAAAGACAAAAAATCCACATTTTCCTTGAATAGTAATCAGCACATAACATGAAGTACTTGAAATCCGAAATGACTTGGTTACATCAGACCATAAATATCGGTATGAACCAGATCAAGCTTACCATGAGATCGATATGTACTCTTACGGAATGAAGTTATGTGTTGTTTTCCGATAGGCGGTGAGGACACTTTTCTATATCCTTCTCAAGAGATGGTAGCCGATGTACCATATTACGTTGACAAAGTGTCTCTAGATACTTAAAACATACATGACCAAGTCTCGATGCCAAAACTATCTTTGAGGTAGATTTCTTAGCCATAATTTCTTGATCATCTTTGTGAACAAAATCAAGTTGGAACATGCATCCCACATTGGAGGATTTTGCAACTATTTTTGACCCTTGTGATTTATCTCGAATAAAACACATTTTCTTTCCGAATGAGTATCAAAATAAATTTTTAGGTTGTGATCTAGGATTTGACTAGTGATCAAGTAGATTCTTTGTCAAACCAGGGATGTATAAGACATTTGATAGTCTACAGTTGTGTGAACCAAGGGGTAGAGAAATGTTCCCTATCCCCTAAACTATATATGAAGAATCATCTCCTAGCAAAACATGATTTTTCGATTCCGTGTCCCTCGTTGAAGTAAACCATTATCTTTGGTCTATCATGTGTTGAGTGGATCTCAAATCAACATACTAGACATCACTAGATGACATGGATGGTTCACTTGATCGAGAAGTGTACAAGAAGTATTCATTATCTAAATGTTCTTCTTTCTTAGTAATATTTCCTTATTAATGGGGTATTCTTTTCCATTTCCCCCTTTTCTACCCTTGAGTGTAGTTAGAATGTCCCTTGTGAGATTGTTGTGGAGGTCCAGAGTTTCTTGATGAACCTTTATTTTAATTATTATACCAACAATATTTTAAGTCGTGTCCTCTTTTACAAATTGGACATTACTTCTTTTGTTGTTTTTCCCTATGATATTGATTCTAATGTTGGGACTTTTGATAGGATTTAGGTTTTATGTTACCTTTTCCGTTCCATTTTTGATGTGAAGAAATTTTCTACTCCTCTTCATCATCCTTATTGTGCATGGCTTCCTCTTATTGTAGTAGAATTTACTAGCTTGTCAAAACTAATTCTCATATCTCGACATGTTTAGTGTTATGAAAAAATGTAGTAAGAAAAGGGGAATTCTCTCAAAAAATGTGAATGATAACATCATCTATGACCACTTCTACCACGGCTAGAAGTGAAGCCCTCAACTCTGTAACTTTAATATGACATTCTTGTTTTTGGCCTCATGTATATGCACAATTTATCCCATGATTCTTTGGTTGTTTTAGCATCTCAAATGTGGAGCTGCACATCATCAAAAACTTCAAACAAGATGATGAGTTTGGCCTTATGATATGCCTTATCAAACTGCCATTGTTGTGTTGTATTAGTACTTGATCTGGTCAGAGTACCATTCACAACCATCTAGATCTCTTCAAACTCAAGTTATGTCTTGATTTTAGTCTTTCCATGCAACGTAGTTGTTTCCTCTAAGTGGTTGTGAATCCAGAAGAAAACATTTGGGGGTATTGGTGCCCATTTTCTAGAAAACACTAACAAGGTTTATCTCGTATCACCCGGTATAAGGTCTCCCTATCTATATACCGTCAATCCAATATAATGAACCTTTCTATATGTGTACCCTTACGATATACCCAAAGGGGTACATGGAAGAATATTTCCTTTCTATATACCCGGTGGTACGTGAAAGAGGCATTAACATATGTGAAAGAATTCAATACGCGGCACCAAGGTAGTAGTCTTGAAAGAGGTCAATGTGATTATTGACACTCGACTCAAAGAAATATATGTATACGTGTGCATAAATTTTCTATATACTTAGATAATTTCTCAGTCGGGATTTATGTCGTGTAATCATTCATAGATGGATGTGATGGCTCATAGTGTGTGTACTGTGACCTTATTACCCCTCGTTCATTTAAAGGGTCGATGCCTAAACGATGTTGTTGTAGCTATATTAGGTGTTAAGTGCGGTAGTAGTTGCGATGGCTTTACCCATAAGCTCTTCTCAAAGGCACTTTGTATAGACCAAATAATGTGAATGAGATTTAGGATCTCGTGAGTGTTTCAAAATAATGTTTGTATTGTTTTTTATTACAAATTTCTGCCAGCTTCGAGTAGTTTACAATAGTTACGGTTGACTATGGAAACCTCATAAATTATTACAATATACTTGAAGGATGTAATTACATTCGAAAATCTTGAAAAATTGAATGGTAGGCAAAAAAATTGTTTTCCAGGCCCTGGTGGCCTCCAGAGCCCAATACGACCCAAAATGCAAAGAATTGCAAAAAACCAACTGAAAATGTAATTTTTAGCTATCCCCGCTTTGGAAAAAGTTTCCCAAAATGAAAAAATAGGCCTATTAGGAGAAAAAAAAATTTTGCCCTAAATTAGGGTTTTTCTCGCTAAAATATTTAGAGGCTATTTAGTTATGACTAAGTTGTTTAGAGGTGGTTTTCCACAAAATCCACCTCCAAGTTTTGTGGTTTCTCCAAATTCACCACTAAATGTCAATTGGATTAAAAAAATTATTTGGGGGTGGGGTTTGAACCCCGAACCTCACACACCCAAGTCTTTCTCTCTAACCGCCTTGGCTCTTATGAGCGCTTGGTATAGAAATGAAGCAAATTGAAGTTGAAGTAGAAGAAAAATGACTTACCTCATTAAACAAATGACATGGAAAAGGTTCCACATGTCTTATGTGTTGGAGGGTGATTAGGGTTTTGATATGCTCAAAAAGGATCTGCATTCTATTTATCTCCTTTTGCATCAACTTTAAGCATTTTTCTCTGTTATTTTTATTTATTCCATTGTATTATGAAATTTTGACTACATTTTTTTTGTTGATGCTTTTTGGTTACAGGTTCGTGAATGATCTTCTTTGTTGCGGGTTGGACGCATCTCGTGGGAGTGTGGAGGACACGGTGCAGAGTCATGTGCATGGAGGAGATAGATGACTCAACCACCACTATCTTTGTTTGCCGTTATTTTTTATAGATCGATGTGGTTTCAAGATTTCAAGCTAGGAAGGAACATGTTGCTCATCCCGGTTGTATCAACAAGGATGGTTTGTGAGATTTGATTCCACATCCCGTCGACCAAAGACCTCACGGTGTTTAATGCCTCCACCTTGAATGGTTCGTGAAAAACCAATCAGGGCTCATCTTTGGAGCAAAAACACGGTTATGGGCTCATGACTTCAAAGCTTCAAGGCTCGATGTGATTTGGAGAGAAACAACTCACCTCCAATATGCATAGCAATACACTTTGTTCAATCTCTTCATTCAACATTAGATGGTTGGTCTCACCACTTGCCCAAAGCCAAAGAAACAAGTGAAAATCTCACAACTCGGTGAGAGAGACCAACTCTGCCAATGCACAAAGAAACTCAACCTATAAATAGTGCAAGCAGCAGACTACTCAATGCACCTTTCACCGTTAATGATACTAAAGATATTATCGTAGCTTTAGACAATTTAGAGGAAAAACCCGTAATGGAGAGAAATGTTTCTTCTTCTTTTGTAATAAAATTCTGAAAATGATCGATTCCAGGAAGCAAATTTGTCTAGTGCAGAGGGCATCAAGGAAAAAAATTCTTTATGTTTACCTAGAAAATGCACAAGAGTTTGTGAGACTCGCAAAGAGGTGCAGGAAGCTGCACGAGGCAACACTAACTCTCTGGTGAAGTAGATATCTTCTCCAAGACTTTTCCTTCCTCTCGTAAACCTTCTCCAACCATGTTAGGAGCTTTAACCAACTCACGGTACCAAATGTAGATTGAGCAACAGGGGCAGAAGCCTGATAAATTATATTAAACTCAATCAACCAAATTACAAATGAATGTGTTGCAATACTTATAGGTATTGTACATCTGAATACAAACAAATGAGGAGTTTGCAACAATGCAACAACCAATTTAAAATACAGTAGCTTCCAATAATACATCTAGGAAGAAAAATAATAATATTGTTAAAACAATATAACAACACCAATAATGTTTGAATAAAAACAATAATATGGTTTATAATTAAATATAACCATATAAACAATAAATACATTAATTAATATGAAATGCATAATTAATATATAGGTGAATAATATTTAACCTAACACCTCATACTTACCTCAAAAAATATTTTGTTGTAGTTTAATGACATTTCTTCATCTCCTACATGAACTGGGAAAGATAGATGACATCATAACATAGATTTGATCTCGTATATGTCAAGTATATGAGCCCTCCAAAAATTGTTTGTAGCGAGGAGCATCTACTTGAGGTGAATCTTGAAATCTTGAAAGTTGCAAACCTTTTTCCATGGGAGTGGATATAGGTTTATAGTTGGACATATTGTATTTTTCTAGGAGTGTCTTGGTGTACTTTATCTGGGAGACAAAAATGTGATGCTTCTTTTTCCATATCTCCAAGCCAAGACAATAATGTAGTAGCCCCAAATCTGTCATGTCAAAGGTTCTTTTGAGATCATTCTTCACAATATCAACCTAATCTTCTGAACTATCAGTGATCACAAGATCATCCACATACACAACAAGAATGAAAATTTATTTTCCTACCTTCTTTATATACAAATTTGAATCTGAGGGGCTACAAGTGAACCCATGCTGCAAAAGGTGATCATCTATCTTGATATACCATGCTCTTGGAGCTTGTTTCAGTCCATACAGTGATTTGATGAGATGACATACATTTTTAGGATGATTTTCAGCAAAAAAATCCTTCGAGTTAGGTCATGTACACTTCTTCTTTCGATCACCATTTAGAAAAGCACTCTTGATGTCCATTTACTTGAAGTTTCCATTCTTTTTGTGTAGCTAGTACAAAAAAAAAATTAATGATCTTGATCTTTTCGGTGGGTGAAAAGGTTTCTCCATAGTCAATGCCTTTTTTTTTAGCATACTGTTTTTATACAAATCGTGCTTTGTGTTTATCAATGGATCCGTGTGCCTTATTTTGTTTTTAAAACCAATTTGCAGCTTATGGGTTTCTTTTACGTAGGCGGATCGACAAGTTCCCATGTCATATTTTTTATGAGTGAGTCATATTTTGCATCCATGGCTTCTTTCCCCGAATTTGACCGTAGTGCTTCACAAACATTATTAGGCTCGAGCTATTAATCAATGAATTAATAAGTAAAAATTTACCTCACTTCTTGTTTTACTCCTCGTTTTGATTGTGGATGAAGAATCGGGAGTTGCTGAAAATGAGATTCTTTAATGGTGCTTTGTACCCACTTTGTATGAGAACTCGGATGCTTTTGTGAAGAACTGCTTACATTTTACGCGAGGATGGATGCAGAGTAACATTCTCTAAGGTCAACATATATAGCTCCCATTCCATCACATCTTTTCTCTTCGTAGTCTCCTCTGGCTGATCATCTAATTTGGAGACTAGTCGGTGAGAGGTGGTTGGTAATGGTTCTTCTATTAGAACCGCTTAGTCAAAAATGATTTGTCACAAACCACGTCTCAACTCTCATATATTTTTGTCTCGGGATCCATGAGACAGTATGATTTCAAGGTAGTGTTATAGCTCATTAGGATGCATGGGAGTGTTATTGATTAGAGTTTCTTTCTCTTCGAGATGAGACATGCGTGTATGATGTGCAACCAAATACTCGTAAATGAGAAGTTGATGGATTTCTACCACTCCATATCTCTTAGGGTGTTTTATTTTATAGAATATTTATCGATGACCTATTAAGAAGATAAATATTTTTCTATACTACTTCTACCCAATATGGATCCTCCAGTAAGTTGCTCTTGAAAGCATGCGGTGAGCCATCTCCATCATTTTGTGATTGCATCACTTCATAATGTCATTTTGTTGGGGTGTGTAGGGAGAAGTTAGGTTCGCTTAATGCCTTGTTGGTTCAGGAATTCCAATAACTTCTTTGATGTGAATTTCCCCATCGATCTGAGCAGAGTAGAAGAAGAGGTTGTTCGGTCTCTTTCACAACACATTGATAGAAGATCTGGAAATGGTGAAGAGCCTCACTCTTATTTTTCAAGAAAAACACCCACATATTTCGAGAGTAGTCATCCATGAACAGTTGGAAGTACTTATATCCTGAAAAGGAAGTGGGTAATACTATCTATTGATTGGTATGAACTACCTCTAGACATTACTTGACATGGAATGTGCTCACCTTAAATTGATACTTGTGTTGTTTTCCTGCAAGATAGCCAGGGTAAATAGACAAAGAACTAGACAATTTGAGAATTCCATGTACCATTTATTTTGAGCTCAACTGATGCAATGATCCAATAGACAAGCGACCATATCAATAATGCCAAAGGGTAGTAGATTCTACTGTTGAGATAGATAAAGATACTGAGAAGATGAAATAGTATCTAAAGAAAATAACTTATCTTTTAGAAAATCTCTAGCAATAACCATACCTTGTCTCAAGATCAAGCATGATTTGGTACCATTTTGAACAAGAAATTCTACCTTTAGATGATGATTTAGGAGCTGACTTACTGACAAGAGGTTTCTAGTCAATCCAGGAACATATAGTACCTTTGTAAGCGTACATTTTCATGGTCCCAAAGGAATGGTAACTTGGCCTATTCCTTCTACAATGTATTCTTTGTAATCTATTATCTCGAACCAAATCTCCATTGGTTTTTTCATTCGAAGAATCAAATAGCTTCTTGTCACTTGACATATACTTACTTTTACCCGAGTCCATCAACCGACTCTCTTCGTAGGTTGCGAAGTCTGAGATACTAGTACATGATTCTTACCACACTTCGCTCCTTTTGGTGTCTCCTCATTAAAGTCATCATCTTGTTGAGCTGTGAGATGTCCCTTCTGATTTCTTTGGTAGGGACGTCATTTTGAATTTTGAAAATCATCATTCCTAGATGGGATTGATTGACTTGAAGACCCTTGTTTCAAGCCATTGTACTAGCAGTGATCAGTGTCGTGAGTGTTGGTTTTACAGATTTGACACCACCTCTTTGACTTTTGAGGTTGTTGCTTATTGATGTTGATGTGCTTGTGTTTTCTTCTCAAGGGGCCTTTCTGATTCTTCTAGCCATGATGGGGCTTTGGGAAAAGGGCTTTGTCTTGGGACTTGTCTTTCATTGAATTGATAGCCTCCTCCTGCTACAACAAGTTCATGAGTTATTACAATGTCACTTTCCTTTTGGATACATTCAGTGTCGCAATGAACACTCAAAACTAAGAAGAGATTTCCCTCAAGGTGATTGTAACTAGATGTAGACACCTATTTTCGGTATAGCACCCCTTCGTAAACTTATGTGCACGCTAATTCCATTCTCGCATCTCTTTCTCTTAAATTAAATAAAATATTATTTATTTTCTCACATTATTTGATTGATTATCAATGGGCTCTGTATGGACCCATTTGATAATTCAATTTTTGGAATCATCCCCCATCTCTCACAAATTATTTAATTCATAATGCATATCTCCGACACCTTTTTTAAAATGAAATCTTTATCTCACCCCCATTCAAATCATGTCCCCCACTTTGCCTAATAAGTCAAAATATGGGACCCACATGATCACATCACATCCCTAACTCAGGTTACTTTACTACACCATGGGTATCATCTAACCTGTAGTTTAGCCTCACATCTAAACTATAAATATGGGGTTTTCCCCCATATTTGGGGAGAGAGATGAACCATAGGTGGAAAGACTTAGGCTAAAGAGAGTTAGCACTAAGGGTGTGCGAAATCTTTGCTTGTTGAAGCTTTGAAGGAGAAACTTTTGACAATGTCTCTTATCTTGCCATCTTGATGCCCGATTTATTTCCATAGCAGGACATAAGCTAAGTGCTCTTATTATTCCATTTTCTTGTCACTTGTACTACTGTTCACGATTTATTATTATCTTATCTAACAAGGGGGTTGACATCTTCCAAGGGAGTTAAAATCCTCTTGGAACCGGAACTGTCGAGAAACCCCGCATATTATGATCTAATCTTATCTGGTTTAGTTTTGCAGATCTAGCTTCTTGATATCATGCATCTGTCAAGTTTGCACCCATATCATCCATCATTATCTCCAAGTACTAAGCCCTTGTATTCTCGACATGGTATCATGTTTCTTGATTACTCATACACTCATCCGGGCAGAAGCGGGAAACATAAATCAATATTTGCACACCGGGTGGGACCAGATCCTTAATCTGGTTGTTTCCTTTGTTATTTTTCTCATCTTTTCTAACTTACTTGTTTTCATGGTCTTAATATTCATTGATCTCAATATAGCACAATAAATTGTTTACGTCGCCTCAAAGGTGAAATTAACAAATTCATGATCATCCGTAAATGTTGTCAGATATCACTCACTTCGCAAAACAAAACAAAACAAAATTATTAGCCTCATCTCGTAACTCTAAACGGTGCTATTTCGAGTACACAGGCATTTTAGGTCACTAACTGGTGCTTCTAAAAACACCATCATCAAGTACAATCACATAACACCAACTAGCGTTTATCTAGGTATTTCTCATTTTTCCCTATTTTCTCTTTTGTTTCAAACTTTCCCTTTCCTAAGTGTCTATATACATCGAATATCACATTTCATTTTGGTCTAAAATGAACCTTCTACATCCTTCCTGAGCACATAGCTTAAGTAAAAGGATTTAACTCTCTGCATTTCACTTATCACACACTTCACTAAGACTGCATAAACATAATTAACACATCAAAACATTCCTCTCACCTGGTTAACTGTTTGGGACCTAAACACCCAACAGAAACTATCTCAGACATCTCCCAATCCATAACTACCTGAAACCAACCTTAGACTCCTTTAGGCACCTTCATTACCTGCTTTTATTTTTTCTGTTCACATCCTCTAAATTAATCATGAGGCTAAAAAATATTCTGCTTGATTTTTTGTCAACAACATACATAAATAGATGTTTCTCTATTTCACACCTATTGTCGCTCTCTCCCAAATCGAGACAAAACAACAATCTTCTCTATCTAATAAAGTTACTTCCTCTGATGATCTCACTCAACAGGATTCTAAACTCAAAACCATGCCTTCACCACCCAACCTCTAGTCTCCATGGTTTCACCTCATGAGAACCATGTCATACAAAATTTTTCCTACCTTGACACCAAACCTCATATCCCTCGTCAAGCCAATCTTCCTTAATCGATCGCAACACCATCTCCTACTCTGCTAGATACACTCAAATCTACCCCTAACCCCATGTATGACTTCTTACTCCAAAAATCCCCTACAATCTCTCAATCCTCCCAATCTCCTCAATTGGTGGATCGCATTCCACCCACATCCCTTTTTGTCAATTCTATTTCATCTGCCACTAGTATGCCCATCAAACAATCTTAGCCTTTGAATACCTATATTCCTACCCATCCTATGATCCAACAGTCTCAACCCCTTAACACTCGTATCCCTACTTATCATCTACCACAACAACCTACCCAACTTCAACGAACACACCATATTCCTATTATTCAAAGCCAACCTATCCAACAATCTCAACTCATGACACATGTTCATACTTACCAAACAACTCCCCAAACACCCACATATCCACAAATCAATCAACGGTCTTATCAAACCATTCCACAAATGTCCTATCCACAAACTTATCAACCACTTTATCAGATGCTTCCTCAACTACCCACACACCGAAAAACACATTATTAAATCCTTATCAAACTACTTTTCAAACCACACAACCAATCCAATCTCACTCTTACAACACCTCAAGTGATTCAATTCATGCCTTAATGAATCAGTTAGCGATTTAGAAACCCTTACCGTACCACCCTAGAGCACCTTATCCTAGAACAAATTTGTAATGAACCAATTCATCTGTCAGGTTCCAATTAATTATCCTCCTTGTTGGTAACTTCACATTTAATAAGTTCAATATTAAATAATATCCCCAACAACATCTCCTCACATTTAAAAACACATGTTGTCTTATTACGCATGATAATGATTTACTTCTTCGCACTTCCCCTATGTCTTTGTCTGTCTGTGTTGGAACAGAACAACAAATCCACGACATTCCATATTCTCTTTCACTCAACTTGCACAGTTGTTTTTAGAACAATTTTCTATCAATATCGCATACAAGACCACTATCGCTGATCTGTTTTCGGCATATGAAAACGAGTCCATCACCTACTTCGTCACATGATGGCATACTATTATAAACCAACTATCCTTCATTATCCCGCAAACCAAACTCATCGACTTATTCTCACATTTGTGTGCCAAACATATATCATCCACGTTGTAGATCTAATCATTCTGAACCTTTGATGAAGCTTACAAAATGGCCCTTGACTTGAAACCCATGCCATTGAGCAGGGTCATCTTAAATTAAGTTCAATTAAATCAAAAATTGAATCCACCAAACCATTCACACATAATGACGAGTTCAAGACTACAGCCAACACTGTGGTCATTGAACCCTCATCCCCATCTACACCAAACACATGGTCTCAACAACGATCTCCTCAATCAACAACCAACTACACTCCTTTAGGAGAATCATACAATTCTGTATTTGATAAGTTGATGAGTGTAAAATCTATCCAACTTCCTCCCATACGACCCGTGGAAAACTCACAAGCCAAGCCTATTTGGTATCACGAGGCCCACTTTTGTAAATATCATCAAGTCAAAGGTCACGACATTGAGAGATGTCGTTCCTTCAAAGATCGTGTCCAACAACTCGTAAATCAAGGGGATATCCAAATTGATACCTCCACTGTGCAAACTAATCAACCACCAAAAATCACGTCACCCCCTTTACATCTCAACTATCAAATGCTTGTATGGTTGACACTGCCAATCAAGATCTTATCTCATCACCAACTCCACATGTTCCCATGGTAGACACCATTCCCAACTCTTATTTAGAACCTGCCACACCTACATCAACTTTCACTACCTGTCTTAAACCTGTACCTTCTACTGTCCTTAACACATCCACATCAAATTCAACTATATCATCCATTTCTGCCACTTCAAATACACCCCAATCTACCACATTAGATTCATCCTTAGCACCCATTTCATCCCCACTCATATCCACATATATCCCTACATCTCTCACACCTATTCATTCATCGGAATCTTCATCAAATACACCTGTTACTACACCTACATTACTCACAACCATCCCAACTAAACTTAGTTCTACTACATGCACCCTTACAACCCCATCTTCGACATCAACCCCATTAGCTAACATATCATTCTTACCCCTCAAAACATTTATGAAACAACTAGTCTCTTCTACTTCTAAGCCTGAAAATGCTCCTTCATTTGTAACATTACCCATACCTATAAGGTCAATTCCATTGGTTATCACATCACTCACATCTCCACATATTCCAAAAGTGCCTACATCTTTATCTCTCCCAGTGACCCCTATATCTATTACACCAACAAGTCCACCTATCCCGACCTTGACATATGTACCTATATCTTTGCCCATGGCCACATCACCCAGTCTACCCCAATATTCTTTACCCAATCCTCCTATCACATCAATCAAATCCTCTCGATCTGCAACCCTACCAAATATAACCCTTGAATCACCTACTGTACCAACACCTCTACCTAAATCAAATAAATTTGTTTTACCTTCTCCCTCTAAAAAATCATCTCTTTCCATGCCCAAATCGAAACAATCCATGTCTCACATAGATATCATTAATCGCATCATACAAACACCTATATCTTCATTAACATCTTTGTCTTGTTTTAGAACAGTTTCTCCATTAATAACCACACCACCACTATCAGATCCTCTGGTTGAAATTATTGTCATCCCTGCTAGAGGTAAATCTTCTCGACCAAATTCTAAGGCTTAGGAAAACATCCTTGTGGTCCCTACGCATCCATAGAAACATTTAGGCTTTCCCTCTTCTTGAAAATCCAATGCCACAATATCCAGTCGGGATCGGTTTCTCCATATACAACATCTTACAAGATAATCAATCCACCTCCAAACAATATCATCCTTCAACCAAATTTGATTTGTCCTCCAAAACACGAAATTCACCCATCCAATTTACATCCACGTTTTCTCCTAACTCCAAGCTGAGACATCCTATCAAAACCCACAAAATTTACCTTCCCCATGACACTTCAATGGGGTCATACGTAGACATTTTTCGACATTTAATCAAACATCTATTAAATACTTCAATCCATACGGTCCCAAGACATCATGGTTTAATCCTAATTGCGGTTATGCCTATCATCGTACTCCAAGTCATGACATCAAACATTGTAAGGCCTTTCGGTCAATTGTCTACAATATTATAGCGAAGGATGACTTCTTCATCGACCTTGAATCCAATCCAGCCCATGTCATTCCTCCTAAGGGATGCCTGCCATTGTTCATCAATGTCACTTATCTTGCTAAACACACTTATGGTCTCCGATCATTTACCCCATCCAAATCTAAAACAATCTCATCTAAGATCTTTCGACATCCTTTACCTCCTTCACATTTAACTTGTTGGGAGAATAATCTTCCCTCGCCCTTGAACACATCATCTTTACAAATCCCTTGTTACTAGGGGACTTCACTCTTTGACATTTTATTATCTACCTTATTCATATCCATCCAATCTAAATTAATTATATCCAAATCCTCATCTCATTCTAAGTCCTCCTTTGAGGCTGTATTTTTTCTTTTATGTTTGTTCTCCTTTGGGAGTATCATCTTTTCATTGAAGCCCTTCTTTGAGGCCATATTTGTCTCTCCATTAAGGGACCTTTTTCTCTAACTCCACCTTTATGGCTATATTTTGTCTCTTCTGGGGCACCATATATTTAAAAGTCCACCATTGTGGCTACGTTTGTGTCTCTTCTGGGGCACCATCTATTTCAAGTCCACCATTGTGGCTATATTCGTGTCTCCTTTGGGACATCACTTATTTCATAAACCCTCCTTTGAGGCCATATTTTTTCTTTTATGTTTATGCTCCTTTTTGGAGTATCATCTTTTTCATTGAATCCCTCCTTCGAGGCCATGTTTGTCTCTCCATTGAGGGATCCCTTTTTCTCAAAGTCCACCATTGTGGTTATATGTGTGTCTCTTTTGGAACACCGTTTATTGCATCAAGGCCTCCTTTGAGGCCATTATTGTCATTCCATATTTGTGTATTTTTTGAGGCACCATTTATTTTCATCTAAATCAACCATTGTGGTCATATATTAGTTTTTATTTTCTACTTGGCTATCATTTCATCTTATTGCAACTACACTGCTTTCTCTCTCATGGTGGTAAACTAGAAACAAAATCTCTTAATCCATTCCACTTGTGACCAATCCACTGATTAGCATATCTACCAATGAGAACTTAGTTACATCCTTAGATTGTTCTTCCATCATTATCCCCTTCCATTTATCACTATAATAATCTGACTTATGCGGTCCGCCTTCACTACTTTGATGTGATCCCATAACCATTACATCCATTACCTTCTCATTATCCTATTGCAGCCATGAGAAGGATCTAGGTGTCTCTTGTACATTCCTTATCCATTCTTAAGTGGTTTACTTAGCTATTCCCGCAGATCTCCCCCATGTGAAGCTCAAATTTATGTATGAAAAAGGAAAAATCAAAATTATATATAAAAAAGCAGATTGGTCCTTGAAGGATAGTTGTTCATGCAAATAAAAAAGTATACAACTCAAAATCAAATAAAAATAAAAATAAATAGATAGATCCTTGAAGTATGGCTATCATATTATTCTTGTCATCTATATTATGTATAAATTAGACCATACCCTCGAAGGATGACTACTCTGTTATTATGGCATCTCGGAAGGTATTCCACATTGATCACCTTCCTTTATCAACATTTTCTGAAATCTTCCCGCATTAATCAGCTTTCGCTATCGTTCTTTCCCCTTCCCACAACTGGGGCATAGAATTAAGGAACACCACCTTTGGAGATCCCTCTTCCCATGTACAAGTCACATCTTTAGTCCCTTTGTCATGTCAACATTAGGATTATGATCATCTCTCATCTATATTTCCCTCATTATCTTTTGGTATAACTAACTATCATTGGTTATGTATTAACACCTGCTATTGGCTACAAGTGCAATGCTTTGAGTGGTCCCCTTTCTTATTTATCTCCAATCCAGTCCGAAACATAGTTTCCCTATACACCCTTGCTATAGCTATGTTCCATTCATCTCATCTAAATCACCTTTTATAAAAATCACATCAAATTTCACACTATGAATTTTATATCTATCCGTCATCTCCATGAATGCATTTGCAAATACACTCTTCGGTTTGTGAATTCTACTTGATCACCATTGTAGTTTGTGAATCCTACTTGAGGATCCTTCTCAAGGAAAGTTTGTTATCCTACATCTCCTTATCTCTCAACATGTTTAACACCATCTTTGATCCATTGCTCCTTGCTCTCCATGTCCACTCATCACCATTTTTCTCCACATCATCCTTCTCACCTTTTTGTCCCCTTGCATGACGCTAGATATCTTACTCGTATTTCCTCTTGAGTTTTTCTTTTACTCTTCCGCTTTCAGTTTGAAAATATTTCTTAACCATCCATATAGCCAGAGAACCTTAGTTAAGGTATATCTTCTTCCTTAGATCCTCCTGTTGTAGAACCTTCTCCACCATTTCCTCTTTTAATAGACGATAATCACCACCACCATGCAGGAATCCCAGTTAAGGACTACCCTTACACTCTCTATCTACGCTATATATGTTCCTCCATCCATTCATGTCACATTCTTCTGTTTCCTTGTTATCACATTGTTATCACCTCCTTTCATCTCTTGTTCTATTTTGGTATACACTACTTATTATTTTCATGATTCTTCTTCTTCTTTGGTCCGGTGATCCTACTTAACCATCTCCATTGCAAGGAAATCTTACTTAAGAGTTTCTCTTAAGAATGGTTGGTCATCTAATCCTTCCATCTCCCATCATCTCTTCCTCATCTTCTATCTTCCACCTCTCATCGTACTCATCCATTCCAACCAACCCTTCCACACCTACATCCAATACAATGTTGTCTTTCTCCTTCCATATTGTCACTACCAGGTTTGGTGATTTTACTTAAGAGTATCTCTTAAGCATGATTTGTCATTCTCCACTCCCCCACTACCCCACATTCTCTCCATCTACATTTTCTCGACGTTCCCCATCATCACATCCTCTCACCTCCTCTTTCATTCTCACAAAACCACTTCCTACTGGTCCCTTGTTCATCTCCATCATCCCTTGCTGGGTAATATTACTTAACCGTTGCTTCTCTGTTCATTTCATGTCTTGTTTCTTCATTTCTCTCTCATTCATTCTCATCCACTACATCCTCTCCTCGTCTTCATCTTCCTACACATCATCATCCCTCATTTCTTTACTCTTTTCACTCCATCTTCTAGAGTTCTCCCACATATCTACCCCCATGCTTACACATCATTGTCATTGATCTTCCCTTAACATTCTTTCATCTTCCTCTTTTGTTTCCATGCTAAGAATTATCGGTGGACTTCTCCTAAAAATCACTCATCCCCATTCTACACAACCTGAATCCTTTTCTTTGTCCTCCTCCATTCTATCTTCATTCCTTCTTTCCTCTATGTCCTTTGATCATTATTGAAGTACTTCTCCTAACGTCCTTCATTCGCATTTCCCCTCCCATTCTTCATTTACTTTATACCTTGTCTTATCATTTGTCTCATCTTTTCCTACTGATCATTATCGGTGGATTTCTCCTAACATAAATTCACTGGCATTGCCTCTCCTATCCCATCCTTTCTTTTTCCTTGCCACCTCTCCATCTTCCATTCTTCCTTGCCTATTTCTTCACTATCTTCATCATACACCTTCTCTCTATTTTCTCATCATCAGCATATCCTCATCTCATGCATCTCCGTTTCTTTTCCAATCGATGTCATTCCTTCCCTCAAGTTTCTCTTTATGTTCCTTATGCTTCCCACTCTTTACCAAATATCTTCATTCTTGGTTCACTTCCTTCAGCATACTTTTCTTTGTTGTCTTCTCCTCCTTTCTGATCTTCATCTTATTTCACTTCCTCTACATCGTATTTTTCCCCATTTTACCTCACACATCCTCCTTACTTCCCCGTCGAAAACCTGAATCTTCAATGTTATCCCATTTCCTTTATCATCTCATCATCTACATGCATTTCCATGTGGCCAGTTCGATATTCTTTTCCTTGGATTTCCTCACTATGATATGTTTCCTTAACTTTTGTTTGCTCTATCATCTCTTTTGTTTTCCATTACCTCTCTATTTTCCTCTTCTCCAATCTTTATCACATATTTAATTTTAAATAACTCTCTCCCTTTTTCATGATTTCATCCTCTGCTCTATTCTTTTATTTTCTTATCTTTGTTTGTCCTTCTTTATAATCCTTCTTTGTTATCTTCTTCCTCCCCTTTCACTCTTTATTTTCTCCTCTTCCGTCTCCATCCCTCTACTCCATATCTTTGTCACCATCATATTCAATCTTTCTTGCTCTTCTCATAATCAACCAATCCTCATGTTTATTCCCTTTTCTCTTTCTCAACATCCCTTACATTTGGCAATCACATTCAATGCCAATGTTTCTCTGTTTATGTATCACCGTCTATCCCTTTCATTACCATTCTTGTTCTTCTCTTTGCAACATTGACCTCTTCTCTTTTTAAGAACCCTATCATATCTTTTATCTTTGTCATTCCTCTCACAGGGACATCATCATATCCATTTCTAAGAATCTCTTCCCATCTTCTTTTGAAATTTTTGTCTTGGAAGATACCATAACGACCATCACCTATCTAATCTTGTTCTCTTCCTTTAATATTTTCTTTGCTTTTGTTTTGTCCCAAAAGTATCTCTATCACACTTACCAAAGAAATAAGACTTTTTGTCTTCTTGGCCTTCTAATTTTCTAACACTTATTCATCGTTCCTATAAAACATGATTTACATTATATTTTATCTCACCTTTATATCTAGTCTTCTCATCTTGTACACATTTATGATTATTCTATCTATATCTTATGTTGGGTCCTCTTTTCATCTTTGTACTTGTCAACGCATATATCTCACCTTATGTCCTTCTCATGCCCTGTGTTGGGGCATCATTATCTTTATCCATGTCCCTTTTGTGGACGCATGATTTTTTGCATGATTCCTCTCAAATAAAGTATTGCGCACATTTTCATATTTAGTTGCACATATTTTGATGTTTTCCTATTACCCATTGGTCATCTTGGTTTACATCCATACTATAGTGGTCTTCACTCACTCATTGGTCTATAGAATGTTTTAAATCTGTCTCCATTGAGATTGCAATTGTCCTCTACCGATGTGATATTAAAGTCACCGCCGTACCTTTTTTATTTATTGTGATCCTTTTTTTCCTAGGGAATCTTGCCTTTGGTTATATCTTCATCCATCCTCGGACACATATTTCATCTAACCCTTTTTGTTTTTTTCTTATGGCTTGCTATCGCAAACCACTCAACAAAAAGTGACAAATGTAGACACCTATTTTTGGTATAGTGCCCCTTCATAATCTTACATGCACACTAATTCCATTCTCACATCTCTTTCTCTTAAATTGAATAAAATATTATTTATTTGCTCACATTATTTGATTGATTATCAATGGGCTCCGTATGGACCCATTTGATAATTCAATTTTTGGAATCATCCCCCATCTCTCACAAATTATTTAATTCATAATGCATATCTCCAACACATTTTAAAAATGAAATCTTTATCTCATCCCCCATTCAAATCATGTCCCCCACTTTGCCTAATAAGTCAAATTATGGGACCTACATGATCACATCACATCCCTAACTTAGGTTACTTTACTACACCATGAGTATCATCTAACCTGCATTTTATCCTCACATCTAAACTATAAATATGGGGTTTTCCCCCATATTTGGGGAGAGAGACGAACCATAGGTGGAAAGACTTGGGATAAAGAGAGTTAGTAGTAAGGGTGTGTGAAATCTTTTCTTGTTGAAGCTTTAAAGGAGAATCTTCTGACAATGTCTCTTATCTTGCCATCTTGATGCCCGGTTTATTTCCATAACAGGACATAAGCTAAGTACTCTTGTTATTCCATTTGCTTGTCATTTTTACTATTGTTCACGATCTATTATTATCTTGTCTGACACGAGGGTTGACATCCTCCAAGGGAGTTATAATCTTCTTGGAACCGACACCGTCTTGAAACCCGCATATTATGATCTAATCTTATCTTGTTTAGTTTTACAAATCTAGCTTCTTGATATCATGCATCTGTCAACTTTGCGCCCGTATCATCCATCATTATCTCCAAGGTACTAAGCCCTTGTATACTCAATGTGGTCTCATGTTTCTTGATTACTCGTACACTCATCTGGACAGGAAGCGAAATGCGATCAACTCCAAGCTTGTCTTATACCTTATCATCAAGTGCTAGTAACTCCATTCACATCTCATCCACCCGACATAAGAACTCCTCAAATTTCTCATCTAACCCCATAGATAGGGTGTCCAGTTTTGATAGAAGATGGAGTATCTTAGTTTGATTCTTCACCTTAAATATGGTTTCTATTTTATCCCATGCTTTGCAGCTTTCTCGCATCCGAACATGCGGTTGCACATCATCGATGATACTCAACATGATTAACATCAATGCTTTGGCACTAGCCATCTCATATTTTATGAGTTCATCGGGCAATGGGAATTTTTCAGTGACCCTATGACGATGCCCCATAATCATTCAAACTGAAGGATAGTTTGCATCTTTGTTTTCTAGGCCGCATAATTTGGCCCTTTAAGTAATTGAGCATCGGATAAAAGAATTTTCGTGCAGACATTGTAATAAATAAAAAATAAAAACTTTTATTAATTTTAGAGAATTATTACAAGTCTTCACTCACTAGTGAGAGATATTATCTCGTATATGTTCTTGATACTTCGACGCCCGAGAGATGATAAAGCTTAGTGGGTCATTCATCCTCGTCTTCATAAGTTTGCATCGTAGCCATCTTCTAGCTCATCTCAAACTCTTTTCTCCTTGGTGAATGATGTCGAAAAGAAAATACTCTAGAATTCCTCTTTAAACTAGTTCGTCGAATATAAGGTTACCGATGTTGTGAATCTCATTAAGCAAGACAAAATAGAACTTGGAGCTATCTTCAGCATCTTAAAGGTGTTTTTGGGCTTGTGAGTCTTCGTTTTGGATCTTGGAAGTCCTGATATGCTCACGCACATTTGACATTCAGCGTTGGCTTGAGAGACTCAACATTACCTTGGTGGAGGCCTCTTCTTCAGGCAATAATGGCACCTTTTTTTTTAATTATTTAGCGAACATGGATTTTGACCACCTTCTATTCCTCCCATGTCCTTGCATCCACAAACATAGAATAAATGAAGAACCAGGTCCATACTTTGCACAACGTTAGTCTCTATAATGTATCATGAAGAGACATCTTGATTTTAGCAACAAATAAAAACCAAATTAGCCAAGCTCTTCTTGAGTCGTTGTTTTCTTGTGTAGTGTATTTTCTAATAAATTATGTCACCTTCCCACATTACCTTCAAATATTCATTCCATAGATCCTCCTTACATGCTACAGAGTCATGTACCCACTTCTACCATGTTGGTCAAAGAGACGCTAGTCAAAGAGACTTCTACCACATGGCCACGAGCGGGGAAGGTTTTCATGTAAGTAATTAGAGAAAGTGCTAGTTTAAACAACACTCTAAACTTGTCATGCGTAAAAGATTTTACAAAAAAATTCAACAATCTCCTCTTTGATTGAGTAGAAAGTGATCTTCCACACAACCTCTTCCACACAAGTTGCTCCTCCACATAGAAATCTCTCCTCCTCACAGTTGCTCCTCCTGCGTATCAAAAAATAAACTAATTCTCCCCAGGACGTCCACTAAGAACAAGTTGTTGTATATATAAGAAGATCCAACTGCCCTTCACACGTCTATGCTAGAATTATTGTTGCTTTCTCATTCAAAGCTTTGTTTCTTGCCCACGGGCCTGGATAGAAGAAATGCTCTGATACCAAATTGAGAGGAGTGAGAAGTGGAGAAGAAATAGAGAGTAAATATCTCTCTTATCATATTATTCAGATAACGTACAAATATATAGGGAAGAGAAATAACAATACTCCCCAAAATGAAAGGAGAGGTTACAACAAAGAGAGAATAATGGGATATGATTTAAATAAACACTCCTAATAATATATAATTATTTGCTACGTAATCTATGCCAACAAAAGAAAACTTGGGTTCCATAAGTGAGGACAACTAAAAATATATGTAAGAAATCAAAAGGCTTTACTTGGACCTGTCAACAAAGAGTAGTTGCTCCACTTTTTCAATGCCATCACCCTCCAAGAAACCCAATGCATGGAAAACATAAGGGAAGTTTTCACTATGAATTCTAGTCATAGAAAACATGTCATTCGAGGCCTTATATGGAACACCACAATAGGGACCTTGAATTCCATCTTTTCTTTGTATGGATATGTGGAAGATTGTGAAGTTATCATAGACAGAGAAAACTTGCATATCAAAAGAGTACTCCATTTTGACGTACTAAGCCACAAAGGGTGGATGACAAACTTTGAAGAACCCCTGCAAGATAATTGACTTGAGAAGAACCATTTGCAACTTTGTTAATCAAGAGAATGATGAACCCGAGCCTAGAGAGGAACGGACAATTCATGTAAGTGATGTGTGTCCTGATATGCCTTATGGAAAATTTCTTCACTTCTTTTCCCATTAAAGTTGAGTTAGGTTATATGGGATCTAGGCTTAGCAAAATCTACGATCTTATTAGATTTAGGTACGTCCAGGGAGCCATGCATGTTATGGAGATAAATGTAAAGAGTATTGATAGATACCACCACATGTGTTGTATTATGACTACTGAGAATTTTCCACTAGAAGGTGATGAGCGCCATTTGGGTCCTCGACGAAATCAACATCGAAGCATGCCTTTGTTTCAAGCTTCACAAAGTATATAGAATCTCCCAAACAAGACATGTCTAGTTTTTTCACTTGATACATGAGGCATAGATAAAATAAGAGCTATGAAACAAAAAAAAAAAAAAGTGTTCCAATAATTAGTTATGGAATTTACATTCTCCACTGACTCCATTTTTATACAAATAAGCATTTTAGAATGCATGTCAAGTGAAATAGTTTTTTAGATGCATAAGAAGGTGTAAGATTGTAATGTATGCACACAAAAAAAATTATCGTCTCTGAGTATTATTGATGGTCTTATTGATTGATAAAATTACAAGTGATTAATAAAATGAGCCATCATAAAAAAGTAATCTCGAAGCAATTTTGTGTCGTTTATTTGTAGTTCTTACAAGTGCCATGGTAGAAATGTACGTGAAATGAGAAATCTTATAGATGACACAAGAGAAAAGTTTACAAATGCATCAATATTAAAGGAACTAAAGTGTAATATTTACTATCCATGTAAATATTTTAGACTTTTTTTTTTTTTGCAAAGGCAAGAAAGACATTCATTATTATTAATAGCCTTGGAATGTGCTCTTGATCGATTTGTGAAATAGAGTTCGTCTATAATAGTACTCTCATCATTCAAAGCATTCTCTTACAAGTCTCATTCTCATAAAACAATTATAGGTTAAATTAGAAAATTATATATAAATACATGCATAATATATATATATATATATATATATAATTATTATATCATTATCTATTTATTTTTTTTTTTTTTTTTTTGAACAATAAATGTCTTCCTATCGGCCTTCCACAAGCACCTATGGATGCATTTGTTAATATATTAATAAATAATATTTATTAGTACTTCAAAATCTCAATGAATTATGGGTGAGGAGGGATGATATTATTATTTTGGTGAAGGTGTCCCCATATGGGAAACGCCATTCCAAACGTTTTGGTGACTATGTTAAATTTGACGTCCGTTTGGAATTTTTCAAGGTGATTAAATTTGATGTCTCTTTTGACAGTGTCCAGAAATTGTTGTGTTTTTCTGTGTTTTATAGTTGCATTCTATATTATGAACTATCCACGCATGCAGATGATGAACTTTCAAGGAATGCGGATCATGAAAGATATCATGACCATCATTTTTCAAGGCCTACTGATTATGAACTTTGAGGAACATAGATTATTATTCTAGAAATGATAAAAAGAGAAGAGACCATGCTTGGCACAAAAGGGAGAGTGAGCATGAAAAGAGATGCAAGAGTAGGGATCCTGATAGAAGTAATGATAAGATACGGCGTGAACACTCCCAATCATACAACCATGATGATCATTCAAGGTCGCGTTCACAATCACCAAGGGGATGCAACCACAAAAAATCCCACAAAGAAGCGGAAGGAGCCATTGAGATTTGCCGAGGCCGTGATGAGAAGCATCACAACAAGTGTTTACCTGTGGTAATTGCACATCCTATGATTGGCCAAATCATAAATTAATTTTTTTCACACTGACATGCAATTATTGGCTATTTTTGGATGATTTATTTTGTTGTGATAACTTATGCTTTTGCTCCCAATTGTATGTTTGATTATTTTGACTTCATGCAGGCACCATCTGGAACACTTGTTGTCAAAGGCTTATCTCAAAAGACTACATAGGATGATTTATATCAAGCTATGGTATCCATTCATCCTTTTACTCTATTTGGTTTGATCACTAGACAGAGTAGGTTTTCTTGATGGATTATGATTAAATTTTGTGAATTCAGGCTGCTTGGGACCCCTTGCGCCATGTGTGTGTTATAAAAGTGAGGAATTTAGGCTTATCTTTTGGATTTGCCTTTGTAGATTTTCCTACTATTGTAAGTTACTTTTTGAGTTATTTTATGTCCTCAGCTAAAAGTTACTTTATTTTACACAATGCAGATGCTAAGTTATATTTGTTTAAATGTGACAGGAGTAGCCCATTAGAAGGAGAGTAACCATGTGCGAAAGATAACAGTTGATAAAGATATTCAAGTTTGTAGGCATTGCCCCTGTATCCCCTCCAATTGACTATGGAGTTTATGTAGAATGATTTGTATGAGGAAAATGTTAATGTTTTCAAGTGATTTGCATCACTTGTCTACTTTTCCAGCCTTGTGATAGCTGAGATGATGGTTTCAACTTCATGAGAAGTTATAAAATTAAGGACATTACAATGTTAGTCTGGAGTTTGTGCTGACCAGATTCACTTTTTATGGATCACAGTAGCAAGCCAACTGGAGGTTTAGGTGCACCTCAAGCAGGACAGGTAAATTTTGCAAATGGATCAACTCAAGGAAACTCAAGAGGTGCAAATCCTGAAGTTGATTGGATGTGTATTGTATGTGGATGTGTCAACTTTTCTCGTCGGATGTCATGTTTTTAGGTCAGCCTGAGATTGAAGTTATGGTCTATGCATGTGCTTTGCAAGTGCTTTTATATATTCGTGATTATCTTGACTGTGATTGTGTAATTTTGCTTTACAATCTCGACTTCCAAATTTCTGTGTTTTTTCAATTTCTAAAATCATTGCAGTTGGATTGTTAGCTTGTTTTGTATGAGCAATGTAAGTGCATTTTTTTATGTTGGTAATGTAAAATTTTAATCTTGTCATTATAACTTTGTTTCATAACTATCTCTTATATTCTCTTTCCATGATTGATAGTGTAATGAAGGCCGAACTAAAGATGCTACCCCTGCAGATGCAGTTGCTTCCAACACACCAACAATAAAGAAAGCATCTGAGCCTAGTATTTGCATTTTTTTATGGATATAACTTGTGATATAGTGGTATGATTGTGGATTTTGGGTTCATAAATCTGATGAAAGGGGGTTATTTTACAACACCAACTCATGTATTAGTTGTTTGAGGACTAGATGAACACATTGATGAAGAAATGTTACACTATGAGTTTTCTAAACATGCTCCAATCAAGGTAAAAGGTGGTATTTATTGAAGAAATTATCCATAATCTACACATTGTATGGCTAGTCATAATCCTAGCCATTTGAATGTGTGCCAAGTACAACCTGATTATTTTGCTCTGTCAAAGTCTATCCAAAATGAAGTAATTTTATCTTATTACATGGTACCTCATTCACTCTTGCTAACATAAAATTATTACATGGTAATAATGCATGTGCTTACTTATGTGAGAACCTTTGCCTTGTTCATGATAAATTCACTCATGTTTCGCGGGGTTTTGCATTTATACACTTCCATTCAGTACATTAAATTCTTATACGTTTTTATCTATAGAAAATGACCTGTTTAGTTTCTTGTTTAGCTATATTTTATCGTCATGATCTCAGTGTTGGGTTTTAATAATTGGAAATATGTCTTTCAGGTAGAAGACGCGACCAAGGCTTTGGAGGCTACAATTGGAACAGTTCTTGAAAATAGTGGGCAAGTCTTGAGAGTCCAATATGCAAAGAACATTGTTGGACTAGTTGCAAAACCATATTTGATCACAAAGTGAAAGTATGGGCTTCTAATTATACTTTGATGGATCAACATCTTATTCCAATAGGGGTTGTTGTGCCTGTAAAAGGAACACCCTATGATTTTAATAAAGAGACCATTGTTGGGAGCAGAATAAATAATGTGCCTAGAGGGTATGATATAAATATGGCTCTAGACTCTCTAAAGAAGAACCCTAGTCTAAGACATGTTGTTAGAGTGAAGGATGATTTTAGTGGCAGATTATGAATTTGTGGACAACTGCTCCGGGCTTCGTTGGTTTTCTTCATTTTATAAATTTATCGTCTTTCTTCTTATAATATGACATTTTTATGGGGTCAATTGGTTCGATCGGATACTAGGAATTCGCTTAGGAGCAGGCATTGGCAACATTGAATTTAGAACTCTGGAAACATCATGCATGGTGGGTCGATCAAAGGGCCATTTCTTGGTGCAAAGCAAGGCCAACTAGAAGATTTTTCTTACAATCCCAAGATCCCTGCAGGTTGTTGCAACTTCAGTATCAACAGTTTCCCCTTCTATTGTATTCTTGCATTCCATGGTGTCTTTTTATCTTAGATTGCATCGTTGTGAGTCTGTGACCCATTATTTTCTCTCTCTTCCATTATACTATTACATCACATTGCATGGTGTGCATTGGGTTATTTCCTTGCATTCTTCCATTTTATTGCACATTATATTGGATTCTCTTCCATTGTAGTCAAAAATGTATTTTATCCTTTAAAAAGGTTGGCTCACATTTTTTGAAGTTAGGTAACTGTGGAGATGTTTGGCCTTCAAAACTCTATGTTGCCCTTTGTTAGAGGAATAATGAGCGTCTTGAGTCCTTGTTTCAGAATGACATCTATTGCAACCTTTAGAGGTCGTTATGCATCACAAATGACTTTTACAGGTTCTAGACATAAAAACTCCCTTTTGGGACGAGATGAACTAGAGGTCCTCATAGAGAATTGTTGCATGGAATCTGAGCTTCCTTGTTTTGCTGAGCAATTTTGTGACTCTTTGCATCAATTGTTTGGATTCTTGTTCAACAATGACAATGCTTTACTAGGTTTGATGTTCAGAATAGGTGATCATCGTAATTGTTTCTACAAACAAAGACTACACATACCATATGGGGTTTTACAACAATATCCCTTTTACCATTTTTGCAATTGAAGGCATGATCAGGATCTTGTGATGGTGAGAAGGCTTCAACAATAACAAAATCTATTGAATTGGTCGAGTGGAAATGCATGCATAATGTATATTGATGATGGAAAGATTTTGAGACAAAATACAACTCCTATAGAAAAGTATATACCATAAGACCCTAATGTGTTGTGTGGTCCACTTTGATCATTGTTGATGTCGTGGATTAGAAATTGATATCATTCGAAGGGCTATACCTAACATGCTATCATTCTTGTGCTTTTTATATGAAGTGGTTCTTCTATATTTCTACATTGAAAAAATCAATCACCCATAGTTTACTCAAAATCAACTATAAAAGTAATAATTATCCTTCTAAATCAATTAACATATATTGTTCGAGTTCACATTACATTGTATACATGCGATTACTAGTTATTATTATTGTGGTGGTGGTGGTCGAAGTCCCTATTCTTTAATATCTTTATTTTAAAAATCCTAAATACCCAAAACTGAATGAAATACATAATTTATAATAACAACCCAGAAATTATACAAAAGCCGATCCATAGAAGTAAATCAAGTAACGTAACTCATACAATCCATCAGAGCACTTGTTTTTAACACATTGTAATTAATCAAATCGGCACCATTTCTTTCCTCCCAGTTCATTCTTCCTCCTCCTCTGTAGTGCCACTTTAGTCGTCTTGTGTGATTCCTCCTGCAAGAACCAAGCCAACGAAGGAAACAGAGCCACAACTTGTGCGATGACTACATCATCATTCAGAAAAGCATGTGATTAGCCGCACCGAAGATTCTCCGCA
The DNA here is from genome assembly GCA_018340775.1 of Taxus wallichiana var. yunnanensis. Classification (NCBI taxonomy): domain Eukaryota; kingdom Viridiplantae; phylum Streptophyta; class Pinopsida; order Cupressales; family Taxaceae; genus Taxus; species Taxus wallichiana. The sequence continues at coordinate 86,891,438 of CM031237.1, read as the reverse complement.
TACAAAATCCAAAACTTGTCTCCAAATTTCACCAAACCCAAATGGAGACCCCTGCTTAAGAAAGCTTAATAGATTTGAAGACAACACAAAATCATTCTCAGCAAAATGAATTAGTTAAAGGCACTCAACCTGTTTCCCTAAACACCCACCATAGGTTGAACCTACAGATCCGGCTAGTGTTTTTGGGCTCACTAAAGAAATAAAAAAATGCCCAACATAAAAAATGTCTTAATACTCCAGATCATTTTTTTTGGGTGTGTTCCTTTGCATGCGCCACTAGCAGTCCTCGTAGTCTATTTGTACAAAACCTACACAAATCTAGTGTCATATGCTTCAGAAATCACATACTACTTTAGAAGTTGACGTCCCCTACAAATGAACAGCACAAAGAAACTGATTGAAAGCTATCTCTTCATAGATCCACAATCGATAGAGAATATATTATATACCTTGGATCAAAAAGATGACGTGACCATACCCTGCTAATTGACTTTTATTTTTGGCAAAGGCTAGATGCAACATGGTGAGGAGGAGAAACACAAGGAGTTGAGGATTTTTTTACATTTCCTCATTCTAGACGTTGTCTCCATTGTAAAATCCAAATTGGTTGAAGTGCTCACCCATTATCTTTGGCAGGTTTTCTTAGAATCAGGGACAAAGAGCTATCTTAGTCTTCTTAGTGAACTTGGAAAGTAATAAACAACTAGGTGAAGGTTTCACTTTTCCTCTCAAATAAAAAGTTTAGAACAAGAAATCCACCTAAAAATAGTAGACCCACAATCCGTACCAAAAATCTTGACCCCCTCGCAGGCCTTTACCTATCTACCAGGAAAACAAGCTGCAGTGCCTTAGAAACAATCTGTGCCACAAATATCAATCCTCCTTGCATGCATCTCCACTCCTATAAATCAGTGGAACAAAATGAAAAAGAGATTCTGTTGAACAAGAGAGCTTGACAGATCCAAGAGAAGCCATTGGGAATGATGTAGCAGATTCAACACTTGTTGCAAATGCTTGAAATCTCTATATTGGAAGTGTTGAAATGGTTACACACTCAGTGACCTCCTCTGTTCCCAGAGTCCCAATCTAAGGTTCCCCTCCCGAAATTTCCCACAATTTGGTAAAGTAAAAGTTAAATCATTATTGAAATTAAAAAAGGGTAAAAGTTAGAGGAAAAATTCTCTAATTTTTGTCTCAATATAAATTCCGGTGTAGTAGTATACCTCAAATTTTATAATTTTAGCCCATTAACAAATATATAATTTATAAATATTTTAACATGTTAAATTTAGGTTGTAGATAAAAATTTTCCTGTATAAATCTACTGATTTAAATTTTCTTAAATTGTAAATTATAGTTAAAATATGAAACAACAATCAAATTCCAGACCTGGTTGGGTCTAAGGCCCTATTCTTTAATATCTTTCTTGTAGAAACACTAAATACCTAAAACCGAACGAAATAAAAAATTTAAGATAACTACGGAAATTATACAAAAGCAGATCCATAAAAGAAAATTGGGTAACATAACTCATACAATCAGATCCATGAGAGCATTTGTTTCAAACACATGCTAATTAATAAAATCGGTACCATTTCTTTCCTCGCATTTCATTCTTCTCCCTCCTTGGTATTGCCACTTTTATCCTCTTGTGTGGTTGTTCCTGCAAGAATCAAACCAGCAAATGTCAAAGCAGACACTCCCAACCACAGAGCCACAGCTCCTGCGATGGCAACAACATCATTCACAAAAGCATGTGATTGGCCACACGGAAGATTCTCTACTCCAGTCTTGCAATACAGAGAAAAATGTTCACAGTTGTTAGTAAATAGATTGTATCTTTCAGATGCTCCATTTCGAAGCAGGTCCTCTGCACGACGAATTACAGCGGCCGAGGGTTCTGATTTGACGGAAGTGCAGGTTCCTCGTCTGAATAGTGACATTCTAAAAGTAGAAAGGCCGTATTCGTATCGACAGAGACGCCCTCCATTGAGAAAGCATTCCAAGCACGACTTCACTATTCCAGTTGTATTTCCTGGAGGGCAATTAGGGCACGGAAACCTTCCCATCGGACTTGAAGAAGAAGATGCAAATGAATTACCCTCTTCTGCAAGAAAGTGGATAACCTGATTCTCCCCGACATAAATACCTGCATCTCATTCTCCTCGAAATAAACATCAAATTACTCACTGACAAGGTTAATTAGATGGTTGGGTTCTTATTTTAAAGGTATCATATTAAATATCTATATATGGATTTTGGATCAGTGCAAAACTGGATCATAGCTCCCATTCAAAAACTTTTAAGTTGTGAAGAACATAAAAGGGACACAACCAAAGTCCATACCGTGGTGTGCGTAGGTGTACACTTTCCGCCATGAGTAAATATGATCGCCAGGCATAATTTCACTTATGTCGAGCCTGTTGGAAAATGGAGCCATAGTGATTACCTGTGAAATCTTGGGCGAGATTAGCCCTCTATAAGAAAACGTTATGGGCAAGGAATTCTATACCATTACCTACTTTACAGCCCAAGCGCATTGATTTCATTTCCTCATTTTTTCCAATTAAGAGTACGGCGATTTTTTCCACATGTTAATGAATTCAGTACACCATATCTGCTTTACAGCTCAAGCGCATTCATTTAATTTCTTTATTTTTTCCACTTTAACAAATTGGTAGGGTTTACATGTGTCCAATCAAAAATTAATAATGTTTAATACTTTTTGATATATATTTTCTCTCTCACCAAGAAATGCTTGGGACCATGACATTTCATGTTTCAAACCTTTCTGGATGGAAATGTGGTTCGAAAGAGTGAGGAATTTTCAGTTTTAAAAGTTTCAAAACATCTAACAAAAAATATTTCTGCTCAGAGAATTTTCCAAACCCAAGCTTAAGTTACATGTGTTCATTTGTAAAGTCTTATAATATTAAAACTATACTAACAAGGAGGCACATTAAACAAGCTTAAAGATATTTTGGGTGAGAATAGTAATCCAATGGAATTAGGAAGAATCTAGCGAAACCAAGAAATGTCAAGCTAGAAAGCGTGTTTTGACTCGAGTGTATTCTGCTCTTTAGAATAGAATTTTCGATTGGAATCCCCAATCAAATGAATACATTGAAGTGGGTCACAACAATAATTTTTGAACCATGGATGCATGATATATGATCATGAAGAAAATTTAGATGATATATTCTAGAATCTAGATTATAATCATGTATATATGAAACATTGAAATTGAAATTGTAAATGTGTTTAATGATGAATCTTTAGAACTTCAATGAATACAAAATATTTTGAGTGCTTTATCTCTTGTGGTCCAGGGGACTAAAATTTTGAAACTTGAGTATTGTTGTGTGTGTGTGTGTGTGTGTGTGTGTGTGTGTGTGTGTGTGTATTATACGGATGTTTCCTATAATGTTTCTTACCTAAGGTTTTTTTATAAATTGACGTTTTTGAGTTTCGAGGCCATACCGATACCCACGCCCATTTCCGTTTCCCAGCAACATAGATATTTTTTAATTTGAAGGAGAGTATGGACAAGAGCTACGATTTGATGCCCGTCTCCAACGTTTTTACATGTTTTAACTTGTCTTTTTACACTTTGGAAAATAGGGAGCTTGTCTCTCTTTGACGTGAAAGAATTTGGAAAATCCATCATTATCGCTATGAAGACATTCTTGATATAAATATAAGTGCAACATTACATAAATATTTAGATAACATATTTTACTTGAAAATGTTATTGAGCATATCATCCCCAAAACTTGTTCGACACATGTAAATACAACTTAAAAAATAATGTATTTTTTAAATAAAGAAAAGGTATTTAACAGAGATGGACATGTTATTTCAAACCAATTAACGTCATAGATTTTTAGTTTTGACAGGTGGGGTTAGTCATCAAATCTCATCCCTGGTCAAGAACCTCCTAAATTTGTGAGTACTAAATGGCATACCTAGAAACGATTTTTTATGTAATGCTTTCTATTTAAGAGTTGTGTCATAATTTACACTAGGTTTATATGTTAAATTTATTTATTTATTTGTCTAAGAGGTCTATATCATTAAAAAAATCTTTACTTTGGTATGCTAAATTTTTATGTCTAGCAAGTAGTTAAATATTGTCTTGAACAAAAGGTTTTGTAAAAGCTATTGAAATGGAGTAAGACCCCAAATATTTGCAAAGTCCCTCAATGGACTATCTCGATAAGAAGTAAACAAGGTAATCTACTTTGCATGCATTAGATGTAAGAAAACAATCAAACTATACAAATTGGTAAACCTCTATTCTTTGAAAGCTTATTAATAAAGTTCCTAATAAGGAAAACTAAGCAATCAGTTGTGTTGTTTACTCCATGAGGGTGAATGAATCTCACTAAATGGCTACATGGCCAAGTTTAGCTATTTCATTACTAACTTAACATGGGTGCAAGATGAAGCTATTTTAATGGTGGATGACCCAAGATCAAATGCCTTATTAGCTTGGCTAATGCAAATGAGCTCTTAAGATTTCTTAGGCTTGTTTTGGCTTTAGTTTATGTAAAGTTGTGTGTTTGAATGGGTAGGCTTATTCTTGTATTTATATTTTTCCAAATGGAAGAGTTTGAACTTTGGGTGCATGTGGGACTAAATCTCAAAAAGCACTTTAGGATTAGATTAGGATAAACATGCTTTAGGCTTAATAAAGCTTCCTTTAGGCTAGTTAACTAGGGTTTAGGCTAGTTAAACTTGATTAGCAAGTTATTAAAGACTCATTGAGAGTTGGGAGGGGCCTAGATAACCAATTGTGACTATTAGACAACCTATGAAGCCAATAGAAGTGGTCTAGGGAGAATTAGGGAGGTTACGAATGGTCAAAAGGAGGAATGTTTAGCTAATAAGAGATATATTAGCCAAATAAGTTGATTATAGGAGGAATATGGCCGAGAAGGTGTCGTAAATGGGCGTGCTGGGAGTGGAGTGAAGTATGGGAAATTAACAAAGTGCCATTAATTGAATGGATTGGATGAAATTCTAAGTGTAAGCATATATAAGGTGTCTACATTTGGCCCTCTTTGAGGTGGCTTAAGCTACATCACTTGAAAGAAAGTACAAGTAAAAACGGGTAGAAAGTTGTGAAGGGATAGAAGAAAATGACTAGAATGGAGGATGCCCTCTCAATTGTTGATGGGGTGATAGAATAACTTGACGACGATCAAAAAGATGACAGAAAGAGAATAAAAGAAATAATAATGTGAAGAAGAAGACTTGAAAGGGGATATAGAAGAAAAGGAGTTTGAGGAAGGGGAGCGAGCCAACATCCATCTAGTACCTTTTAAACAACTTTATTTGTCATCATATTGCTAGTAATCTTCATCATCGGTCCTTACTAAAAAGAATGAACAAAAGTGTAGTATGACGTGAAAATCTATATACGAACAAATGTCCTTTGCTAAAAGCACTAACTCCATGCAACATAAAAATGCAATGCAATATGAGAAAGTAAAAGATGCCTAACTCCATGCACGACATACATAATGCAATGCAATACGATAAAGTAAACAAGCTAAACTAATAGAGAAATAAGTACCATGTTTTTGTTATCCAACTTGATTCCGACTGTGAAGTAATGACAAGGGTTAATGACAACACCCCAAGAAAGGATGCATGTGATGAGGAAAACAAAGGACACTTCAATTCGATGAAAAAGCAATTTTCACTACTGAAAGCAGATGCCGGGTAACTCATTGTGCCCCCGAAGTTACGATACAAAGTAAGCACCTTAGCTTTTATTGATGGAGGTAGATCAAGATGATCTGGGAGTCGCACACATGAAAAGGTGAGAACCAAAGAGAAACGTTTTGTAGGATGTTTATATTTTTAGAAGTTTTCTTAAACATACTTGAATTTTTTTCTTTTTTTTCTTACATATTTGAATGTTTTGGATTTTTATAGCATATTTGAATGTTTTTGTGATTTTGAAAGTTTTACGAAACTATGTACGGAAGAAAAGGAAACGTGGATGCCCCTAGAGATAGATGGGATGTACTGAGGGCATAAGGCCACGTGTGTACGAGAAAGGTGAAGATGAAAAAATGCCCCAGGTGATTAGGTGGGAGTATTCAAAGGAAAACTCTTCATGGGTAGAAGCAAGACCCAAGGCCATTAGGGATAGGTTCAACATAATGATGAACACAAACCAATGAAGTGCTGGGAATAAGAAAGGATGCCCCCAACGTAAGTTGGCCTAAAAGCACATGATAGAAAGGAAGGAGAAGATTGTTTTTGTGAAAGGGGACAAAGGTGTCCAAAAACATGAAAAAATGTAATCTTATCCACATGGATGTTCGAGCGAAGTAGAAGAAAAGTGGGAATTATATGAATGTAGCTTAGAATCCTTGCGATGAAGAAGTGTTTAGCCAAAGGCAAAAATTGTGACAAGATATGGACTAAAGCAAGAGTCGAACAAGGTCCAAAAAGACAATTGGTAACATACTAACCTGCTACTCATAGAGATCCAGTGTGTGCACATGAAATTTAACTACCTCTTGAAGGGAAGATTTAATAGAAAACAAGTGAAGACATCCTAGCCAATGTGTAGGAATGATTGATTTTGATAGGTGGTAGGTGATTTGTGAATGAAATGTGGAAGTATAGTCGTACATTGCTACACTACCCGAGCTAGGCATCCATAGCCCCGACGGATATGTATTTGATTCTAATCACAAAATTTATCTACTACCAGTCAGGCGTCCATAGCCTCGATAGAGATTATTAGAAATACCCCAAGAAAGAGTTATTTATCAATTTGCTTTTACTTTACATCTTTTAGCTTTTGATTGATTGATTTTGATTCTTTTTATTTTACTCAAACTTATTTCAGCTCTTTTTTTGACAGGGGGTTAATAACCACTAATGACTTAATAGAAGGAGGTGTAGGTTATTGTGATGACGACATTGGCGGTGTCAACAAATATGTCAAAAAGTTCTTTGCAACAAGTTTATTAGATGATGAATGTGATAGGATCTCTAAGAGGTCAGTCATTCTTTAATTTACCAAGGTGATAAAATACCAGGGTCAAACAGATACCATAGAGATAACTTTCACAAAATGCATGCAAAAAGGCTAACCACAATATCACCAAAGGGATGAAAATTGTAGGAAAACTTACAGAATAACAGCAAGGAAGGGAAGAAAGAAACATCCATGTGTACGCAATACCTGATTGCAATGTTTGATCTTTGTACCTTTGATTTTTCTTTTGTTTTCTTAATGTTTTTTGTATTTTTGAAGTGTTTTTTATTTTTAAATTTTTGACAATTTTAAGAGGTTAGGACTAACAAAGTTATCTATGTGGTGAGATCCAACAACAATGTTTGTGACTTCCTTGATAAGGGAGACTAGGTGCGTTTGATTATCAAGAGTGATATTATCCCGATCTCGATGATTGAGGTGAGTTCACACTCAATAAATGACCGTGATTTATCCTAAAACATGGATTTCATATGCGGGATCTTGAGTTCGCTATCTAGAGGTTTTGCACTTTACACCATACTTGATGGTTACGTTGATGTGTGTTCTTGAATTACATTTGATTTTTAACCTTAAGATCATTTGATTTGTTGGGAGCTATAGAGATCTTGGAAGTTTTGACCTGAGCTTGATTAAGAAATTTTTGGGATTCTTAGAAGCTGATGCGTGACTTGTCGATCCCAAGTAGGAGAAGAAAGAGAACATTGACATTTATAACTGATGTGATAATTGATTGGGATTGCCACAACCACCATTGAAAGAAGAAATATGTGATGAATGAAAAGGATATGGTTCAAGAATTTAATAGGATGGGCTACGAGTAGGTGAGCCACTAATAGAAGGAAATGAAGGGCTGTCGGGAAATGGCCCTAAGATGGAAGAAGTTGGGCTATGAGGACATGGCCCAATTATAGAAGAATATGACGAAAGGCTGCTTTAGGGTGTGGCCCAGTATAGATGAGGAGGAACTACTAGGAAGGTTCCCATAGATAGAAGAGGAAGAAGGGATACTAGGATGTGGCACAAGAATAGAAGGTAATGGGCTACCAGAGGTGACCCACAAGTAGAAAATGGAGGGCTACCTAGGGGTGCCTCGGGATAGAAGAATCCGATGGGATACTTAGCGGTGACCCAAGGAGAGATTTTGATTGAGGAATGGTGATAGATAAGGAATGATTTTGCAATGAGAAGATAGTCCATGAGATCAATTCTAGACTCGATATCTCATCATGATAAGAGGAAGGTTAAGATGGAATAATAGAAGAAGAATCAAGTTCTATGACCTTAGGCTCCTCATCTATATTATGAAAAATGGATAAAATTATTTTCCCCAATATGTTAGCATATCAAGTTCAAGAAATAATCCTTGTTTACAATCCTCTAAAGGGATATCATCGTGTACTCTAATTGTTTCTTCATTTTGAGAGAAATCAATCAGTAGAGGTTGTTTTTCTTTAGTCATAGAAGGTTGAATAGAAGAAATAGGTCTGATAAGGAGGGAAGATTGATTGACAGAAGAAGATGACTCAAGAGAGGAAGTAGGATTGGAGGCAAGTGTCTCATGAATGGACGATTTGGATTTGGACCTAGATTTATTTTCTAGAAGACGATGCAATGTAGGAGAGAAAATAGGATCACATAGCCATCCGTTAAGTTGTGATGTAGGAGTCGAAGTTAGATGATTGACTAGGGGGAATCCAAGTCGTGGAACTGTTCGATGGAGGAAGAGGTCATCGAGATGACTAATGAAGGAGGTCCCGCGAAGAAAGGGAGGACCGTGACTCAAGAACCGAATTAGAATTTTGATCGATGGAACTTGGAGTCGCACGAGTCTTCAAAGAAGAAGATGCCATTGAGGTGAGTTGGAATAAAGGTCTTAGGAAGGAAGGGAGGATCGTGATTCCAAATTTGATATAGGAGTATCCGAACAATAGTTGGGATCTGAATCTTCAGAAGAAGAGTAGGAATCCGAATGGTAGTTTGGATCTGAATTAGAAGAAGAAGAGTGGGGAGAACCTGAATAATAATTTGGATCAGAAGCATCCAAACCATACCACCGACTATGAGTTGAAGGTGGGGAATAGGGTACCCGAGTGGGCCCTCTAGCATGAAGAACCAAACAAGGTTTAGTTGTAATGGGAATATTTTGATTTGAATTGCTAAACCTAGGTTCCGTATTTTTGCAAATTTGAGAAACCGCGCGATAGTCATTCATTCTTGGCATTGCTTAAACACAAACTTCTAGATGTATATATTGTGATGGAACTGATTCAAAGGGAAGGAAGTGACATGTCAATTTGGTAGCATAAGGGAAACCAACTAGACATTTGGTAAGTATTGATGACAAAATGTCGATAAAATCAAAAAGGATTTGTCTAGAAAACAAGATTTCCCAATGAATAATCACAAGAAACAATCATATAAGTGTGAAACACAAAATCAATCAAAAGGAAATACACCCTATGCAAATGTGTGTGCAAAGTGAGTTTGATGCAAAGATGATCAACACAATGTCAATATTTACTTCAAGATCGAAATGATCAAGGTGTAAATATTAACAAAGGGTAGAGGTGGCTCCCAATCAAGGGATATAATGACACGTTCAACAACCAACAAGGCCAAAATGTTAAAGGGAGAGGTTTATAAATGTAAGCCATGTAACCACACCAATTTGGACACGTCATCCAACTTCACGGAGAAGTGAGATATTAGTGTCAAAGTGGTATCGAAATGACACAAACAAAGTAAGCGACACTCTTTAAGATTTGGGACAATGTTCAAATTTAAACCAAGTCAAGGTATACCGAGGATGTGCTAAAATGTGCGCAGTATGCATGTAACGCTTCAATGTGGATACTTAGATCACGTTTATGAAAAACATGACATAAGTATCTTAATTGTGTTGAGACAATGCAAACAAGATAACACATCAAAAGGAGATCAAATGAAAAATCAATTCGAACTATGATGATGATCTTGAAATCAAGATCAAGTGGCCATTAATGATATGAGGACGCATCCATGCACTTTAGATGTTTAACAACTCATTCGCAAACATGGATGAGCGTAAACGGATAAAAAAGCGGTGAAAACTATCTACGACAACACTCCCGAAAGATGCATTCTATTGCCCCAAATTGGCAACAAGAATGCAAAGGTATAGATAAAAAGATGGAAAATAAACTAAGCACCACTTGGGCAATGCTTTGCCTTGTCTAAAGACAAGAATAAAACTAAGCAAAGTGGGACGTAGTTTAGTTTCGTGATGAAAGACACTTAGATCAAACTCACAGGGTATTTTCCTTGTTTGAAAACAAGGTTCATATTCCCAGATGCGTTGTCACTTCATGATGGCTAAGATGTGACAAAGGACTAGTAAAGTGGACCTCAAGACAAAATGGCCTCCCTAATAAGATATCTGAACTAGGTGTTAAAAGTTGTCTTAAGCGAGCGCGATTTACCCAAAAAGTTGCAATGACTAATTTAGGAGTATCTCGACTTTACTTTACCCCCTTTGAGCACAAAGGGAAACTAGTGCATCCACGTGTGCTCTCCCTAGGGTCACCATACGGACAACCGGTAACTCTATCTCACAAGGTGTACTAGTCAAGTGGGTAAGTGGAGCGCTTCTGTTTCATCCACGAGGTTACTCAATGGTGGATTACTTTAGGGTTCCTAGAACCACCCCCATTGTTATAGCTTAAGGCATTATGCCAAAGGGGTTATGTTCTAGTTGAGCGGATAGGGATGTACCCTTTTCCGAAACTTGCAATACAATGTTTTGAATATGGTGTGTTTTTTATCTTGCTTAACTTAATGTGGTTTTAAGTAGCACACTATTTGGCAACCTATATGAAAACACTGTTAGTGGGTTCTTTGTTTTGTCTTTCATTTTGACGCCTTTCTTTTATAGCGTTAGGTCCTGTAGAAAACAAGTTTGTTAGTAGTTTTCCAATTTGTAGATTGATGTCAAGGAAGAGATTTTTTCACTTTGTTTTTGATTCCTAAGATTTCCAAAAAGTCACGAAGGAAGAGCATACGTAGCATGAAAAATCCTACTGAAATCACGGAAAGTTTTACTTTAACCTTTATAAAACAAGTGTTTTTGAACAATTTATATGAGTTTTTTATAAGTGTTTTGATCTCCAAGATCACCTTTGAAGATGCGAGGAGAGAGCATATGAACTTCTACAAAGCTAATTCTAAGTCAAGAACAAAGCACTTTAACGATGCAAACTGAAATGTTTAAAAAAAACACTATTTTTAAAGTGTTAGTCCTAGAAACTTGCGAATAATGGATCAAAAGAAAAGATTTTGTAGAATGTGAAAATTTCCATTTTAGTACTGACACACTGTGCCCCTATACCCTAGACACCAATGGTTCCAAACCGACGGATACGCGCCCTACTTAATGAGTACACTTGAAGTTAAGAATGAATGAAACCCAATGCAACAAAACACATACGCTTGCAACATGACAGAGATGTGCCCATATTGATATGGACGCTCAGGATTTGACGTGTACGCACCCAATCCTGAAAAAAAAAATTGTCAAAATTTGTTACACAATCAAACCATTTACGCATGCATGACCAGAGAGGCGGATACACGTCCCAAATTATGGAGACACGTGCACATCTCTGTAGAGAGAAAATGTGCAAATGATGAAGTCCTCCAGATAGGTATGCGCTTGATCTAATGGGTACGTTGGGGTTTCAACATGTACATACCCCTTGTTTTACACCTACGCGCACCTTGTGAAAAACCTGCAAAAAACATAGATTTTCAAATTTTCAAGAGCAAACAGGTTAGTTATTAGTCAAAGTGTCCTATTTCTATATCAAACCCACAAAATACATGCAAATGAAGATCATTTTTCTAGGGTTACAAACAAAAATGAGGAAATAACAAGTGATTTGACCCAAAAAATTAAAAATGAACTTTGAAAAACCTAAAAGACCTCCATTAATGGAGGATGGACATAAGTTTCCTACCGGGCGTGCCAAATGTCTTCAATGAAAGGTTTTGCAAAAGCTATTGAAATGGAGTAAGAGCCCAAAGCTTTGTGCAAAGTCCCTCAATGGACCATCTGATAAGAAGTAAACAAGGTAATCTACTTTGCATGCATTAGATGTAAGAAAACAATCAAACTATACAAATTAGTAAACCTCTATTCTTTGAAAGCTTATTAATAAAGTGCCTAATAAGGAAAACTAAGAAATCAGTTGTGTTGTTTACTCCATGAGGGTGAATGAATCTCACTAAATGGCTACATGGCCAAGTTTTAGCTATTTCATTACTAACCTAACATGGGTGCAAGATGATGCTAGGTTAATGGTGGATGACCCAAGATCAAATGCCTTATTAGCTTGGCTAATGCAAATGAGCTCTTAAGCTTTCTTAGGCTTGTTTTGGCTTTAGCTTATGTAAAGTTGTGTGTTTGAATGGGTAGGCTTAGCCATGTATTTATAGTTTTCCAAATGGAAGAGTTTGAACTTTGGGTGCATGTGAGACTAAAGCTCAAAAATCACTTTAGGTTTAGATTAGGACAAACATGCTTTAGGCCTAGTTAAGCTTGGTTTAGGCTAGTTAGCTAGGGTTTAGGCTAGTTAAATATTATTAGCAAGTGATTAGAGACTCATTGAGAGTTGGGAGGGGTATGGATAACCAATTTTGGTGATAGATAGCTTATGAAGCCAATAGAAGTGGTCTAGGAGAACTAGGGAGGTTCTGATGGTCAAAAGGAGGAATGTTTAGAAAATAAGAGATATTAGCCAAATAAGTTGATTTTAGGAGGAATACGATTGAGAAGGTGTTGTTAATGGGCATCCGAGAGTGGAGTGAAGTAGGGGAATTAACGAAGTGTCGTTGATTGAATGTGGCACATAAGAATGTAGGTACATCGATGACCTCTTTCGAGCCACTAATAGTGATGTTTCACCATCTATTAGTGAAAAAAATGCATATCACAACTAATATTGAGGGTGATCTCCATTGCAATGGTCATCACATATATCGTGTATAATTATGTGGTAAAAATTTGTTGCATTTGGCTATTAACTTGAAATCCGGGATGCATTTCTCATCATTTTTACTTTGTATATTATTATTCTTTGGTATGATATGTTAAAAATAAAAAAATATTCAAATGTCATCCCTTGATTTGAAAACGTAATAGATATCTTGAATCAATATACTTGAAAATAGTTTCATTTTCTTCATGTATATAAGAATTTAATTCATCAATTTTTTTGTCATCTAATTTAAAAACATATGTATGGAGGATGGAAAATAACATGCGTATTGTAACACCCACAAAAACGACGTTCTAGGAACACATTAAATCTTATACACTTATCCAGAAGGTTGCAGAATTTTTTTTTGTTTTAAGTTATAAGATTGCAAGGGTGTCAACGTCTAGTGTATGTTAAATTAATTTACACAAAAATATCTACTCTACAAAGGATGGACTAGGTCTAAGATAAATGATTATATATTCTTAATTTAACTCTAAGGTTAATTAATTAGAGGCGACTAGGAAGGTACCATAATTTAATTTACTTGGTAAATGTTTTCATCCTCCTTAATTATCATTCAACCCAAAATGATTAACCTTATACTTAGTTACATTAGTTCCATCATCTTACTAGCTTCAATGTTCATTTCAGTAATTTTCTAAAACATATTAGGAACTAAAATAATGATTTTGCACACCAAGGTAATTAAATGACCCCATTCACCCATATACACATACCTTTAAATTTATTTTAAAAACACCCATAATATTCATTTGTACCAAACAAATGTAGGGTTGATCCTCAACCCTTGGATCAATTCAATTGTGGCCTCTAGATCCTAGGGTTCCAAACTAACCCTAAATTTCCTTATGAATTCTTATTAAATCCTTTTCTTTACCCTATTCTCCTCATTTGGTCACTTTTCCTTTGTTTAGTTTACAAGTTGGAGAGATGGAAGTCATGGGAGCAAGGAAGAAAGAACTATGGAGGAATTTACAAAAACAAGCTTAGTTTAGTCTAGGTTGTAGATTTATCATTGTAATTTATTTCATTTAAAGATGGGATGGATTTCATTTCCAAATCTAGTGTTGTCACAAAATTGGTTTTTAGTTTGAGTTCCTTATTTGGGCCAAACCCTACCTCCATTTATATGTATGAGATTGAGCACCTTTGTTAATTATCCATTTGAAGATTTACTTGTTTTGAACAAAGAAATTTTACCTTCATTCACTTGCTAAAGGTTTCCTCTTTAATTTTCAAAAGCTTAAATTTTAGTTAGACCAAGTTAAAATTTACACAAGCGCTGATTTATGTTTTTCTGCTGCTAGTGACAGAATCACTGCCCAAAGCAAGCCAACGGTCCCGGGACCGCTACCCTACCTGCATGACAATTCACGAACTACCACCTTGCACGAGTGGCATTTCGAGACCCCTTGCCTTTCCCGAGCGCGGTTATGAGACCACCGCTTTACATAGGGCGACGGTCCTATTCCTTAGAAATAGAACCTTCAAATCCAATACTTTTCAAAAAACAAAAGTCACTAGAGTGATTTAAAAGTCATCCTGAACTTAAATTTATGTGCCTAAAGTTTCCAGTTGATAGGATTAATCCATATATTCATTCCATAGTAAAAGTACTAATTTTAAAGCATTTCCTTTTTAATAATAACAACAACTAGAAGATAATTTTCATTTTTGTTCAACAAGTTTTCTTTCAAGTCCAAAAGTATAAATGCAACTAAATCTACTTCAAATGTTGTTATTGTTTTCCTTACTACTATATGCATTATTTCAACATAATAATTTACTTAAAATATATTGCATCTTTCCATTTCCACTAAAACCATTTATTCAAATACATACAAACAACTTTATTCCACATTCAAGTTTTCCATTCATACACTATTATCATTTTTCAACTTCTAAGTTCCTTCTTTCTCATTTACAGTAACACAACTTAAACAATGATAGTGAACTTTCTTTCCTCGAGCATATCTCATTTCTTTTAATGCAAAAAAGAACTTACTTTCTCACAATACAACATATAACTAAACTTTTAAACATGATTTACATTTTGATTCATTTCTTTACATACAAAAATTTGAGGACAAAGGAAATTATAGAATTCCTCAATGAGGTTCCTTCAAAATAATAATACAAATTGGAAAATGAAACTTACAATGGAACATTTCTTTTTTAATAATACAATACTACAAG
Source organism: Taxus wallichiana var. yunnanensis (assembly GCA_018340775.1). Lineage (NCBI taxonomy): Eukaryota > Viridiplantae > Streptophyta > Pinopsida > Cupressales > Taxaceae > Taxus > Taxus wallichiana. The sequence continues at coordinate 86,876,183 of CM031237.1, read as the reverse complement.
TCTTCCACCTCAGTGGGAATAACAAGAAAATTTTCTCACAAGGAAGGATTTCTTTAAGACATCAAAAAATTCTCCAAGATTAACATCACCAACTAGAGCTCTACCATTTCTTCACTTAATCAAAAACAAAAAATGGGGAGATGCAACACTCTCCACCCAACCAATAATCCAATGAGGAAAATAAATTATTCTCCTCATTGGCCCCAGTCCTAACCACAATGTATAAAAGGTGGATCCAACTCATGGAAACAATACAAGCTTCCACATCACAATGCCAAGATTTCACAACCATACCAAAACACAATAAACACAACTACAAACACAAGAAGGAAACTAACAAAATGTACAAGGCTTCAAACTGCAAAGCCAAAGGAGAAAGGTATCTATGGGGAGATCACTTATGCCTCCCAATGGGAAATAAGTGCCCACCTTAAAACCCTCCAATATACATCTCAAAACCCCTACACAAATCTTATGCCTCCCTCAAGATCCTCTTATTCCTCCCACATTCTCTTATGCCTCCCTATAATCTCTTATGTCTCCCTCATAAAAACCAAGTAAGAAATGCAAGAATTTTCTTGTCCAAGGTGGGGCACCCAACCCAACTCCCTCCAAAACATGAAATAGACTCTTATTCCTCCCTACGTGTAAGATCCCCATAGTACCCTCCTACACGAAACTTAGGAAATCTACCAAAGCACTCAACAACCATACCAAAACACTCAAAAACATACACATATAAATAATATAAAAGAAAACATTTAACAACAGTGTAGCTCCTACCTTTCCATGGTAGAGCTTGATCAAAGAGTCACACACCAAGCTCCTTCAAGCCCAATCCAATGCCAAAATCCCCAAAGAAACCCACAAGCACTCCAAAATTCTCCACCTCCAAAAATACAAGAGCACAAAAGAAATGAAGTAACCCCCAAACAAGAAAAATAACTTGAATAAATAGAAAAGGGAGAGAGGCGGTGAGGTGGTTGCATGTAGGATGTCACATCACTCATCCTCAACTCCACATCACAAGTCAAAGCTCAACCCCAATGCACATGATACATTGGTGGGTGAGAGGAATGAAAACCCTCTTACACACAAAATCCAAACCCACACACCCTAAGGACAAAATTTAAAACCCACACAAGAAAAGTGCAATAAATGCCACTTTTTTTCTTAAAAAACACATAATGGGGTCTATTTTTACCCCCAATCATAGGTAGGGTTGATATAGAAATTTAAGAGGTATGGAATAAGTTTGACTTATCCCACAAGCCTTCAAAATTGGCCCTTAAGGCCAAATCCGAATTTCCATGATGAGGTAGATTGTACAACACTCAAGGTCACAAGCACTCAACTTACAACACATAGCCCAAAGAGCCATCTAATCTAATAAATGAATTATTTTATCCCACCCATAATTAGTTTAGTAACATGATTAATTTACTGTTCTAGACACAAATTAAATAATTAACAAAAGGAGAATACATCACTATAAAATCACATACTAAAATAAATAAAAGAAAAATAAAAAAGAAAGACACACAATCCCCTTGGTCACAATTTAAGGTAATCCCCCCCATGGGAAACCCCCTAACAAAAATTCAAACACACACAACAACATAACACACATTTCTATTGTGACCATTGTTGAATTCATCTAGTATTCCAATGTGGTTGGTCTCCAATCCCCCGTTGTTTGTTGTGATATGTTTACGTATAAAACACAAAATACTTCCTTCAGTCGTCATTGGCCACATCAAAACATTCAAGATGAAATATACAAATATAAATCCACAATCATCTACATGTGAATAAAATCATCATCTAGGAAAGTAACACTATTATTTTCAATTTCTAACAACATCTCAATTCTACATCTCATCAATATCAATAGGATCACAAGATTAGTTCAATTGTTAAGGTCTACTCAATATGAAAAAATATCGCATGTCAAAAATATATAACTATGTCAAAAACATATCATCATCAATATAAAATGTCTCTAGTAATCCACACACATCATACAATGATTCAAAATCCAATAATAGTCCAAGTATTTCTATCATCTAACATCATGCTAAGTCAAAATGATACAATAATATCCATAAGTATAGTCAACAATATTGAAATCAACAATAATAAGTGTCAAAGGGAAGTGGGCACTACATCCCCCTCCCTTAGAATTGAATTCCTCCTAAAAGTCACTTGAATAGGTGTGGAAATTGTACTTGTAGCAATATAACATCCTCCCATGTAGCAGTAGTCTCATCATACCTCTCCCAATTGACTCAAACCTCGTCAATATCTCTACCTTGAAGGCCTAGGGTCTTGTGCTCTAAAATATGGACAAGCTCCACCATCACCTACCCCTAATATTGTACCTGCAATGATTTCCAATATAACACATGAGAAGGATTTTTAATATACCTCCTAAGCACAGAAACATGAAACACATCATGGACATGAGACAAGCTACGTGGCAATGCTAGATCGTAGGCCAAAGAGTCGATACACTCCAAGATCTCAAAGGGAGCCAAAAACCTAGAAGAAAGATTAGAACCTTTTCCATAACGGATAGGGATCTTATGAGGCTTGACACAAAGAAATACCTTCGTGCCCACCTCAAAACTATGATCTGTCCTATGTTGATCTGCATACTTCTTTTTCTGTCCTGCGCCTCCTGCAATCTCTACCTGATCATAAAACCTGCTACACCATATCCTGTAGTAAAGCTGGCCCAAGAGAAACCCTATCCTCCAACCTGTCCCAACGAAGAGGTGTCCTACACTCTCTGCTATACAGTGCCTGGAAAGGAGCCATGCATTTCAAACTCTGAAGACTATTATTGTAGGAAAACTCCACCAAGTACAAATAATCCTCCCATCTCGACTGATGGTCCATGATATATGTCCTCGGCATGTCCACCAAGATCAAATTCACCCACTCAGTCTGTCAATCTATCTTGGGGTGATATGTTGTACTGAAATTGATCTTCGTCACGAGAGAATACTTTGCATGGTAGTCAAAAGTGGGAAGTGTACAATATCTCAATTACAAATGATCTTCTATGAAATCCCATGCAATTTGATAATCTCATCGAGAATAACCCATGCCACTACACTAGCATTTGTGTAGGTGGTCTTCATCAAAGAAAAATGAGCCACCTTCATCAATTTATCCACCGTGACCATGATTTTATCGTGGTGGTATCTCAAATGTCGATAAACCAAACTATAAAGTCCATGGAAATGGTGTCCCATTTCCATTCGGTATGGCATGAGAAAAGAGAAGGCCAGCTAGATGCTGATGCTCAACCTTCACCTTTTGACACTCTAAACAATGTGACACAAAATAATACACATCTCTCTAAAATTGTCTCCAATGGTACAACTATCTCAAGGTGGCATGCATCTTCTTCACCCCGGGATGGGCTAAATAAGGTACACAATGAGCCTCTATCAAAATATCTTGTCTCAAGCCTCCATCTCTAGGAACATATATCTGACCTCTATGCCTAAGAAGACCATCTATCTCTAATGAAAATCCATCAAATCTCCCCTCAAGGGGTCTCTGAGACTCAATCTCTACTCTGGATGCAAGGTAGAAACTATCATGAGGAAGCTACTGCAAGATCCTACTATGTAAATATGTACCTGTTAAAGTAGCCATAGCCACATGTCTCTGTCTACTTTGGGAGTATGTAACCATGTTCTCCTTACCCTTCACATACTCTATCTACATGTCCTACTCACAAATAAACTCCATCCAACGCTGCTGACAAGCATTGAGATTGGGTTGCGTGAAGAGGTGGCGAACACTCAAGTGATCAGATCCTAAGTTTAAATATCCGACAAGAAGGAAGTGTATCCACTACACCAAGGTGTACACAACTACTACAAGCTCGGGATCATGATTCGGATAATTTATTTCATAGTCTTTGAGTTTGGGAGACTCAAACTCAATTACTCTTCCTCCTACATCAACACACCTCTAAGTTCTCGCCAAAGAAGCATTTGTGCAAACGAAGAACTTGCCATGAGGGCCTGCACTGCAAGAATAGGAACTATTGTGAGGCATTCCTTCAGTGTCTTGAAGGCCTACTCACATCTATGTGACCATACAAACCTCTTCCCTTTTCATTGAAGGGAAGTGATGGGACGTCAACCTAAGAAAAGTCATGTGCAAATCTCCTGTACTATCCTGTAAAATCCATGAAGCTGTGCACCTCGGTCAAATTACTGAGCACTAGATAATCCAACATAGCTCAAATCTTGGAAGGATCGACTGTGATACCTTCCCCAGAAATGATGTGGCCCAAATACTACACCTATGTCTGAAAGAACGCACACTTCTCCAAGTTCCCATAAAGTTGCTACTCATGAAGACACTGAAGAACCCGACGAAGGGCCCCTCATGCTCCTCATGTATAAGTGAGTTTATCCAGATGTCATCAAGGAAAATGGGATGAAGTGATCCAAAAATATCCTGAATACCACATTCATCAAGCTCATGAACATTGCGGGGCATTCATCAGACCAAAAGGTACCATTGTGAACTCGTAGTGGCCATATCTCATATGGAAAGCGGTCTTATGAATATCTTCCTCCATGATCCTCAACTGATGATATCCTTGACTTAAGATCTATCTTGGAAAATACTGTGGCCCCCTTCATCTGATGAAATAAATAATCAATACATGGAAGGAGGTAACGATTATTGATCGTTATTTTGTTCAGTTAGCGGTAATCAATACACAAACGCATTGATCGATCCTTCTTCTTTACAAAAATCACTAGTGCACCCCAATGGGATACATTAGGATGGATTAGGCCTTTCTCTATAAGGCCCTCAAGCTGCAGCTTGAGGTGACAGAGCTCGGGGTAGTCATCCATTAGGGTGCTTATGAGATAGGATCTTCTCCAGGAACAAGATCTATGTGAAAATCTATCTCACATGGGGGAGGTAACCACAACATTTCCCCTGAAATAAATCAACAAACTCTCTCAAGATGTGATGGTCGTTAAGAGATGGTCCACTAGACTCATCCTCGATCTATCACTAATCGTAATACCGTACATCTAACAACCTTGAAAGGAATGATAACCAAATTTTACCAAGCCAAAAACACGAGATACTAATCAAACACCATGATCAATAAGATGAAAGTAATTCGCCATAATAGCTTTACATAAAACCTTTGCAAACAAATGAGCACCAATATCATATATTATTATGGAACTCAATGCAATACATTGAGAATGGACCTTACTTAAATAGGCAAGGAATGACAATCTAAGAACCAGTCAAGGTCGTAGATTAAGCCATAAATCAAGGAAATAACTAGTCATCAAATAACTAGTCAAGACCATAGATTTAGGAGAGAACTAGACATCAAGGATCTAGTCAATACCATAGATCAAGGAAAGAACTATACCTAACAACTAGATAATATCTCCTAATATCTAAATAAGATAAAATAAATATCCACACACATAAGTGGGTGAGGATAAATACAATAAAGGTAAATAAAGTACCTAGGTGAACATGAGCTAAGGTAAATACCTACTCTAACAAATTCACTCATAGCAGTTGTTAAGAGCATAAATTTTTCTCTAGGAAAATGTGTAATCAAATATGAATTTCTATTTTTTTCTCTTGCTTTCGCTCTTCATTTCCATCTCCTCAATTTACATGTTACAACTCACATATTCCTATAATAAGTTAAATACTTCTAACCTAGAGTGTCAATGAGTAAAAATTAGAAACCAACTATATGAACCTTGTGGCTAGTGTCCACTAACTAGCCCTCTAACAGTCTGAATATATATAGTAGAACAATGATATTGTCAGGAATCTTGGAATAACATCATATGCATCTCATGCATCAAAAATATGCTCAATACTAGATGTGTAGTTGATGATGAAATAGCTATATACTTCTCATTTATTTATAAGTGACTTTGAATTCAAGTTTGACCATATCTAGTGTGTATAATGGATATAAACAGAAATACATAAAGAGTTAAATGGGCCTATCTAACTAAGGGGGAGAGAGAAAGAAACAACTAGGACCATACTAAATGGTCATGTCAAGCTATTAAAACAATACAAAATGATCTTGATAGACCATCAAGATTGTACAAAATAGTGTATCAACAACAAGAGAAAATGTACAAAAATATTAGATGAAGGCTATCCCAAGGAGTTAAAAAAGGGGTTTCATGTTTCAAAGTTGATTAGAGTATCAATATTGATCAGTTCAAACCATAATAACTATATATAGTAAATTTGTGAAACAAATATAAATGTACATAAAAATGCCACCGGGCTATTTTATGATATTACAATTATATCACCTTAGGATCATCAATTATGTTCCCTTATCCCTAGGTAATCTCATATACAATTGGAAATTGATAAGCATGTTGCTCTATTTCTTTTGGCCATTATCTACATGACTAAAAATAGTGTTCTAAAGACTTTTCATAAATTTATTTATAGAGACATTCATTTGAATTATCCTCTCTATTTTATATTATTTCAAATTAAGTTATATAATTGATATTAAACTATATTTTATGTGTAGTCATAACCACCATTTTTAAATTAATTATAATAGACAAGGAATAACAATGTAAGAACCGAGTCAAGGTCGTAGATCAAGCCATAAATCAAGGAAATAACTAGTCATCAATGAACTAGTAAAACCATAGATTTAGGAGAGAAGTAGAGACATCAAGGATCTAGTCAATAACATAGATCAAGGAAAGAACTAGTCAATACCATGGATCACGGAAAGAACTATACCTAACAACTAGATAATATCTCCTAATATCTAAATAAGATAAAAGAAATATCCACACACATAAGTGGGTGAGGATAAATATAATAAAGGTAAATAAAGTACCTAGGTGAACATGAGCTAAGGTAAATACCTACTCTAACACCCCCTTAAGTGAAGCTAGGGGCTAAAATAGAAGTGGCATGTCCACAGTATGAGTCCCGATAACTAGGCTTGATGAGGTACTCATGTACAATAACTAGGAAAAAAGGACACCGTAAGGTACCCAAAACCAGTAACAACAAAGTAAAGAGAGAAAAACCCACTCCAAGGAATCCCAAGAAGCTCGGCTCAAAAAAATCGTACAATGCTAAAGAAGTTTGGTGTGCACTGTGGTCTAAATCCACTACTCAATCACAAAACTCAAAAACAACTGACATTGGGCTCCACCAGAATAGCTCCATACAAGGAGACTATCAATAGAGTGATGTCGAAAGTGTAAAAAAATACCAAACATAATTTGATCAATTGCTGCAAATAGGTGTGCCACGATCCAAGAACAATAACCAAAGCAACAAGGCAAGGACACAAAATCTAGAGTGTCATGATCCAAGAAAAGCCAAGGTAACAAGGCAAGGACACAAAACCCGAAGAAGCAGGATCAACACCACACCCTCCCATACTTGCTTGAATGGGTGGAGTGACGCTACAAATATGTATGAGTTGTCAAAAACTACTCAAACAATGACAAACTAACACTGGCTCCACCAGAATAGCTCCCCACAAGAGAGATCTCAACATGCCAAAAGTGTTAAAAATACGTATACAAAATCTCTCAACAAACAAGAGAGACTCACTACACTTTCTAAAGAAAAATACTCAAAACAAGAAGCATCACAATGTATAAGGTATAGAAAGTGGAGTAAGAGGCCGAATGGAGGAGGAGCCATGCCTATAGAGTCCTCTCAACAAATGCCTATGTCGCCTTCACGAGTGATAAGATATCTACCCCAAATCAACATGGATGGATGAAGAAGATGCTTGTATATGACTTGGTGAAAAATGCACAATGGGTGCATGTAAAAAGAACATCGAATGTGTGTCGGAGTTGATCATGTCTAACAGTTGAAATCTCAGGTTTCTCGAGCCTGAGTGAAGGTGTAGAACTCATGTGTTGCTCATGATCCTCGAAAAGAGTCGAGCGAACAAAAAATGAGCTCTTGTCAATGTGTGATCCCAATGAAGTATTTTCTCGAAAACCAATGTCACAACGAGAATTCCACTTAACATGTGGATTTGAGGAAACAATGCGTAGTGAATGTCTGCCAACGACTCCACTAGTGAGACCCATAGAATGGAGCATGCGAGAACTAAATGCAGTGGTATGCTTCTTAAAAAATCCATGCAACTGAGCAGAAGTAGGATACACAACATGTGGTACTGTAATAGGCACAGATGTGGAAGAACATGCAGTAACAAGCTTCAGAGGTGTATGAGCATCAAGAGTAGGAACAAACTCAAAGACTGACATATCAATGTCAATGGGTTCAAGAGAAATAGCTGTAAGTGGACTAGGAGCATGGATATGGTTGTCCATAATATGATGGTGATGTTGTAGGCTAGCAAGTTTGTTCTACAGGAAGTGTATTATTGTATCCTTATCATGAATGAGTGATTGTAGAAGAGAATTTCACTTCTTTAGCGATTTATTTTCTTCCACAAATTTTATAATATCCTCTTGAAGTCCACATACTTAAGAGAAAAGCATATCATTCTCAGAATCCATGATAGGTACAAATTGCAACCCCCAAAAATTTAGGACATCGGGCTCAACCAAATTTGTGTCCATAATTGATTACAACACTCCTCCATATCTAAAACTAAATAACTCTAATGGAAATAGATGAAAAAAGAACTTTTGCGTAAAATGATACTTAAAACCTAGTTACCAATCAAAAGTTACAAGCTTGTTACTATTTTGTATAAATTTTGGATCGATCTACGAGATAAAACACAATATTTATATTATTTCAATTCATTCCAGATCCATACATGTGCTTCTCTACAAGCAAAAAATATATAAAGATGACTATTTGTAGAAACAACTCAAGTTTAAATATCTCCTATTTAGTTGTTTGTTACACCTTCGTAGATCCAACTCAAATCATATGAGTTGTTAAAAATGCATCCAACAACAATATATATTGTTAATATAACAATAATATAATATACTAAATAATTTATTTAATGAATACATAAATAATTAAACATTAATATTTAATTTCCTAACATTTTGGTCCATTATAATTTTAGTTTCTAGATCAAATAAAATAAATTGTTGTTTCTTCAAACACCAATAAAATTAAAGGGGGCTAAATTAACCGAACCTAGCTTTACATAAATCACCTTTAAGCCCTCAAATGAGCAGCTAAATATTTTAATATGGTACTCAATGCAATACATTGAGAATGGACCTTTCTTAAATAGGCAAGGAATAACAATCTAAGAACCAGTCAAGGTCGTAGATCAAGCCATAAATCAAGGAAATAACTAGTCATCAAAGAACTAGTCAAGACCATAGATTTAGGAGAGAACTATACATCAAGGATCTAGTCAATACCATAGATCAAAGAAAGAACTAGTCAATACCATAGATCGAGGAAAGAACTATACCTAACAACTAGATAATATCTCCTAATATCTAAATAAGATAAAATAAATATCCACACACATAAGTGGGTGAGGATAAATACAATAAAGGTAAATAATTTACCTAGGTGAACATGAGATAAGGTAAATACCTACTCTAATAAACCTTATATATTTATTTATTTCCATTATAGTAGAGATGGTGTTAATGGAAATGAGCCTCATAACACACACACATCATTGACATCAAATCCTAGATCATCACACACATGAAATAGTCTTATGGTAACAATCCACTCTAGATTTGTGTGCACCACATATTTTTATATATATGATCCTAAGATGACTCCATATAACCCAACGGAAGGATACAAAGATATGAGTGTGTGTGAAGGGTGTGTGTCCACTACATATTTAAATGAGTCTATTTGACTCTACGAAGCCATCTCAAAAGTCCCAACTAAGACTACCCCCTTAACTTGTCAATGCCTCAAATTGGATCCCTCATGTATTTTGGATGGTGTGATAAAACCCCCTAATCACTCCCCTCCCAAAATCAAAAATATAGTATGTTTTATTAATAAAACACAAAACCATGCTATTCATCTCTATTTTTTAATATAAGTTTGTTTTATTAATAAAACAAAAGCTAACATTATCGATTCTGGCTACGTCCCATGTTTCATAATATTTTATTAATATAACAATATATATTTATATCCATATTAATTTTTTCTAAATATATATTTAATCTTATATATATGTATGTAATATATATCCATATGGTGTCCAATAATGCCACAAAAAGGATAATTATACAAGTTTTCTAGTCCTCTGGGGGTTAAATACAAGTTTCTTTCCTCATTCAAAAAGGATCTAGTGAGATGTAGCTCAACAATAGTAAAGATCTATCACTATAAAGGAGAATAAATGTGATTACCAACCACCTATATATGCTTCTTTCATAATGTAAAGAATGACAAAACTACATTTTAACCATTAATTTCCATTACTCAAAACCATTCCAAAAACAACAAGGCATACAATTCACTATCATTGTATTAAGAAGGTAAAAACTGAATGGGGGACGAGTATATTTTCAATTTAGTAACATGCTTACATTATGAAACCTATTCCAAATAAAATAAAATGCAACTTAAATTGAATTGCAGATTTTAATGAGATACATTTGCATCTGTAAACATTCATGCGGCTCCACTCCTCATTTCTAGCTTGCGTCTTCCCCGTGTAAAAGCCTTTAAATAAGTTCTCCACGGCCTAATATGTTTAATGGGTAGTGAATGCCACCACACACCCAAGTCCAACTTTAGGCCCCTAATGAACTTGTAAATCCGGACTTTCTCATCCTCATATAGTCGACCACGTAAAAAAAAAGTATAAAATCCATCCACACTAAGAGTGATAAAGTTTACAACAACATACCATAGATTAGGTCTGCAATTCCTCCATCTTAAACATAATATCAAAGATGCCTGAAGGGGTCATGGAACACTCACTTTCCTCCTTAATCCAATAAATAGATGTTCTGAATCCAACCTCAAATATTGGCCCTCCTCGAGCTCCTCTAAGTCAACATGGAGTCATAAGGAATCTTTAAAACCATAAAATCCTTCACAATATGGATTAAACAATACATACATTCATGTTAACAAAAATTTCAACAGCTATAAACATAATAACTCACCAGTAACAAATATACTTTGAAACAATAGGCTTAAATCTAAACCAAAGGAGAAGAGATATGGTTGTAGCCCTTATATCTCCCAAGTGGGTTATGTGTTTACCTTGAAACCTCAAAATCTCAATCCACACAGGTCAAAAATCTTATCCCTCCCCAATCTCTTATTACTCCAAATCTAGCCCCTCGTGTCTTGAAATCCTATCTCCATGTCCCCTCTGTGGTGACTCTACTATGACTCGACTCAAGAAACATACAAGATAAAGTAAGAAATCTAACTTATCTTCACAAGGTTATAAACACATACAAAAATATTATCCTCCCTCGAGGATCCCCATTTTCCTTATTTTCACCATCCTTTCTAGGTCAAAAATCCCCAATTGACCCTCAAATACATATATTCATTCATTTTAAAATACAACTACACATAACAATTTGGGGTAAAATAAAATGCATGTGCATAGACCCTACGTCGGTCCACGCCTCCTGTCACAAACCAAGGAAAGAGATTAGTTCATCAAACTTCAGGTTTTTCTTTCAGTCCTAGCCATTTCAAATTATAGATCCCAATTTCGAAACAATGTTGTTTTCAGGTAAAACAATAATAGCAAGTGTTAAATGTTCATTAACTTGTGTTTTCCTAAAACTCCAAAACAACTCCAATAAATGAAAATGTCGATACCAAGTGTAACACTAACAAAAATGAACATTCTAAGAACACATTAAATCCAATACATTATCTAGGAAAGTTGCGAAATATATATTATTGTTTTAATTCATAAGGTTACAAGGGTGTTAACCCCTAGTTTATGTTAAATTAATCTCCACCAAAATATCAATTTTACATTACAAGGGATGGACCAGGTGTAAGTTAAATGATTAAATATTCTTAATTTATCTCTAAGGTCAAATTAATTACAAACAACTAGGAAGGTGCCATAAATTGATTTACTTGGTTAAATGTTTCTCCCCTTAATTAGCATTCAAACCCATACTTAATAAACCTCATACTTAGCTACTTTAGCTCCATTATCTTGATAGCTTTAATGTCCATTTAATTAATTTCTAAAACATACTAGGAACTAAATAAATGAGTTTGCACACAAGGGTATTTAAATGGCCACATTCACCCATTTACACATACCTTTAACTGTTATAAAACACCCATAATATTCATTCCTACCAAAAAATTGTAGGGTTGATCCTCAACCCTTAGATCAATTCAATTGTGGCCACTAGATCTAGGGTTCCATACTAACCCTAAATATCCTTAAGAAATCTTATTAAAGCTTTTTCTTTTCCCTAGCCTCCCATTTGGTCACTTTTCCTTTGTTTAAAAATGAATGTTGGAAAAATGGAAGCCATGGGAGCAAGGAAGGAATAAGCCATGAATAATTTCACTAGAATTAAGCTTATTTTAGTCTAGGTTGTAGATTTATCATTGTAATTTCTTTCATTTGAAAATTGAAGGGGTTTACACTTCAAATCTGGAGTTGTGATTTAGTAATTTCCATTTTGAGTTCCTATTTGGGCCAAACCCTACTTCCATTTTTAATCCAAGAGATTGAATGTTTTTAAATACCCATTTGAGGATTTACAAGTTTAGAACAATGAATTTATGCCTTTATTGCTTGTTGGAGGTTTCCTCTTTAACTTTACAGGCTTAAATTTTTGTTAGACTAAGTTAAAATTTACACAGGCACGGATTTAAATTTTTTTTTCCGTCGTTGATGGAAAACCACTCCCCAAAGAAAGTCGGCAGTCCAGGGACCACCGCCCTACCTGGGTGATGATTCACAAACCACTTGCCTTACCTTGATTTTGAGACCATCACCTTCCTTGAGTGGAGGTTAGACCAGATGCTTTGCATAGGGCGACGGTCATGTTCTTTAAAATAGAACATTCAAATCCAATATTTTCAAAAAAAAATTCACTAGAGTGTTTTAAAGGTCATCCTTAGCTTAAATTTATATTCCTAAAGTTTCCAGTTGAAATGTTTAATCCATTTATTCATTCCATACTTAAATTACTAAATTTAAAGATTTTCTATTTCAATAGTAACAAGAAAACAACTACAAGGTCATTTTCATTTTCTTTCAACAATTTTCTTTCAAGTTCAAAAGTAGGAAAGAAGATAAATCTACTTCTAATGTTATTTTTTTTACAACAAAATGCAATATTTCAACATAATAAATTACTTAAAATTTATTGCATCTTTCCATTTCCACTACAACCATTTGTTTAAGTAACCATAAGAAAATTTATTTCACATTCAATTTTGCAATGGATACACTATTAATGTTTTACAACTTATGTGCTCTTCTTTTCATTTTTACAAAAACACAATAACTTAAAATGATAGTGAACTTTCTTTTTCTTTAAGCATGATTCATTCTCTTACAATGTAAAGAACTTACTTTCTCACAATACAATTACAACTAAACCTTTAAACATGATTTCCATTTTGATTTATTCCTTTACATAATACAATTTGAGGAGAAAGAAAATTATAAAATTCCTCAATTAACTTCCTTCAAAATAATAATACAACTTGGTAAATTAAACTTACAATGCAACATTTCTTTTTAAAAAAATACAATACTGCAAGTCTTCCTCCTTAAGTGGAAATAACAAGAGGTTTTTCTAATAAGGAAGGATTTCTTTTGGACATAAAAAAATGCTCCAAGTTTCACATCACCGAAAATATCTCCACAATGTATTCACTTGATCACAACAACAAAAAATAGGGGAGAGATAACACTCTCCACCTAACCAATAATCCAATGAGGAGAAGAAGTTATCTTCCTCATTGGCCCCCGAGCCCCAACTATAATGTAATAAAAGATGGATCCAACTCATGGAAACTATTACAAAGCTTCCACATCACAATAAAAATATTTCACAACCATACCAAAAAGAAATCAACACAAAATACAATCACAAGAAGGAATTTAACATAATATACAAGTCTTGAAAATACAAAGCCAATGGAGCAAGGATTTATGGGGAGATCACTTATGCCTCCCAATCAAAATATGTGCCCACCTTAAATCTCTTTAATATACATCTCAAAACCCCTACACAACTCTTATGTCTTCCTCAAGGTCCTCTTATGCCTCTCACATTCTCTTATGCCTCCTTACAATCTCTTATGCCTCCCCCATAATAACTAAGTAAGAAATGCAAGTATTTTCTTATCCAAGGTGGGGAACCCAACCCAACTCCATCTAAAAGATGAAATAAACTATTATGCCTCCCTACATATAAGATCCCATAGCCCCCTCCTACACCATACTTAGGCAATCTACCCAAGCACCCAACAAGCATACCAAAACACTCAATAAGATACACATATACACAAATAAAAGAAAACAATTAAACAAGAGTGTATCTCCTACCTTTCCATGGAAGAGCTTTGATCCAAGAGTCACACACCAAGCTCCTTCAAGCCCAACTCCAACACCAACAAGCCCCAAATATATCCACAAGCACTCCAAAATTCTTGAACTCAAAAATGCAAGAGCACAAAACAAATAAAGTAACCCCAAATCAAGCAAATAACTTGAATCAATAGAAAAGGGAGAGAGGAGGGTAGGTGGCTCCATGTAGGATGTCACACCACTCATCCTCAACTCCACCTCACAAGTCAAACCTCAACCCCAATGCACAATAAATTGGTGGTGAGAGGAATGACAACCTCTTACACACACAATCCAAACTCACACCCCATAAGGAAATAATTTAAAATCCATTTAAGAAAAATGTAATAAATGCCACTTTTTTCTTACAAAACACATAATGGGGTCTATTTTTGACCCCCCAATCCATAGGTAGGGTTTTTATAGTAATTTAAGAGGTGTGGGACAAGTTTAACTTGTCCCAAAAGCCTCCAAAATTGGCCCTTAAGGCCAAATCCGAATTTCCATGATGAGGTAGAGTGTACAACACTCAAGGTCACAAGCACTCAACTTACAACACATAACCCAAAGAGCCATTTAATCTAATAAATGAATTATTTTGTCCCATCCATAATTGGTTTAGTAACATGATTAATTTACTAATCTAGACACAAATTAAATAATTAACAAAAGGAGAATACATCACTATAAAATCACATACTAAAATTAAATAAAAGAAAGACACACAAGCCCCTTTGTCACAATTGGAGGTAATCCCTCCCATGGGAAACCCTTAACAACAATTCAAACACACACAAAAACATAACACATGTTTCCATGGTGACCATTTTTAATTCATTTAGCATTCTAATGTGGTTTGTCTCCAATCCCTAGTTGTTTTTGTGATATGTTTACCTCGCAAAACACATAATACCTCCTTCGGCCTTGTGACCGCATCAAAAAATTCAAGATGAAATATACAAATATAAATCAAAATCATCTACATGTGAATCAAATCATCATCTAGGCAAGTAACACTATTATTTTCAATTTCTAACAACATTACAATTCTACATCTCATCAATATCAATAGGATCACAATATTAGTTCAACTATTAAAGTCTACTCAATATGTCGAAAATATCACATGTGAGAAATATATAACTATGTCAACAACATATCATCATCAATATAAAATGTCTCTAGTAATCCACACACATCATACTATGAATCAAAATTCAATAATATTCCAAGTATCTCTATCATCTAACATGATGCTAAGTCAAAATGATACAGTAATATCCATAAGTATAGTCAATAGTATCAAAATCAAAAGTAATAAGTGTTAAAGACAATGGATCCATATTGATTACATACATGAAATGTTGGTCAATATCAACCCTCTATAGTAAAATATTATAGGCAAGAAATTCTGAACATATATCCACTTTATATAGCCCAAGCACATATATTTCATTTCCATTTTTTTCCACTTAGAGTATGGTGATTCCACATGTTCATGAGTTCTACACTAATACATACTTTATAACATTATCACACATTCATTCCATTTCCCTATTTTCTCCTTTTATCTGAAGGTGTTGATTCCACATGTTTGGATGTTGTAGGAAATTTCAAGTGCTCCCAAGTGGAAATCATTATCCTACACTCACAAAGTTGTAATGGCTACATCTCTCTACTAATAAAAATTTAATCATGATTAACACTTTAAATTGGTATTGATTTATTGATTGGAGGAGAGCATGTACCTACTAGGTTTGTGAGTTCTAAGTGTCATAACAAAATTACGTTTTTTATGTAATGTTTTCTATTTAAAATTTGAGTCATTATTTAAACTAGGTTTATATGTTAAATTTATTTCTTGTTCATTTAGGTGGTCAATATCATAATAGGATCTATTAGAAAAATTACCTTAGGATTTTAAAATTTACATGTCTAATAAAAACTTAAATAATAATCTATAAGATAATATTTGTATCACCATGTGTGTTTGTGTTTGATTAACTAAAATGTGGATTTTATTAAGTTAATCTAAAATAAGAACAACATTAAATGAAAGCAATAAATAAATATAGAAATTTACCCAAGTAACTAGGATAATGAAAGTAGAAACCCTAATGTGCAAGAAGAGAAAGGAAACTACTTAGTTGATTTGGAGGCTAATCTAAACTGTGTTGTAAAGTAAAATGAATATTCTGAAGCAAGATCAAACATGCAATGGTCTTGAAAATGATAGATATAAATTGTTTGGAAGGAATGGGGCACTGGGAGAGGATTAGGATACCTGTAGGTGCCTGGATTGTCAGAGGCCCATAAACCAATCATTATACCAAATTCACCCATCAAGGTAAATTGGATAACTTGCATGATTTCTTTAGGATCAAGTAGGAAGAAATGATGGAAGCACAAAATTTTGATTTTGTGGGGTCCCTTTGGCTCTTTTATAACACCCCCATCCAAGGAGTTAGGAAAATTTGAAAAAATCCAAAAATTTGGCTGTCGTGTTAGGATATTGCGGAAAAGTTGGGCTTTTGGGGCCCAGACAAATCAACTAGGATAGACAAGACCCACATATCCAAATCTCCGCACGTAGAGGAAATCGGAAAAGTCGGGTATTTTTTGCTTGCTTAGTCCACAAGATGTTGAGACACAAGTTCACCAAAAGCTTGAAATCACCGCACCAAGAGAAAATCAGTAAAGTCGGGTCAAAATGTCCCGCACTATCTACGGGACAGCAGGGACACTGGGATGTGTGGGCTTCGAAAGTGCTGAAATAGTCGACTACAAAGAAGATGTGGTGAATGTGAAGGTCAACGGCCCTGATAGCCCGGTCAACATCAGGACAAGCGGGACACCGAAAGTTGATCTTCCCGATTTGCAAAGCAGATCAAGTGTAATGCAGGTGAAGTGGAGGTTTTCGCCCAAGTCGCACAAGGGACATCTGGGACACCAAGACCTGAAATAGCCAAAATAGCCGCATGAAGGGAAAATTCAATGTCCGACCCTCCCAAACGTCGACGACGGCCATAAGTTTTGACCCCGAGCTTCGATTTTCATGAACTTTAATTTTCTAAAATTTGATTTGATGAGGGTAGATATATGAAAATAAAGGAAACATCTTCATCCTCACCCATTAGATGCTCATTCCCGTTAAATGAAAGAAATGCCTGGCAGACCCAAAATAGTTGCCCACACTCAGAAAGCAATACCTTTTGCATTTCTAAATGAAAACACACAAAATTGGTAACATTTCTAAGACCGATGCACAAAAATACAAAAATCTAGAATTTTATGAATAATTTATGAATATTTTTTAGAAAATGTGCCTAGGTTAAGAAGAATGTTTTATTTGGTAGTTATCTATTTTTTACCCCATGGTAAAATAGACAACTCGGGAGGATGGGTTAAGAACTAGAAAATTATTCATGGATCAATCTAGAATGATACATTTGGGTTTTCAAGTTTAGGAACCATTACAAGTGATTCAGGGAAGTTTCGGATGTCTTGAAGCCATCCATCAGAAGTAGGCTTTCGGGCCTTAAGGAGTTTGCAATGTGAAAGAGGACTGAGCTTCAAAAGAAGATTATTTTGATACCCATGTCAGGAATTATAAGTCCAAAAAAGTTCCTATGGAAGCCATTTTCCATGCCCTATATGGTGGAAAAGATGAGACATCTTGAAGCATCATACACTTCCCAAGGTAGTTCATTCTTCTATACACAACCATCCCGAGAAAGAAGCAGAAATTTAGAGGTGATAAATTCAAAATTGGACCTTGATACCACCACCATTGTATTCAATGGGTTGTTTCATGTGAAATCATATAAATTTCACCCAAAACTCATCCGGGAGCTCAAGTTATCGCCTCCGAAAGTTGGATGGGTAAGGGTTGGATGGGTCAAGTTTGGAAGGCTAGGGTTGACACCCGAGGGGTTGGTTAGGTCACATTTTTTGATGCGTATAAATGGAATTTGATGCCTATCACACCCATCACACTTACACAACACCTAGGTTGGATGGTACAGCCATGTTGGATGGGTCATGGGGGTTGGATGGTTGGGGGTTGGATTCCCAGGGGTCACATTTTATGATGCATTCTAATGGAATTTGATGCCCATCGCACACCCATCACACTTACATGAACCTAGGTTGGATGGTATGGCCATGTTGGATGGTTCATGGGGTTGGATGGGTCAAGGTTGGATACGACTGGGGTTGGATGCCCAGGGGTTGGTTGGGTCACATTTTTGACGTGTCTGAATGGAATTTGATGCCCGTCACACCGTCACACTTGCACACACCTAGGTTGGATGGTATGACCATGTTGGATGGGTCATGGGGTTAGATGGGTCAATTTTATATGGATGGTGGGGTTGGACACCCAGGGGTTGGTCAGGTCACATTTTTTTACGCATCCGAATGGAATTTGACACTCGTCCCACCCCTCATATTTACACGACACACAAGTTGGTCAGGTCATGGTTGGATGGCATGGATGGATGAGTTACAAACCTCACGAGGGTAGGTGAATGAATGACATCCCAACAACCAGAATTAATGAGGCATGGCACCCATGAGCACCCATATAGGAAAAGTACCAAATAGATGGTTTCCCATACCTCTTCAATGCATCCTGCTGGTTGGTGACCCAATTTTCCTATATATTGTAGAATTCACCTCATTTTGAGGGGATTTTTCCAAAAAAGCAAAGGAACTCTGTCAAAATTTGTTTCGAGCTATTGTGAGCTAAAGGCCTTGAATTTGGGCTTATTGTAAAGGATTTTGTCTTGTGCTTATGGTGTGATGGATTATGCATGTCTCTGAGTAATAAAATTCATGTTTTTTGGCCATTTTCACCCTAACTTGTATGAGTTGCATCTCTTGCCTTCCATTATATTTATGAGTATATTGTGCATGTATCTATCTCTTTAGGGTCTATAGTTTGTTGTGCTTTACGAACTTAGGGAATTGATTATTGTCTTAGACTATGTGCATTTCTACCAGCCCTCTCCTTCTCGGTTTCTCCCTATTTTTCACTCACTGGGATTGTCCCATCCTTTCTTGGTGCATCACCTTTGTTAGATTAGGTTTAATTTCTTGCATCTCCTTAACCCTGTCTCCTTGGAAAGTTAGAGTAGGTTTTAGAGTAGATCCTCTGCAAATCGTATGTGTGCACCTGAACAGAGGAGCAGGAACCGGCCTTCATCTAGAGAGCTCTCCCAATTTAAAATTCCCACACTTTGGGAGAAGCTCCATGTTATGAAATCACACTAAGAGTCTCAACCATCATGTTTACGTAGACATTCGGGGGTGTTTGATTATGTATCAAAGTTTTTTGGCATGCTGCTCGTGGGACAAAGTCAATATTTTCACTTTTATCAAGATCAGGTGTGTGTCTTGGTGAATTTCCATCCTCTAGAGGCTTTGTAACAACACATCTAGACTCCATCTTTCACATCCACTTGGTTTCAGCAGCCCAAGTTTATCAAGTTCATGAGAAGAGTGCAAACCTGGTCTAGAGAAAGGGAAGAGGGTATCTTTGATTACTTGTAGTTATCTCCAGGAAGAGGAAGGAGAGGAAGAAGAGCACAAAGGTCACCATCTCCACCTAATAGAACCTTGTCTACACCTCCACCTGGTAGACCTTTTCTCCAATCAACAAGAGTTCTATGACCAATCAGGATGGTGCAAACCCAATCCATATGTCAACTTCACGGGAAGTAGCCCACTTGCCCTAAATTCTCAAAATCAGGTCCCGATTGTAGCACTAAATAATATTCCCTATTTCATAGAAAAAATCATACTACTCCTATTGACCACATCTAAGACATTGCCAATGTTTGTGTAATTCATGAAATCAATGAAATGGATATTTGGTCAAGTTGTTAGCTTCATCTTTAAAGGTAAAGCTTTGCAATGGTTTAGGAGCCTAACAACAGGGTCTATCCAGAATTGGGACCATTTGTGCACAACCCTCCACAATCAATTTGGGGAAAAGGAGATAATCTGTCTTTATTGGAACAATTGACAACAATCAAGAGGGCTCTAATGAACAGATGACAGATTTCAATTTCCATTTCCAAAGGACATGGGATAGAATTCCGCTTGCAGTGAGACCAATAGTTGAAGGTGCCTTTTTATACTTCCTGAAGGCTATAAATTTAGATATTGCAATGATGATACAATCCATGGGAGGTATAACTTTTCCTGCAACCTATAATATTGCTATTAGAGCTGAAAAACTACTTGATTCAAGCTGGTAAGCTAGCACCAAGGCCACCAATGCCTCTCTATCTAGATATGGGAGCTCCTATAACTAGTCAAACACCATAGAGTTGAATCCCATTCCATCCCCTAGAAATCAAAGCAATAGTGAGGATTCTACTTCTTCAAGAACTTCAAAAGAGTTATAGGAAGTCATGAAGCAACTACAAAACCTAGGGAATGAGCTAGTAACTATCAAGAGACAACAAGCTCAAAGTTCTAGACCATATCAACCTCAAAATCAGTATCAAGCTAGGCCCCCATACCAACAAAATAGACCACCAAATCAGGATGGAAATCAGAACCATAACCAAGGACAACCTCAAGTTCTTAGGCCATTCGACCATACAATCCAAATGCAGCTTCAACATCAAAAGCCTTGGTTCTAACACAAAACAACATGGCACAAGAGTACGAATGGTGTTACCCCTGCAATCTCCCTCATAGTCAATCAACGTGTTTCAATGGTGCACTAAATTAGGCCTTGATGGTACAGACCATTGGTGTGTCCCAAGAGCCAAACCAAGAGGGAAATCAACAAAGAAGCAAACTCAACAAGAGGGACCTCCAATGGAAACTACATTGGTTAATTGGCAAACAAAATATTTTTGTGGAGTTAATCAACCACATTTTCAAGGCGTGGATGCCAACATGGTCAAAGAAGAGGAACATAGAGGAGGGACAACCATCTAATCCAGTTGTTTCTCATCCCACTCCTACACAACAAGGAGTTGGTAGATCAAATGCAATGTTGAATGTGTAAAATCAGCCTAAGGCACCCATTGTAGCAACACATGTGCTTTGTTCAAGCTCTAAAAAAATATTGTGCCAAGTAAAGGAAAAAAAAGGATAATTCATCCCCTTTCAACATCATTGACCAAATGAAGAAAACACATGTGAACATTTCCATGTGGGAGTCACTGTAATTCCAGGACAACGAGATTTGTTGCAAGTTGCAATGGCTAATTGGTCTATCTCAAATGGATCAAACCAAAGATAGGAGAAATTTCTCACTAATGCAATGCAATAGGATGGGGGTCAACCAAACAAGAAATCAAGCCTCCACCATTCTATGTGTCATTGATTGTCGAAACCACTTGGTACACAATTGTATGATCGATTTAGGGGAAAGTAGCTCAGTAATGCTGAAAAAAGCAAATAGTAGATCAATTGGGACTAAAGTATGAACCAATATTGAAAGGAGTAGTGTAACTAGATGGAACAATAGTGGGAATAATTGGATCATCAAAGGTTAAGCTCACACTACATGCTTTCCCAAATGTCACGGTCTTGCAGGATGTGTCTATAATTGACCTTCCACCACTCTTTGTGTTGTGTCTATCAAGGGACTTCACTACCAAAATTGGTGGATATCTATTTGTGGATTGGTCACACATGATTTTCAGAACAAGGTATGGGACCAAAGCAACAATCATGTCAGAACCAATTGCAAAATTTCATATTGAGCCTCATGTGCCCAATCTTATCAATGCAAATTTCTCAACCTTTGACCAAGAAGAGTGTTCAACTGATCTAGAAATGGGTACCAAGGTAAAGGTATTCCAGATTTGACTTTGGATGAATGGGAAAACAAAAGGCATGCATTTGACCCATTTAAGGAAATGGAAGAATCTGAATTGGGTGTATATTGTGTACATGAAGAAAATTCACCCATTCCTAACATCACCAAGCCAGAAAATAAGGATGAAAATGAAGTTTGGAAACTATTTTTTTCGATGGCTCAAGAAGAAAACAAGGTGTTGGAGGTGGTGCAATGTTGGTTTCACCACAGAAATGTCAAGTATTATTTAGCCTTTCATTTCCAATTTTCCTATTCAAACAATACAACTGAATATGAAGCTTTGATTCATGGCCTTCATTGGGCTAGGAAAAGAGGCACAAAGAATTTACAGGTATTTGGTGATAGTGAGCTAATAGTCAATCAAGTCAGGGGTAAACATGCTGCAAAGAATGACCTACTCAGGAGCTACAAAAATAGGGTATGGGACCTCATGGATGGAGGATTTCAAAGCTTTCAACATTGAGTCCATACCTAGGAAGAAAAATGAAGCTTGTGATAGGCTCACAAGTTGGAGCAAATTTTGATGTGGTGGATAACATCAAAAGAGACAAAACATAACCACACATCCATGTGATTGTAAGGCCAATAGTTCGAAAATAACACAAGTTGGCTGAAGGTGTTTGAGAATGATCAACAAATTGTTAATTTCTTAAGAAGAGGCTGAATTCTCAACTAGGAATCAAGACAAATTAGAGCAGTAATATGGGGATCAAGTAGTGCAGTTGTGGACAAACAAGCTTCCCAAAGGCTTGGTTACATTGGATTCCATCTTCAACCCGAATGATCAATTTTGTAAAGAGAAATCCAACATACAGGTCAAGGGAGAAGATTTAGAGCCTATTTCGGTTGGGAAGGAAAAACACTCCAAATTGGCAAAGTGGCCACCGAGAAAGAAAGATATGAGTTCATACAACTTTTCCAAGAATTTCTAGATGTCTTCACTTGGAGTTACGAGGACCTGCGAGTTTCAATCCAAAACTAGCACAACATACAATTGAACTAGATCTAGATGCTAAGCCCATCAGGAAGAAGCAAAGACCAGTCAACCCACACATTGAGCCTCTTATGAAGAAAGAGCTAAACAAGTTGATAGAGGAAGCATTATATTTCCAATCAAGCACTCAAGTTGGGTTGCAAACTTGGTACTAGTCAGGAAGAAGAATGGAGAAATAAGGTTGTGCGTGGACTTCGAGACTTGAATAGGGCATCTCTCAAAGACCACTACCCACTCCCTCAATGGAGCAAATATTGCAAGTGGTATCCAACTTGGAAATATTTTCTCTCTTGGATGGCTACTCGGGGTATAATCAAATAATGGTAAAATAAGATGACCATTCAAAATGAGCTTTCACCACCAAATGGGGCACCTATGCCTATAGGAAAATTTTGTTTGGATTGTCTAATGTCGAGCCACTTTCCAAAGGGTGATGGACATGGCATTCAAGGGGTTGATCAACAAAATAGTATTGATATATCTTGATGATATCATTGTGTTCTCCAAAAATGCAGCAGATCACCTCTTTCATCTGAGACATGTATTTCAAAGATGTAGGAGATTTGGGGTATCATTGAATCCCAAAAATGCATATTCCTAGCTCACGAAGGCAAGCTCCTAGGCCATATTGTGTCAAAGGAAGGATTGAAAATTGACCCAGAAAGGGTTGAAGCAATTTGAGCATTTCCCTTACCAAGTCATAAGAAGGCTCTCTAAATCTTCTTAGGGAGAATCAATTTTGTCCGCAGATTTGTGCCAAATTTTTCCGCTCTTGTGAAGCCAATAACGCTAATGTTGAAGAAGAGCATGGAATTTAAGTGGAAAATTGAAGGAAAATAAAGTTTTGAAGTGATAAAAGAGGCTATATCCTAAGCTCCAACTCTCATGAATCCAGACTTCTCTAAGGACTTCATGCTCTATGCCTTTGGTGGTGGGAACACAATTTATGCAATCCTAGTGCAACAAACAAAGAGGGTTTTGAACAGCTGGTTGCCTTCTTCAGTCAAAGTTTGGAGGACTATGAAGTGAGGTACTCCTTCATTGAAAAGCATGTCCTTGCAGTGATCAGGGGCTTAAATAAATTCAAGCACCTAGTCTCAAACAACAAGATCCAACTACTAGTTTCCCATGCGAGAGTCAAGGACTTCCTTTTAAACAAAGACCTAAATGAGAAACATGCAAGGTGGATCACCCACATCATGGAATATGACATTGAAATTAAAGTCACTAAGCTGGTCCATGGAAAGGGATTATGTGAATAACTAGCCTCGAGTCAACAAGTTGAAGTAGGTGATGAAAATGAAGTTGTTTTGGTACTATAGATGGTCAAGAGAAGACAAATGATGATGTGCCCACTCCTTGTTGGACTCAAAATATGATGCACTTCCTAAAGAATAGCCTATGCCCTCTAGAAATGAGAAAATAAAAGAGGAGATATTTTAGATTACAAGCCATTCCATATGTGCTTGTTGATGGTGTTTTGTTCAAGAAAGACATCAATGGTGTTTTACTGAGGTGTATCGGAACAAATCAAATTGAGAAATTGTTATAGGAGTTTCACGATGGAGAAGCCAAGGACATTTTTCCCCATGGGTAATAACTCTCAAGATAATGAAGGCAGGTTATTATTGGCCCACAGTGTTTAGTGACTACTATATATGGATCAAAAAATGCAAAAAATGTGTGTTCTTCACAGGAAAAGAAAAGTTAGCAACACTTCCATTACACCCAATTTTAGTTGACCAACCATTCATGCAATGGGGATTGGACTTCATCGGGGTCATCAATCCAAATTCAAGCCAAGGCCACAAGTGGATACTCACGGCAATAGATTATTTCACCAAGTGGACCGAGGCGGTAGCACTCAAAGAAGCAAATGAGTCTAACATACTAGAATTTTATGAAGGAATAGTGACTAGGTTTAGAGTACTGCCACTATCATATTAGACAATGCATTGGCATTCCTAGGTTCCAAGATCACAAATGGGTTGTTAAGAATGGAATCTACTTGAGCACCTCTTCAAATTATTACCCATAGGGTAATGGGCAAGACAGAGTCCACAAACAAGAATTTGCTAAGAATCATCGGAGGACTCTAGATAAAAACCAAAGGACATGGCATACAAAGCTCAAATTAGCCTTGTGGGCTGACATGATCACACCAAAGAGGTCTACAGTAATTCCCCTTACAAGTTGGTCTATGGGAAAGAGGCAGTGTTTCCTATATCATTAGAACTACCCGCATTGGAGCTCATGAAGTAGTTGGAGTTATCTGAGTTCAAACCAATGGAGGCTAGGTATGCAGAGCTAATGGAATTGGAAGAAATTAGAGAACATGCAGTTCAAATGATGGAGAAGGATCAAGCCTTAGTCAAAATATGGTTTGATAAGAAAGCAAGAGCAAGGACCTTTCAGGAAGGGGACTTAGTTCTAAAGTGGGATGCAGATCGGGCAAAACCAGGAAGGCATTCCAAGTTTGATGCCATTTGGAGTGGCCCCTACATGGTCACGGGATGTAAAAGTAGCAATGCCTTCCAATTTTCTACCTTAGAGGAGAGGAGCTTCTGATTCTAGTTAATAAATCTATCTTAAACATTGTTACTAAAAGGAAAAATTTCACCATTGTATATATTAGTTTAGGAGTTATAATTCCTCCAAGTTCTTGTAGCACACCACCTTGTTTTAGTTTAGGTTTATTTTTGTAATAAGTTTTTGTGCACTCTCTACATATTCTATTTAGAATGTGTATGACATTTTGTGTTTTACATAATTGTGCCCTTGTTGCTCTTGTACACTTTCTAGTTTTAGGCAGAGTTTGGTGATGAAGCAACCAGTCCTCAACCAGAGTTTATTTTGAAATGAAAATATCCAGTAGCACCCAAGAGGTTGGAAGATAGTTTTTTCAAGTGATAGGCTAGTTCCAGCAATCAATATGACTCCATGCCCAATGGATCCCCTAAGGTCACTGGTCGCACATCTAGTAGGTAGATGTCCCCGAGAGGTCGCCAATTGTTATCTATTTTTACCCCCTGGTAAAATAGAAAAATTGGGAGGATGGGTTGAGAATTGGATAGTGATTCATGGATCAATATAGAATGATACAGTTGATTTTTCAAGTTTGGGAACCATTATAAGTGATTCAGGGAAGTTTTGGATGTCTTGAAGTCATCCATTAAGTAGGCTTTCGCTGGCCTTAAGGAGTTTAAGTGTGAAAGAGGACCTGAGCTTCAACAAAAGATTTAATACCCATGTTAGGAATTATAAGTGAAAAAAAAAACCCTATGTAATCCATTTTCCATGCCCTACATGGTGGAAAAGATGAGACATCTTGAAGCATCATACACTTCCCAAGGAAGTTCATTCTTCTAGCACATAACCGACCATCATGAGAAATAATCATACATTTAGAGGTTATTAAAAGTCATAATTGGACCTTGAAACTAGCACCATTGGATTCAATGGGTTGTTTCCATGCTAAATCATATAAAGGTTTACCTGAAAACGCATCCAGGAGCTCAATTTATCACCTTCGGAAGTTGGTCGGTTGGGTCGGGTCGGGGTTGAATGGGGTTGGTTGGATGGGGGGTTGGAGTCACAGGGTTGGACGGTCAAGGCTGGATGGCTAGGGGGGGTTGCGCCCACGACACCTAGTTTGGATGGTATGACCATGTTGAGATGGGTTGACACCCGTCACATCTCATTTTTGATGCGTTCGAATGGAATTTAACACCCTTCATGCCCGTCACACTTTCATGACACCTAGGTTGGATGCCTTGGAGGGTCAGGGGTTGGTCCGGGTTTTTTTTATGCATCCGAATGGAATTTGATTCTGTCACACACATCACACTTACACGACACCTAGGTTGGATGATACAACCATGTTGGATGGGTCATGGGGGTTGATGGGTCAAGGTTGGATGGCTGGGGTTGAATTCCCAAATGTTGGTTGGGTCACATTTTTGATGCGTCAATGGAATTTGACCCATCCATTCCACCCTCACCCATGACACACAAAGGTTATCGGGTCATGGTTGGACGACATGGATGGATGAGTTACAAACCTCATGAGGGTAGGTGAATGAATGACATCCCAACAACCAGAATTAATGAGGCATGGCACCCACAAGCACATGTATAGGAAAAGTACCAAATAGATGGTTTCCTATACCTCTTCAATGCATCCCACCGTCGGTTGGTGACCCAATTTTCCTATATATTGTAGAATTCTCCTCATTTTGAGGGGGATTTTTCCAAAAAATCAAAGGAACTCACAAAAATTTGTTTCAAAGCTATTGTGAGATAAATACCTCGAATTTGGGCTTATTGCAAAGGATTTTCTTGTGCTTATGGTGTGATGGATTGTGCACATATCTAAGCAATAAAATTTATGTTTTGTTGGCCATTTTAACCCTAACTTGTATGAGTTGCATCTCTTTCCTTCTATTATATTTATGAGTATATTGTGCATGTATCTATCTCTTTCCAGGGTCTAAAGTTTGTTGTGCTTTACTAACTTAGGGAATTGATTATTGTCTTGGACTATGGAGTTTCTACCAGTGCCCTCCTTCTTGGTTTCTCCCTATTTTTCACTCACTGGGATTGTCCCATCCTTTCTTGGTGCATCACCTTTGTTAGATTAGGTTTACTTTCTTGCATCTCCTTAACCCCGTCTCCTTGGAAAGTTAGAGTAGATCCTCTACAAATCGTATGTGTGTACCTAAACAGAGGAACAGGAACCAACCTTCATCCTGAGAGCTCTCCCATTTAAAATTCTCACACTTTGGGAGAAGCTCCATGTTATAAAATCACACTGAGAGTCTCAACCCATCACATTGCAAAACATTCAAGGGTGCTTTGTGATTACATATTAGTAGTAGTTGTGATGCATTCAATGAAGCATGGGCTGATATTTCTCAATGCTGCAAGTTAGGGGTAGTATGGGGGAATTTTTCAAGCAAAAAACATAATTTCACTCCATTTACTACCTTTTGGAGGTGGTTGAAGGACATATTTAGGTATTATAATTTTCCTATCTTTCTCTCTCTTCTCAAATTTCTATAAATTGAGTACTTGGGATCATTGTAAAGGGAGATAGTTTTGAGTAAAAAAATTTGTCAAAATTATTTTTGAATCCAATGTGCTTTAGGCCCTTGTAGTGGAATCCTTGCATGGTGATCTAGGCCCTTATTCTGTAATAGATTGGATTGTGCATATCAATGAAGTAATAGATACAAGTTTGTGGATACTTCTTCCCCTGTTGTGTTTGTTTGCATTCTTCTTTCCCTTTCAAACTTATTACAAATATATTGTGTCTACCTTATACTCTGCAGGGATTCATTTTCATTGTGCATGTATGGAATATTGTTGTGAATGCATTTGCTTGGAATGTGGAGAACTGTTATCACCCCTTCTAGTATGCACTTTGCTTCTGTTTTTTCACACATTGGATACTATTCTCACACTCTCTTTTTATGGTGTATCACCACTTTAGTGTAGGCTTTGTTTTCATGCACTCTCTCTCCCTGGTCCCTTAGAAAGTTAGATTAGGAGAAGATAGTCTCATGTACATTAGGGTAGATTATGGCATGTAATTTAGGAACAAGAAATGAATTTATTTAGAGGTATATCTCAAGTAGCAAGTCCCACAACTTGGAGATAGTACCCATGTTATGCAATCACATAGTGAGCTCAAGCACACACTTGTGTAAATGGTAGGGTGTTGTGATTCAGGGGATAACACTAGCTTTGCAGGGTCGAAGATAATATGAACTCATCACTATCTATCGTGTATAATTCACTTCTTTTTGTGAAATGTTGTCAATGATTAGTGATCAAGGAAATACCTATAAATCCCAAAGAAAAGCATAAAAACTAAAAAGAAAAATGCAAATGATGGTTTCAAACTATCCTCAAAGTGGCCACAATGGTGCACTTACCTACCGAGTATTGCACTACATTTCAGACCTAAATGTAATTCTATGTGTGTTTGTGTGAATCATGTCGTAGGTGATCTTGTGTCATTGCACTTTGTGAAGTAGCGAGCTATAACTATGTGTATAAAATGTAATGTATGGTGGATGGAATACAATAAAATTCTCTCCTATGCTTATGTGATGCAAATGAACCAACTCTAGGTGGATGATAATAGTGACTAGTGATTGGTCCCTCATTATGGTCTCATAACTTTATATTTATATGGCTTTCTTATTCAAACTTTGTCATTAACCCCAAAAATGCCAACCACCAAAAGTATAGGCAGCTCAAATGGCTAGAAAGTGCCCAAAATATGGAGATAAAGTGTAAAAGGATTAGGGTTCCTTGGTTAGGAACAGAGCACCCATGGGTGCCTCAAGACTAGCATGGGCACCCCATTTAAGGCTAAAATTATGCAAAGTGATAAAAATATTGGGCATGTATGTGGTGGAGGTCGAATGATGCCGAAAGCAAATAAAAATGGCCAAAAGACAGGGGTTAATTAGTGCTTTCTTCCCTCAAAAATCATATGGATAGTAGTATGAGACCGGGACTAAATAATACCCAAAGTGTGTGATTTAGTGTCTACATTTTCCCCAACTTTATGTTGGTGAGCGGAATGCTCGGTAACATAAAGTAGATAGAGATGTACCTCATGTCGATGTAGAGTGATGAAGATAATGTGGTGAAGGAATAGACAAAGCATGAAGTGACAAAAATATGATGGAACATGTAAACTAATTATTAAAAAGTGAAAAAAGTAATGAGAGTGAACCTAGGGTGAAAATGCATGTGTAGTTTCCGATGTGTGTGATGTACCTACATATTTATTGTGATGTTTTTTATCGTAAAATGTTATTGTTGACGTCGTTGTTATTATTGTTTTTGTTGTTTTTGTTTTTTTTTGTTGACTGATTACTTCTCATACGGTTGGACATATAAGGAGAAGACAATCAAGGTTTCAAATACACATGTATATATGTAAAAATGCATGTATATAGTAATGAAAATATTGAAATGAAAGTATGAAAAGTGTAAAAGGAACATGTCCACCTGATCTATGATGAGAGAAAAGGGTGTAGAAAGAGGATATCTTGTCTTGGGTTTTTTGGGCAATCCGATGACCTATGTCTTTGAAGAATTATATGGAGGAATTCAATTGTATGCTACAACGTTTAACTATTTCCCTAATCATGTGTGAAGATATCTCTGTCATCGCCTAGTTTTTTGGGTGATCTGATGCTACTCTTTGGTGAAGTAGTATAGAGAGGAAGTCTCAGTAGTATCCTATAACCTCGTAATCGCTCCATAGAATGCTAAGGATAACTATGTTCTATAAAAATCATTGCGTATAAGATTTTTAGATTGGCCTAAACTCACTTGATGTATATAACCCACAATGCCAAGGGTGGAAAATGAATAGAATTGAAATGATGTAGAAGTGTTGTGTAGTATTTAAACCCCCAAATGATGCCTTCCCCCTCTTTGGGGATGCATGCAACGTCCGCTGATAGGAGAATGCAACCCCAAAAGAGGAAAAAATGCATGATTTGGTGTCATGCAAGGGGAAGGGAATGTGCTTGGTAGAAACAATTGTTACCATGAACTAGCATGCATGTAAAAATACAAATTTATACTATGCAAACAATTTATAAGCTATCAAGAAATATAGTAATGTAAACACACAAAAGATAAAGTAAGCTGTATAATGTGGGATGTAAACATGGGACACCACTCATGATGTCGCAAGAAATGAAAAGACATAATGGTCGCATAAAAAAACAAGTTTGTACACTAAACATAGGCAAGGCCCACATATAAGAGAAAATAATGATAAGAAATAGTAAACAAATAGATAAACAACCATAGAATAAAATAATCATGTAAATGAAATGTTGCACATGAAGCACCTATTAGCATGTTACAAAGATAACAAGTATGTCAAAAGCGTGTGTTATCCAATTTTTATCCTCCAAAAAAATTTAAAAACATGAAATTTCACACTGAGAAATTGAAGGGATCATTTGGCCATGGGAGCTCACATTTCAATTTTGATGGTTAGGTCATAAAGCAGTGCTCAAGAATGGGAATGATGTTGGAGGAAAAAAATTGAAGGAATCTTAGACTCAAGATAAGTGAAAAATGGGGGCCCCGGGTTAGAAATTTTTGGACTTCGAGGTTTTACATGATTCAATTTTCGGAGAACAAGCAAGGAAAAAGAAAATTTAAAGGCCTGAAATCCTGAAACTCTGAATTCTAAAAAGGCTCGGGGTTTTTAGGGTCAACTCCCCTTTAAGGTTCAATGACACTATAGATCGGGGATGGAAGATTCTGAACTCCAAAGTATGAATTTTGGACTTCGAAGGTTTGAGATTCGGAGGTCTCGGAAGGGTCGAGAAGTGAATAGTGTTATGCGAAGGAGGATCAAAGGTTCAAAACCCAAAGTATGAAATTTGGAATTTGTAGATTTGTAGGTTTCACACACCAAGGGATAAGAAAACCCTAAAATCTCGAAACCTCAAATCCCAAAATTCCTGAAACCCAGAAACACAAAACCCCAAAACCACAAAACCCCAAAATCCTGAAACCTCGCATCCCGAAACCTCTAACCCTGAAACTTGAAATCCCTCATCTTCATATGGTCATAAATTTTGACTAGAATCTCATATTTTCACACAAAATAAGACTTTTGGAAAGCTCTCAATGTCCTTTACATAAAAAATAAGACTATTTTTCTTTATTTAGTGAGACTAAGTATTGAAAAATAAAGAAAAATATTCCATCATTCTAGAGGGTGTTTCCGTGTTTCTCACCTACCAAAATGATGAGGTATGGGTTTAATTTCTTCTCCAACAAGGAAAAGTACATGGAGGTATGGGTTTTGCAATGGAACCCATCATTGTTGTAGGTGATTTTAATGCATTTTTGGTGGTTAAAGAAAGGTTGTTGAATTCTTCTCTCCTTCTATAATTCTTCTTATATATTATAAGGAGGGGCTCATTTCAAAAGGTTGGATAATCTTTCTTTCCACCCTCCCTTCTTCTCTTGTCTGTAAGTGAATTTGTGGATTTCAAACCTCCCATTCAAGCTATAATGAAAATTAGTGCCTCTTGGCCATTGTAATGCACTGTATCAAATATGTGGAGAAATAATATAAGTCTATGGATGAAGTTCAACCCTCTCTTGTGTTCATTGCATTCTCCTGATCTCTCATTACAATTTTGGTTAACTATGCATGTTAAATTGTGTTGCATATTTAATGGTTTGTGTTTAATGGTGAATGAATTTGTGATAAGAAATCGATTTGTGTTGATGTTCATCCTCTTCAATATTGTTTCAATTTCATTTCCATGCAAGGAAAGTTATTCAACATTCCTTTTGGTGCATCACCTCTTGTAGCTTAGGTTTAATTTCTTTATAATCTTTTTAACCCTATCTCCTTGGCAAGTTAGAGTATATTTTAGGATAGATCCTCTACAATTTGAGTGTGTGTATCAAAATAGAGGAATAGGAACCGACATTCATTCGGATAGCTTTCCCAATCGCGAAGTCCCACACTTTGGGAAAAGCTCCATGTTATGCAATCACACTAACAATTTCAATCTATTAAGTTACAAACAATCAAGGGTGTTGTGATTACACATCAACAACATGTATAAAAAAGTAATAAAAAGTGTTAAGTACAAAATGAAACAAAAACACATGTGAGAGATGAATGTGGATTCCCCAATGACCAATATAGGAAGGGTAGAAGGTGAGAATCAGGTGTCATGTAAGAGTGTTATGCCCTTAATCATATATCTTACATTGAATGTATATAGCTAGCTTGTGGCTATCATATTTTCTTATCATGACGTATGTATTTCATATATGTTATATTATTATTAGTGAGTTGGCCTTGGTTATGGCCAAAACATAGGAATAATATATATAAGGGTGAGTAGGTAGTATTTGATCATCATATCAAGCATTTGAGTCTTATTGTATGGTTTAGAGGTTTCTCCCTCAAAGTGGCTAAGTTATTATACTTTCATATTGAGATCATTATTCTACAATATTGTGTTATTTGGTGTTCTATTGCTGATCATAATCTGATTTATATAATTTTCTTCAATACAAGTGGTATCGAGCCCGATCTCGGCCAACGCTATGTCAAACCCTAATTCGAAGGTTCGATTGTATCTCAAAATTGATATTCAATTTTTCTGCAAATTTTTGTGGTGTGGAAAAATTAGTCAAGTAAGCTCCTCTCAAAATTTCAAGTATTTTCACAAAAGTTATAGTGTTTTTATGTTTTTCAATAATTCAGATCCATAAGGTGCGAGAAATTGTTTGAAATTTTCCAAATTTGTTATATTTTTGGAAACCTTTCAAAAAATTAGCTAGGTTTCCTATTCTATGATTTCCTTTTTTAGCTTGTATAAATTTGTTAAACCCCAAACGCTAAAATTTTACATATTTCATCTACCTTGACTCCCAAACCCTACATCATGATTGGTAGATCTACCCATGGTTAAGGGAAAGGTCAAGAAACTCTAGGAATCACCCAAAATAAGGAAGATATAGATTAAGAGTCTTTTGGTTCAAGAGTATCTGAGGTGGTCATGCAAACTCAATAAAGGGTAAATAATATGGTGAGTAAGGATGACCTTAGTAATGAGCTTCATAATATGAAAGGTAGCCTTAGGGGTGAAATTTAGTAAGATTTTCATGCCATGAAGCATGAGTTGTATTTTGCTATTGCAAACACCACTCCCAATTCTAGTCATATGAGTTCCTCTAGCAATGCTCACACATGTCTAAACCACTCTAATATAGGAGGATCATTTACTCATTCAAGTGGATCTCCTCACCAATGGAGGAGTAATATTTCAAAAGTGGAAATGTGTAAATTTGATGGAAAGGATCCGATCAATTGGATTACCCAAATAGAGAATTTTTTGATCTCCCTCAAATGCCAATGGGAAAAAGATAACCTGTGGCATCTTGATACCTAGAACCTAACCAATTTGTTTTGTATTTTTGTTATGTTCTCAAATGAAGAAGAATGATCTAAATTTCACATGAAAAATTTTCATTGAAGAGCTTTAATTACATTATAGTTCTAGTGTTTCAGACAATTACTTCACCAATTAACAAAATTACGACAAACAAGTTCGATTAAGGAGGATGTCCATCAATTCCAAATATTTATTTACGTGTAGAGGATATTATAGAAGAGTATTGGAATGACCAATTTCTTTCCCATAGAAGGTGGTACTTCTCTAGCATAAAATACCGTAACATATTTCCTCCATCATACCGTCGACCAACTTAGTTGACACCTTAAAAATTGAAGAAAAAAGAGCCAAAGGGTTATATTGTAACTTTGATAGAGAATATGGACCAAATCATAAATATTATGAGAAAAAATTGTTCTACATTGAAGGGATTGGTGATGAGGAAGAATATGAGGAAACATCGAGCGAGGAAAGGGAAAAATTAGAGGTAAAATAAGAAGATTCCTAGCCCACTATTTCGTGTCATGCTTTATCAAGTATTGGAAATCCAAATAACCCTTTAAATAGGTTGTGGGTTTTCTTAAGAAGCCAAAGGTGACGGTATTCATTGATTCGGGGAGCACACATAATTTCATCAATCATAAGATGACAACAAGACTAAAGATTTTCATCTACCCAACACTTAAATTTCATGTAATGATTACAGATGGTGTCATAGTCAAATTTTTAAGTAAATACTTGTTAGTGTAAAATCACAACACCCCCTGAATGGCCTCAGATCTGAGTAGGGCATCCAGTGTGAATGCATAACATGGGACCATCTCTCAAGTTGTGGGACTTGTGGACTTGAGATGGCCCTCTAGAGAAATCAAACTTCTTCTTCATAATCCTAATGCTAAACTACTTCTAAGGAAGGAAATGCGATTATCTACTCCTAATCTAACAATGCCAATGAGACAGGGAGAGAGAGAGCATGAAATAAATGAATCCTACACTACAAAGGTGATAGCACCAAGAAAAGGGGGTTGCTGATCACAATCTCATCTTCCTGAAGTGGAGAGAGGTGAGCAATGGAGAGGATGGACAGATGCATCACAGACCAAAGATAGAGTTCACACAGAACACCACTTCAAACCCATTAAACATGGCTCTCAAAACCTGCAATAGACATCAAAAGTATGCATAGTATACCTTGCAATGATGAGAGGCAAGAAGAGACAATAAAATAAGGAGGGATGGAAAAAATGCATCACAAAACATATTTTATTGCTCCATGAGTTCACA
Source organism: Taxus wallichiana var. yunnanensis (assembly GCA_018340775.1). Classification (NCBI taxonomy): domain Eukaryota; kingdom Viridiplantae; phylum Streptophyta; class Pinopsida; order Cupressales; family Taxaceae; genus Taxus; species Taxus wallichiana. The sequence goes on along the minus strand of CM031237.1, from coordinate 86,840,538 downwards.
CAATACATCATCAGTGGGAAATAGGAAAGAAAAATGCCATCACAAAGCTATGAGAGGAGGATTAAACTTGAAATTCGACCCTAGGGAGGAAAGAGAGAAGGGGAAGGAGAGAAAAGATGACCAACATCTTTAAAAATTCCCCTCCTTTACAATATATAGAACAATGAGAGAAAGAGAGCGGGAAAATTAAAATCCTGCATCAACCACCCTAGCAATGCATTACATTAACCTACTCCAACCACCCTAGAAAGCATTAAAATCCACCTACAATAATGATGGGATTCACTACAAAACCCATGCCCCCATGTGTTGTTCCTTGCTAGGAAAGAAAGGGGTTTTCCTTCATTATGGTGATAGGTGAGAGACTTTACAGCCTTGAAAATGGCATACCGAACTAACCATTCTTCATTAATGGTGGTAGGTGAGTAACAGGCACCAATATCTCTCTAAAATGTCCTTTCCCACTCAATTCTGAGCTTCCAGTTGAAATATCATGACGTATGAAGGTGCTTCATGTTTGGATTCTATTCACATAAGATCCACATGGTGGCCCCGTGCATCTTAATATTTTGTTGCCTCCGTTCACTCTTGGAGTTGTGCAGGCCGACCGATTATGTCATCTGCATTGGCCTGCTATGTTTCCTTTATACTCTACCTAATCCCCTCTTGTTGGTGGAGACATTATGCCTGACCCAAGACACATGGTGGCTTAGTGCACATTTGGGACCTACCTCTATATTTTAACTTTGGAGTTGCCCTGATGAGGCACGTGGAGGCTTTCCTAGGCTTTTGGACTTTTCAACGGCTCGCCTTACCTTTTCGTGACTCGACCACATGGTCATTTTGTATATGTTTTGGGTCTTCCTTTTAAGTTGCACCTTCAAATTACACTTAAGACACATGTGGAGGCTTCCGCCATTCCTTTTATACTTAATCGATTATGGCCGCCTTCAAATTTTGAACTCGACCACGTGGGGCCAATGCTTGTTTGAGTCTCTTCTTTCGATCGTGCCTTTGAATTTGCGTGGTGATGACGCGTGTGATCCTTCTGCTAGCCTTAGACCTTTCAATGGCCGACTCTATCCTTCCCACCCATTTAGGAACAACTGTTGGATCCTAGACATGTGGAGAGTCCGCACACATTTGGAGACCCTGTTAGGACCTAACCTCTAGAGGTGCACAGTTGAGACATGTGGAGGCTTCCTTTGGCCCTATTGTACTTAGAATCTTCAATGGCTAGTGCTGCCTTTTGGAATTTGACCACATGGAGGGTGGCACTCATTCGGGGTCTCCACTTTTTCATGCCTCTTGGAATTGCGTCAAGCTAACATGTGGCACCTTCCACAGGTCCATTTCTTTTCCCCGAGTCAATTTGTATGTGAATTCTGAAAACTTCAAGCCATTTCTCCAATTTTCTCCTATTGAGTTCTAATCTCCTTTAACTTTGTTTGGCCCTATTCTCCGACCTTGCTCCTCCATTTTTAGCCTTCCTACCCCCGATTTGGGATCAAATGTGAGCTCACAGACTGAACCAACCCTTTGATTTTCTCCTGTGTAGAGTCGTGTTTGATCAATTTTTCCCGAGGGAAAAATTGAATAACAATACCTTAAAATTATACTTATGATGGGTGACTACACATTGGAATATAAGATTTTTTTATTCCCATAGGTGGATATGATATTGTCTTAGGTGTTCAATGGCTCACAACTTTGGGCACCATAGAGATAAATTTATAGGAATTGTTCATGCGTTTTCATTATGAACTAGTTTGAACTTCAACGACTATAGGAAAAAGGTCCTTAGGTGGTGAATTCTCACCAAAAGTATAAGATTATTAAAAAGGAGTTTGAAGGTATTGTAGTACACTTTATATTCATGGAAGTTCAATCGCCAATGATCATAGTGCATCTTAATTTTCAAAGATTATTGATCAACATGCAATTGTCTTCAAGGATCCTAGAGATTTCCCCCTGAAAGAGAGCATGATCATGCCATTCGATTGATTCCAGAAGTCAACCCCAACATTAGGCCTTAAAGATACCCATATGTTCAAAAGAGTGAGATCGAGAAGATGGTGGAGGAAATGTTGGAAATGGGTATTATTCCTCACAAATCAGTGCTTATTCTACTCCAAAGTGGTGATGGTGCGAAGGAAGGATGGTGGTGGTGCATATGTCCGACTATTGAGAACTCAATGTTATCTAATTTCCCTCTCCCAATGAAATTGATAATAAGGTAGGATAGAAAATGTGCACTAGACTAGAACAGAGACAATAGGTTGATCGAAGGGGGAATTGTGGACAAAGAAAGAGGCAAGTCTTAGAAAAATCAACAAAAATGTAGAAAAGGTGGAAAATAATGTCCCAAGCAATCGAGGAACAATTGGAATGAAAGTATGAGTGGGTCTTGAAAATACAAAACAGCCACAGCCGAGAGAAATGTAGAGGTTGTAGAGAAATATTTCCAGGACAACCGGGACACGTGGACCTAAAATATATGAAATACCCACAAAGTAGTGGTGCTTTGAGAAGTCGAGGTTAATGGCCCACCCGGCATGATGAATGATGGATATAAGAGGAGATGAGAGCCCAATTTTAGAGATGTGTGGAGAAAGGAAGCCCGCACATTCCAATTACTTTCGGGACATGAGCTCCCCAAAAACCCGCAATACTCGCAACCCAAAGGGAAAGTGGAATGCCTAATCCTCGAACTTTAAATAGGCATAACTTTTGACTCAGAACTTTGATTTTCACAAAATTTAAATTTTTGGAAAGGGAATGAAACTTTGAGGGTAGGTGGGTAAAAATAAAAGAAACATATCTAGCTTGAAAAATTAAATGCCCATTCCCGTAAAATGTAAGAAATCCCTGAAAAACTCAAAATAGCTTCTCACACTCAGAATTCCATATCTTTTGCATTTCTCAACGAAATCATAAAAATTAGTCTCATTGGAATTGTGACTCCAATCCCAATGCACAACAATCAAGAAATATGGAAATTAATGATGAATTAATGATGAGTTTAAGGGAAACATGCCACGTTTTGAATAGTGATTTTATTAGTGGATGGGGATGCATTTAGTGAAGCATGGGAAGACATTTTTCACTACTGCAAGTCATGGGATAGTATGGGGTTACTTTTGCAAAAAAAATAGCATCATTTCACTTCATCTATTACCTCTTGCAAGTGGTTGAAAGGAGGATATCAAGATTTCAATCTTCCCTCTTCCAAACTTTATAAATTCGCATATTGGGCTCATTGTAAGGGGAGATAGGTTTGATTAACAAAGCTTTGTCATTTTGGTTTTGTGAAGCCAATGTGTTGTAGGCCATTATAATGGACTTGTTATATGGTGTTCTAGGCCTTTATGTTGTAATAGATTGAACTATGCATATTAATGAAGCAATAAATGCAATTTTGTGGATGTATCTTCCCTTGTTGTGTTTGTTTGCATTCTTCTTTCCTCTTCAATATTATTGCAAATATATTGTGTCTATTTTATGCTCTTATAGGGATTCATTATCATTGTGTGTGTATGAAATATTGTTGTGAATGTAGTTTCTAGACTATGGAGAACTGTTATCACCCTCTCTAGTATGTATTTTTCTTCCATTTTTCACACATTGGAAAGCTATTCTCATTCCCTCCTTTTCTAGTGTATCACCGCTTTAGTGTAGGATTTGTTTTCATGCACTCTCTCTCCCTGGTCCCTTGAAAGTTAGATTAGGATAAGATAGTTTTTCCTGCATTAGAGTAGATTATGGTAGGTAGTTTAGGAGCAAGAACCAACTTTCTCTGGAGGTCTATCTCAAGTAGCAAGTCCCACAACTTAGAGATAACACCCATGTTACCCAGTCACACCGTGAGCTCAAGCACACACACTTGTGAAAATATAAGGGTGTTGTGATTCAGTGATAACACTCAACAAGTACAATATCAAATATAAGTTTCCTATTCCTATAATTAATGATTTATTAGATGAGTTTCACGGTGTAATTTATTTTACAAAACTAGATCTACATTATAGGTATCACCAAATTAGAGTAAAGAAAGAAGATATTCATAAGGTAACCTTCATAACTCATCAAGGGCAAATTATGAATTCCTAGTGATACATTTTGGTATTACCAATGAACCTTCCACATTTCAAATTTTGATGAATTTATTATTTAGACCATTCCTAAGGAATTTTGTCATAGTATTTTTAATGATATACTCTTCTACAAAAATCATGGGATAAACATTTACAACATATCAAGATACTGATCTAAAAGTCTTAGAGAAAATCAACGTATGCCAAGCCTTGAAGCGTTATTTTGGGGTACAAGAAGTGGAATACGTGGGCTTTATTGTTTCTCATAAAGGTGTTAATGTGGACCCTCACAAGATCTAGGAAATGGTGGAGTGAGAAGTCACAAGAACCCTCAAGCGATTAAGAGGTTTCTTAGGTCTCATAGGGTATTATCACATATTTTTAACAAACTATGGTAGTATAACAACACCAGATTACAAAATTATTAAAGGAATCATTTCAGTGGAATGAGGAAGCTTCTAGGGCATTTGAAAAATTTAAGGTGGAGATTTAAACCACTCCGGTATTGGAAACTCCTGATTTCTCCAAGCCCTTTATAGTGGAATGCGATGCTTTAGGAAATGGGATAGGAGCATTACTTATGCAAGAAGGACATCCCATAGCATTTGAGATCTGAAAATTAAAAGGAAAGAATTTATTGAATCCCACTTATGAGAAGGAAATGATGACAATATTCCAAGCAATCAAACAATGGAGACCATACTTGATGGATAAACACTTCAAGATAATAATTGATCATGATATTTTGAAATACTTCTTGGAATAATGATTATCTTTAGAAGAACAAAAAAATGGGTCACTAAGATGTTGGGGTATGACTTTGAGATTATTTATAAGAAAGGGAAGGATAACGTGGTCGTTGATGCTTTGTCAAGGAGGGATGAGTCCGCGATGAAGCCTTGTTATGTGCCATATCTATACTAAAACCATATTGGGTAGATCAAGCAAGGGAATAATCAGAGAGAGATCCAAAAACACATAGTCTCATTTAGAATTTCTAGGTAAATCCATCCATATCAAACAATTTATATGGAAGGGGGATACACTATGGTACAAAGATATATTATATCTATGTAATAACTCTACACTTAAACACTGTGTTATTTTAAATCTCCATTCTTCTCCACTAGGTGGGCATTATCGGTTCTTGAAAAATTATCATAGAGTTAAGGAGGATTTATTTTGGGAGAGGTTTAAAGGAGATGTTAAAAAAAAATTTAGAATGTTTGGTATGTCAACAAAATAAGGGCGAGAATATTAAGACACCAGTGTCTCCTCTAACCTTTACTATTCCTAGCAAGAGATGGGAAGAGGTATAAATGAATTTCATTTCAAGATTACCTAAATTATAAGGGAAAATAATCATCATGGTCATGGTGGATAGACATAACAAGTATGCTCATTTTTGTGCTTTGGCTCATCCTTTTAAAGCTAGTACAATTTGCATTGCATTTATGGACACGGTTTAAAAGCTCCATGGCACGGCCAAAACTATAATAAGTGATTATAACCCAATATTTACAAGTAATTTTTGAATGATTTGTTCTCTTGTTTAGGTACCCAAATGGCTCATAGTTCCTCTTATCATCCTCAACTAGATGTGAAAACTGAGGTGGCAAATAAATTAGATTAGAGGGATATCTTTGATCTTTTACTTCAGATAAAAAAGAATATTGGGTGCAATGATTTCCACTTGCGAATGGCGGTATAATACTTCAATTCATCCCTTCTACAACATGTCTCAATTTATGGTACTTTATGGGTATAATCCTCCATCACTCATATCTATCTTGAAGGTCAAACCAAAGGTGGGAGAAATCAAAGATCACATTCAACACCAACACAAGGTACTTTCTAGTCTTATAGTGAATTTGGCAAGGGCACAAAACCACATAAAGCAATAGGTTGATCAACATCGTAGTGAGTGAAACTTTGAAGAGGATGACTTTTTTTGTATGGTTGAAACCATATAAGTAGTTATCATTAAAACAACGAAGAAGCATAATAAGCTTTCTCAAAAATACTATGATCTTTAGTAAGTGTTGCGAAAATTGGTACTCGACGTATAAGTGGAGCTCCCTCCAAGAAATAAAATACATCCATTATTTCATGTTTCAGTCTTGAAGAAAGTTATTGGGCAACACATTTCCACCAAGTTAGTGCTTCTAGAATTGAATAAGGAAGGAAGGATCATATTGGAACTTGAAGGTATTCTTCAGACACACACCAAAAGACTAAGGACTAGAGTCATTACCGAGTACTTGATCAAGTGGAAAAATATGAATATTGAAGATGCATCATGGGAGGATGAATCATTTGTGCAGAAGCATCTAGGGCTTCCCAACATTGGGGAAAATGTTTCTTTGAAGGGGAGGGGCATGTTACACCCTTAATCATATATCTTACATTGGATGTATATAGCTGACTTGTGGCTATCATATCTTTTTATCATGATGCATCTCTTTCATATATGTTATATTACTATTAGTTGGTCGGCCTTGGTGATGGCCATAACATAGGAATAGTATATATGGGGGTGATTATGTAGTAGTTGATCATCATATCGAGCATTTGAGTCTTATTGTATGGTTTGGAGGTTGCCCCCTCGAAGTTCCTAAGATATTCTACTTGCATATTGAGATCATTATTATGTAATATTGTGTTCTTTGGTGTTCTATTGTTGTTCATAATCTGATTTATAAAATTAATTTCATTACAAATATACCTTTATCCGTAATCACAACTAGACAAAGGTGTGAATGTGTATGGTATAGATAAATGATATACAAAAAATCTAAGCAACATGTGTAATAAGTGACCATATACAAGAATAAGTAAGCAAGACTAAAAGCAACCAAGATATGCATAATGTTATGGATGAATGGAATGGAATGCAAGATGGATGGTAGGAGTCGCATGCCCATTGGGTGAATATAAATTTATGCAATGATTTTCATTTGGTTTTCCCCCTCATCACCAAGAATGAACTGTAAATGAGAGTGTGTCATCGGTAAATGGCTGAGTGTGTATGTTGTGTTAAACAAACTGTGATGATTATATGTATTTGTATTGATGATAATATGTGACATAGAAATGATGCATGTGTGTCACCCTTAGAGCCAAAGCGTATATCACAACAATATTATCCAAAGAGTCATGATGTATCCTAAAGTGTATATCACTACAACATGAATAGAGAGAGTGGTGATGTATCCTAAAGCATATACAACTTCAAGATGAAGGAATAGTTGACCATTTAGCCTAAAGTTTATGTCACTAAACTAGTAATTTTAAATTATGAACATGTAAGTATGATAATGTCCATTTGATTTGTAAATCCTCAGCTATCAAGTATGGACCGAGGAACTAAAGTACATCATAGGGAAGTGATTTCAGCACATAGAAGGTAAATGCAATGATAAGTGAGGACTAAATGATGTGCGGGGATGTGTAAAATGAAATGTATAGTATTTAACATGTATAGATAAACTAGTAATGTATTATGTAGGGTGAGTAGTGTATGATGCTAGATGCGTAGACAATAGAAGTGTGTTATATGTATGGGGTATGATGTGTAATATATGTGAATATGTGATGCATAATATGTAATGTAAGTATAAAATGTGGGCTATATATGATGTAGGATGAGCATGATGCAATGCTAGACTTGTAGGTAATAGAATAGGTGACCATTTAGCCTCAAGTGTATGTCACTAAACTAGTAATTTTAAATGATGAACATCTAAGTATGATAAGCTCCATTTGATTTGTAAATCCTTGGTAGTCAAGTATTGTAGTGTCCCGCCTCGGGACACCGAAAAACACACCAAGAATGACTAAAAATTTTGGGTAAATTTTTTTGAAGTGAACTAAAATAATACCAATGTTTGCTTCACCTATCCCTGTTAATAATTAATTTATATTAATATAATTTACCCGAGTAAATTATTTACTAGTCCCAACTTGAAATTAATTATTTACTTCTATTTTAAGTTTACTAGGGCCATAAATCATAAGTCTTCACCCCTCTTATTATTTAATTAACTCCTCACACTCCCCTTTTAATTTATTTCCCATTCCCATTAAAATATCATGACTTAAAGAAAGGTAGGATTGAAGGAGAACCCTAGGATAGAAAAAAATCTTGGCCTTTGATCTCACCTTGCCCTAAATTTTCCCTAGCACATCTTTATGTTTCCTTTTTTTCCCTCTATTTGACTTTCATTTTGTTTTCTTTGTCTTTTGTAGGTGTAATGAAAAGGAGCTTGGGGTTTTCTCTCATGGATATTTTTTTGGTGGAGAGCCTCCATATTTTTATACTATGTATGTTCATATATTTATTTATTTTATTTATTTGTTACGATTTCTTACCCCAACCGTAGTTTTACTAGGGTTTGGGCATCGAGAGATTTATGGTGGCGGTATGGTGAAAGGGTTAGCCACGGCTATGGAGGATGGGGGATAAATATCCACATGGTGGAGGAATAGTAGGATGGCGTAGAAATGTAGGGATGTGGGGTTTGGAAGTGTTGACAGGTGAGGGGGAGTGGTGAAGGGGCTGCATAGAGAGCGGAGGGAATGGGAAGGGTCGGTGGTGTGGAACAGTGGGCTGCGAGGGAGTGGAGGGTGCAACGGTGGTAGTGCATGGAGAATGGCGTGGGGAGGAAGGTGGGTTGGGAACCATTGGTGCGTAGTTTGGGGGAGATTGTCTAAGGGACGAGCATGGGAGTGTACGCAGGTGTGGGAGGGCTTGGCCCTCCCAAAACACTTTTTTTTATTTTATTTTAATACTCTACAAATTTCAGTCCCACCAAATTTAAGTATTATGAATTCTTTGTTTAGATTTAAATTTCAAAATAATTATTTATATATATAATTTGTAGATATATATTAATGGTTACTATTCATTGTATGTTATATAACATTATAGTGAATTTCAATCATTTTTTTAATGCATTGTATTATACACACACACACAATACAATATTACAAATGATATAATATATGTATTTTTTTATAAAACAATATCTACTGCAATAAAATGAATATTAAATAAGGAATAATTTGTACTTCATACTAAAGTTATGTTTTAAAATAAAACTATAAAAAGTATAATATATCCATTTCATAAGCTATGAGAGAAAAAAAGAGGAAAACAAATGTTACAAGTTGTAAAATAATGAGTTTAAAATATATGTATATTTTTTTGAATCAAATCTATGCTCAAACGATTTATTTCTTTATTGTGAAAAGAAAGCAGGTGACAATGTATCTCAAATAAGAGAAGAAGCTTGAAATATGTCAAAAGAAGTTGCTACAATGAATACATATTTTAAAATTGATTTTCTAATGCAAGCACCCATTAAGTTTTCACATGAAAAGAGAGTGCAAACTAATTTCATTTCCTTGTATAAAGCCACCAAAATTTGCAAGAAGGATACTATTACAAGTCTAACCATTTCTTCTAATAAATCAACTTTCCTTCTCAAATAAAGATTACAACAAGGTCTTATTAAGAGATTTTTATATCTATCTTACAAGCTTTCATTTTTAAGGGCTTAAGATTCACATTTGTAAAAGTATGCTCAAATACATAGCTATTCGATACAACCTTATTACAAGATCCTTGCAGTATGGAAGGGAAATTTCTCAAGAAAAATGACTTAAGTTTATAAGTAACATCAAATACAAAATAGGTATTTTACAAGATAATGGAAACTTCCACATAGTCATTCTCTTTCAAGATACAATGAAAAAGGAGTCCATAAAAGGATGAAGGAGACAAAGAGAACCAAGATGACAAGAAAAATCCAACTATCTCCAACCCTTGAGCTCCAACTTTCAAATGCTTTAAGGACCCAACACAAGGAGAAAGAGCTTGTTTAACCACCCAACCTTTAGGCATCATTAAATTCCTTTCCAAGGTTGGAAGGCATGCTAGCCTCCCCCAAGCCCATGGGAAAGAGGACTACTATCCACAATTTTGCACAAGAGTAAGGGATAACAATCCAATATTACATTCACATAAAGACAAAAAAATATTAAGACAAACACCGATTTTGTAAAGATGAAAAAGAGGAGAAACCATGTTCTACCTCTAAAATGGGGAAGAGAAGAAAGGATTTATCCAAATGCCAAAAGTGGTAACCAACATTGGTTGTAAAAAACCAAGATCTCCACACCCTCCTTATTTCTCCATCCTTTCACCAAATCCTTCTTGGAAGGATTTTCAAACCCTAGAGGGGTTTCCTCACCAAGAATGGGGAAGGAGGTTCAAGCCATATGAACCACCTTCCCCATCTCAAACCATTTTAGGGGAGTAAATAAAATCCTATAAGGCTTGCCCATCAAGCCATGAGGATTGAGAAAGAAAAATCCCTCTCTCTTCCCCCACAACTCCAAAAATCCATCATGCCATATGATGGATGGAGGAAAATAAAACCACACACATAACAACAAAATGGTAACACCCAAGTAGCACACACATTTTAAACAAACAAGGCTAACATCTAATATGCAATAAACACAAAAATGAACTCAAGGAGCCTACCTCCAAAAGCTCTCCACTTCTAAATTTTCCCTTTCTTTGTCCAAGTAAGCTCTAGCTCCAAAATCCACAAGCCTCCAAACAAAAGCTCCCAAAAAAAAATTCTCTTCTTTCCCCATGAGGGAGAATTTGAAGAGGAGCCAACAAAAATCCTCACAAATGAGGGGGTGACATGTGTCACCCCTCTCTTCCCTCAAGGTCAAAGATTCTCAAAATAAAAAGGGAGAAAGGATAAAATAGATTTTAACCCTCTTCTCCCAAATTACTCAAAATGAACAACAAAACAAACTTGTGCAACTTTTAACGAAACACACTTACCCATCCACCTTACATGGATGTGACCAAAGGAAGGAAAAATGGGAGGGAAACTCCCTCCAAGCCTTGGAAATAAGCCCCCTACCTATTAGGTAGGGTCCAAGGGCCCATTTTCATGCTAAGTGAACTCCCAAACTAAAAAGGGGTCACTAAAAATGCCTAAAATAGCCCAATTTATGGTTTGGCACATTTGGGCACAAGGGTAGAGGATGTGGTGCCTACCCAAGGGTTCACATGTGACCCTGATCCCCTCTTAATTAAATACCACATTAATCAAACTCAAAAACTTAAAGCAAGTGGGACCATTAAGTTCCCAAAACAAATTTACAACACAAACTAAACACCCTAAGCAAGATTAATAATACAAGACATAGTACATTACAAATGAGGGTCACTCATGGTGCCCAAAACAATAAAATCTAATACTAAGGCCTCATATAGTAAACACGGTTAGGGCTTAGCCCCATGGGTTGCTTGTGTAAAATTGTGTAGTTGACCTGAGTCCCACGTTCTCTTGTGACCTGTCACTTGCACACTCATTGCACACATTAAACGCACCTGTTTGATAAAATGTGAATCAACTAATCAATAAGAAGTCAAAGAATTCTATGCTAGCATATCATCATTCTGGAATCGAAAATGCGACAACATGCATAATCATACACAATCCACCATGAGTTAGCCATAATGATAAAGTGACATTCATCCATAGCATCCAAACATGCAATCAAACTGAGTATCCATCAAATATAAATGAGGTCCAAACAACATCATAACAGTCAGTATCCATGACATCATAAGATAAGGTGACAACATAGTAATCAAACTAAATTGGCGCTATACGCCTAAATCTCCATACATGTCTAATATGATCAAATACCCTAATGTAATGTCCAAAATATATCAAATCCCTGCCGAAACATGTCTATGAGTAAAAGGAACAACAAATACTGAGGGTATAAAAATGTGGGCACTACAAGTATGGACCGAGGAAATAAAGTACATCATAGGGTAAAGAGTGTAACACATATAAGGTAAATACAATGATAAGCGAGGACTAAATGATTTGCAAAGACATGTAAAATGAAATGTATAGTATGTAATATGTATAGATAGACTGGTAATGTAGTATCTAGGGTGAGTAGTGTATGATGCTAGATGTGTAGACAATATAAGTGTGCCATATGTATGGGGTATGATGTGTAACATGTGTGAATATGTGATGCATAGTATGTAATATAAGTATAAAATGTGGGCTATATATGATTTAGGATGAGCATGATGAAATGCTAGACTTGTAGGTAGTAGAATTATGAAACATGTATGAAGTAAACTAGTATGATGTATGACGTAGTAGTGCGTAAGTGACGAAATGTTGTAGACTAAATATAGAATGTAGGATTTATAATAAGATATGTGTGGTGAAACACAATGTGTAATGCCTATAGTGCAGTGTGTGGGGTTCATGTGTAGTATGCCCTCAATAGTTAAGTGTGAACTGAAGCACAAGAGTGTGTCATTGGGTAATGATGCTAAAACGGGTGATGAATACGCGTATACTATGAGGTTGATGTATGATAATGTGAAGATGATAGATGTGATGATACTAATATGAGAGGGGGATGTGTTAGATGTTATGCCCCTATGTGTATGGTAGAGAAGGTGACTATGTGCCACTATTAAGGATATCATCATTATCATGGTCGAAATCTCTTGCTGGAGAAACATTAGAGACATGATAAGCTATAGAGTTAGGAGGTTCATATAAGGACCCATTACAGCATAGTGTGTAAAAATTCATTGCATATTCCTCATCAGTAAAGGCTATGGTGGACAAATGTGAGTATGCCAATGGGAGATATTTGGAGCATAAGTGAGAGAAGAGTCATTTGGAATAGAGATATTGCCAAAAGGCATAGGAAATGTAAGAAAATAATGGTTAACATCTATTGTACTGCCAATATAGAAAATCTAGGACCATCCAAGTGTTAGTGGAGATCCATGAGGGGTGCGTGCAAAAATACCATTAAATCAAAGCCACGAAGGCCATAAGTGATAGTAATGGTAAAATATCCATGATAACGATGGATTGAATGAAGAGGTGGTAAGATGTCATTAAGTGTCATGCCAAACCTAACCAAACTGTCACGTGTACAAATAGTATGTAAGCAAGTGGGGTCAATTAGGGTGTGCTGCCAAAAGGACTTGTTGATAAATAATGTGAATATAAAAGGAGGAAGTGGAGTTGCCAACCATGGAGGAGAAGATGAATAACATCTACGCTATTTACATACCCCTAGTATAGGACCATAGCATTAGTAGAGGGAGGGCTATTTAATTTATATTCACAGGGGCAGTTAGCCATAAATGTATCTACAAATTAATAATCATCTACGTCAAGAGGTGTAAAATATAGTTAACCTAATGCTTCATCAGTGATTTCAATAGTTTCAACTTCATTATCGAGTCCTCTAAATTATCGGTGTTAGCTTCATGATTTTGTACAAAATTATCGAGTATGTTGGTAGGTGGCACCATAGGCAAAGGAGTAGAGGGTGCTGCAACATGTGGAGAAGAAACACTAATAGGAGATGTAGGTGAAATAATATTCGTAGTGTGAGTAGAAGTATCTGAATTATTGATAGTGGTAAAAGGAGATTGTGAAGTGCTAGAGTGATCAATGTCATATATATCAAGGATACCATATGGAATACGTTATGATGGTGGGATGTGCATATCGAATAGGTATCTCAACAATATTTGAAATGTTCTGGATCTACAAGTGATATTATATTCATAGTCATCATGAAAAAACTTAACACATTGGTCAATAGTAGATGGAACTACTTGCATTGTATGAATCCAAGGTCTACCTAATAAGATATTGAACTAAAATGAGGAATCTACAAAGATAGAAGTTAGTGAGAAATTTCTTAATCCCAACCCGAATGTGTAATGAGATAGTCCCTAGACATGTGCGAGTGGTAGAATCATAACCTCAAATGAGAGTAGAATTCTTATAAATTAGATTATCATTAATACCCAATTGTTTTAAAAGAGAATGAGCACATAGATCATTGACAATCAATCCATTGTCAAGGAGGAATCATTTGATGCAAGTAGTGCTAACATCAGCAATAATGAGAAAAGGTGTACACAAATTGTTTTAAGAAAAAGGTGAAAGATCCTCATTAGTGAAAGATATAGCACATGGAAAGTTGCGAAAGAGACTATATGAGATGCGCAAAGGCCACCACAGAGTTATCAATTTCTATATGAATAATACGAAGGGTAGCTTCTAGTGTAATGTAAGAATCAGGTGCATTACGCAATAAGTTACAAAGAGAAATATCTCATGGGCATATTTTTAAGTTTCTCAATAATGTTACAACCCTTAGAAGTAGTAAGAAGAGGTTTCAAAGCAATGGTTGGAGGAATAGAAGTGGGGGGCATAGGAGGATTAAGACGAGTACGACGAGTATTAACTACATTAATGGATGGTTTTTTACTAGGCATGACAAAGCAAAAGGATTTTGGGTACGCACGCGTTCATGAAATCAACAACAATAGTAACTATTCCCGATACCGTACTTTGTGCAAATGTAAGATAAGAGGATTGAGCCATAACTTAATAAAGAGACAACATTGTCAAAAGGAAGTGTTGGTGTACACACCTAAAGTATGCTTACACTTAGCATTTCATCCAATCCATTCAATTAACGACACTCTTTTCGGTCGTATTATTCCCATATTCAACTAATTTGGCTAATATCTCTCTTATTAGCTAGACATTCTCCCTTTTAACCATTCGAACCTCCCTAGTTCTCTCTGGAAATCTTCTATTGGTTTTTAGGCTATCTATAAGTCACATTTTCTTATCCCACACCCCTCTCAACTCTCAATAAGTCTCTAATCTCTTGCTAATCAAGTTTAACTAGCCTAAAACCTAGTTAACTAGTGTAAACCAAGCTTAACTAAGCCTAAAGCATGTTTATCCTAATCTAATCTAAAATTTCTTTTTGAGATTTAGTCCCACGTGCACCCAAATTCCAAACTCTCCCAAGTGGAAAACCATAAATAGAAGGGTCACCCCTCCCTCTCATTTTACACCTTGTCTTCATAACAAAATCTCTCATATTTGGATATATTGGCATTAGAAATCATTTTTGATAGCTTTTAGCTATTAAACATTTGGATCTTGGCCATACTCCATTGTTAAGATCTCCCCATCTTGTATCCATGCAATCCAATTATAGTTAGTAAGGGAAGATCTAAAGCTTGGCCATGTAGCCAACTTGGAGAGATCTCTTCACTATGTTTGAGAGTGAAAAACATATAAATTGATTGCTTAGAATCTATTTAGGTTCACTCTCATTAAGCTTTCATGGAGTAGAGAGTAATATATATGCCATGGTTTGAATGTTTGTTTCAAAGTTATATATGCATAGATAGTTTCTTGATTAGTAGATAATCTTATGGTGCATGGTTGAGTTTAGTCAAGCTTGAGGTTCTTTAACCTCATCCCATAGCTTTGCAAACCTTTCCATTGCATACATTTGGCACACCCGGTGGGACATGAAGTCCATCCTCCATTAATGGAGGCCTATTTCAAGCTTTTAAACCCATTTTTATCTTTTTAGAAAAAAATAGCTTGTTATTTGTTTGTTTCCAATTCTTAAAGGGGTTAAATAAGCTTGGTTCATAGTTAATTTGTGGGTTAAGGTTAGAAATAATTTTCTTTAACTAAAAAATAACTCTGTTGGCTTTCGAAAATTCCATTTCCGTGTTTTTTGCATATTTTCGTGGATATGGGTAGGTTTATTTAAGGGCGTGTCTCCGTTGAAACCCTAGTGTTGGTGTTGAGTTGGGCACACACCTATCTAGGCATACTACATAGTTAAAAACTTATTTAGAAGAGGACACATCTCTATCACAAGGTGGGTGTTTGTGTCGGCTAGAAAGTGCACCTGTCTCTTTGGAAGTGCTGGTGTATATCAATTTATTGTGTAAAACTATGTCATTTTTTTACCCAGTGCGTCTCCATTAAAACGTTTGTGTCTCTATTGAAATGTCGGCATATCTTTTGAATTGCTGCAACTAGAAATAATGTGTTTTGTAACAGTTTTTTTTCTTGTAGGTGTTATACCCCTCTGTCAGTTCTTCTTGCCATGCATCCGCACTTTGGTAAGGGTGTGTATCCGTTGGTCAGCACGTTGGTGTCATTCTAGGCACGTAAGCATCTGTGTTTAAATTTTAACAATTTTCTCCAGGCTGTGAAATTATTTTCTTAAACTTTTCTGAGGTTTTCTATGACAAACAAGGTAGTTGTAGGGTTTTCTCTTGATATTTTAGCTTGCATAACTTACGTGTTCTCATTTATTATCTTGAATAAATCTTGTAAAGTGTGTATGCTCTCTCCTCACACCTTTTAGGTGATCTTGGAGATCAAAATCAATTGTACAAACTTTATGTTATAGTTTAAAAAACACTTGTTCTATGATGCTAAAAAACTAAAATAGATTTCTATATGATTTGTCTTAATGGAATTTTCACATTGCGTATGCTCTTCCTTCGCACCTTTTGGTGATCTTAGGAATCAAAAGAAAAGTGTAAATTCTCTTTCTTGAAGTTTGCAAATGGAAAACTACTAAACGTGTTATCTGCAAGACCTAACGCTTGCTAAAGAAAGGTGCCAAAAAAACACAAAACTTCTAATATACGTGTTTACATGCAGATTGCCAAATGGTGTGCTACTTAAAACCACATTTAAATTAAAAAGATTAAAAACACACCACTTTCATCACACTGTATTGCAGTTTTAGAAAAGGGTACGTTCTTATCCACTAAACTAGAACAAAACCCCTTTGGCATAACGCCTTAAGCTATAACAATGAGGGTGGTTCCAGAACCCTAAAAGTAATCTACTACCGAATAACCTCATAGATGAAACAAGAAGTGCTCCGCTTACCCACTTGACTAGTATGCCTTGTGAGATTAGTGTCACAAGTTATCCATATGGCAACCCCAGTGATGGTAAAACTAAACGAACTAGTTTCTCATTATATCATAAGGGGGTACAGTAAAGCCGAGATACTCCCAAGATAGTCAGGGTGACTATTTGGGTAAATCATTCTCGCTTAAGATGGCTTGTGACACCTAGGTGAGAGAAATTATTAAGGAAGCCATTCTGTCTTGGATCCCACTTTGCTAGTCCTTTTTTGCATCAAGCCATCATGAAGTGACAACTCATTTGGATTTGAACCTTGTTTCTCAAAGAAGGAAAAGATCCCACGTAAATTCAATCTAAGTGTCTTTCATCATGGAATTAAATTTCATTGCAATTTAGCTCAATTTTATTCTCATTTTCTGCCAAGGTGAAACTTTGCCCAAATGGCACTTAGTTTATTTTCATCTTCTTTGATCTATACCCTTGTGTTCTCACCACCCATCTTTCAAGGTGAGAAAGGAGAAAACCTTGCTTGTTTTTATCAAAGATAGTGCTCACCAATTTTTGTCCGTTTACGCCCATCCATGTTTATGGTTGGGTTGTTAAATGTCTAAAGTGTGTAGGTACATTTTTGTATCTTTGATAAATTCCTTCAATCTTGATTTCAAGATCATCTTCACTACTACAAGTTCAGTTCATCATTTGTCTCTTCTTGAGTTGATAGTTTTCTCGCATTCTAGTCACACAATCTTGGTACTTACGTCGTGTTTTCATTTTTTGAGAACATGATATAAGTCTTTTATTGTGTGGTTACAATGCTTGCACAATTAAAAAAATCCTTGTTATACTTATCACTTGGTTTAAGTTTTGACATCATCTGAGTCTTTTAAAAGGTGTCGATATCACCTTATATATATTGTAATAAAGCTATCATAATACTAACACCTTGCTTTCTTGGTTAATGTATCACGATAGCGTTGTTACACTATATCTAGTTGTGACTTCAATTTTTTAAAAGACTTAGATTTCATCAGAATTCAAACTAATTTTAAGTATACCTCGTTGAGAGACTGCGTCAATATCACTTTGACACTTAGGTACTATTAGAATTCTAACTGGACCTACTCATTGATATGATATTGTCACTATCTGTTTTAGGGTATAGGCTTGGTAGCAACAAAATTAAGTGATCATTACATTTAGGTGTGATTTTGAGTGTTTAGTGATAAAAATAAGCGAGATAGCATTACGTTTAGGACACACTATGGTATATTTCAAACATCACCTTAAATAGATTACAAAACAACACATTTAGGAGTCACACTAGCTTCATACAAACGTCGGCTAATAATGGATAAAATTACAAAGATGGAAACCAAATCAAATGAGCATGACTTAGGAGAAAACCCTTTCAAACCTTCCCATTTATCGGAAATAATTTAACACCTCTCTTTCTCAAGTCAAGGATGTGCAACAATTAATTGACCATAGTGGAGAAGAGCCGACTCTTACGGAAAATAACAGAGATTAGACCTAGGCACATTTCGTGAACTCCAATATTATAATAAATATCAAGTACTCACAAGAGTCTTAGAATTAGGAGCTAAACCTCCACACAAATGTGAAATAGAAACCAAGGTCATTAATAACAAAGCAGGAGAACAAATATTGCTCTTAGACATGGATAATCCATTTGAGATAGGGTATGATTCTACTTTTGTGCAACATCATGCCATTGTCGAAGGGGACCCATCACAAAGACCTCACTAAAAATCTTTACGTAAAGTGAAAAATGAACGTAAATATTTACCTCCTCCCAAATTTGATGAAGAAGAGGACCCTCTAGTTGAAGAGGAGATCCTTCAAACACAGATCTTGAAGTTGAGCCAGAAACTAGCAAATTTAGGATCTTCAAGAAGAAACATATACAAAGAAAAAGACAAAACTAAACCTAGTGAGTTTCACTTTGATCCATACACTGACAATACTATTAGGGAAAAATCACAACACTCCTGAATTTCTACAACTTGACGGGTTGAGACTCTCAATGTGATTGCATAACATGGAGCATCTCTCAAAGTGTGGGACTTTGCAAGTTGAGAGAGCTCTCTAGATGAAGGTTGGATCCTATTCCTCTATTCAGGTGCACACATTTAGATTGCAGAGGGTCTATCCTAAATCCTATTCTAATTTTCCAAGGAGACAGAGTTAAGGGGATGCAAGAATTAAAACCTAATCTAATAGAGGTGATGTAACGAATGAATGTTGAACATTTGTATTTCCTTCAAACACAAACCATTAAAATTTGAAACAATATCCATGCACATATGATCAAGACTATAATGAAGGATCAGGAAGAAGTAATTAAACATAAGAGAGGGTTGAAATCATCCACAGACTTATTCTATTGCTCCAAGAATTGATATAGTGCATTACAACAACTAAAATGTAGAAATTATATTACAATTTGGATGAAGGGGTTTGAGACTCCACAAATTCCCCTACAAAGCTGAGAAAAGGGAAGGGTGCAAAGAAAGAACATCCAACCATCTGAAAGTGTCCCTCTTGTACCATATATAGGAAGAATGAGAGAGAGAGAAAGGAGGGAAAATCCAACCCTATTCCAACCGCCCCTGAAGGGGCATTGAATTCTCCTACCATAATGATGAGTCCCACTGCAACACCCATGCCCCCATCATTTTTCCTTGTTGAGCAAGAGAGAGACCCATTATTCATTATGGCGTAGGTGGGAGACTTGACGGCCTCAAAAATGGCAAATCGAGACATTAATGGTGGTAGGCGGGTAGTAGGTGCCGAGAGCTCTCTAAAACGTCCCCTCCCGCTCGATTCTAAGCTTTTGATTGAAAGACATGCCCACTTGAAGGTACTTTAGGTCCTGAGTCTGCTCACCCGTATCCACATGGCAGCTCCATGCATCTCAAGGTTTCGTCCCCTCCTCTACACTCTTAAAGTTACGCAGAAGAGACATGTGGCAACTTCCATGGGTCTTCTCTATTTCCTTTGATTCTGCCAAATCTCCCATGTTGGTGGAGAGACATGGAGAGTCGTCCCATGTTTGGAAACCACTTTTGGATTGTACTCTTAGTGAAAAGACTCACGTGGGCTCACGGGCCCGTACTTGAAAACTGCGCCATTTTTCCAAAAGTTGTAAAAGTTTGAAAATGCCCCATAGACCCACCAACCTTCATTTCCACTTGGGAAAAATTTCTCCATGGGTTCGTAGACCCACTTAGCAAATGAAAAGTCATCCTCGGGCCCATCGGCCCGCATTTTCCACTTAGCAAAAGCATTCTTTCTTGGGCCCGCGGGCCCGCAATTATAACTTGTGCATTTTGTGAAAAGTGAAAAAATGCCAAAATATCTCCTTCCGGTTTGCAATTTTTCCGTTGGCTAAAAATCTTCCCGAGTGCCCGTTGGCCCACTTTTGGAAAAAAATCCTTCCAATGCGTCCGTCGTCCCACAACTTGAAAAATATGAAGAATTAGAAGGAATTCTCAGTACATTTTCGAAAGGGGGAGAAATTTCCTATCTAATGAAGATATTTTTAAGAAACCTTGAGTGCTTAATATATATAAAAAATCAGATGTAAACAAAAAGGGGAAAAAGGGGGTCGAGTTGACAAAAAAATAGAGTGAGCTTATTCTAGACAACAATTTGGCGAATCATAGGGGGAATCTACTGCTAAATGAGATGACCCATGGCCTTGAAACTTCCATTGGGCATGGAGTCTACTGGTTATTTTAAATCTAGTCCGGAACTTCTTTCCACTACATGCACTCTCATCTTTATAAGGAAATCTTGGATTCAAGATTTGTGATTGTAGAGAGTTGTCTCGAAACACCGAAACTTCTCCGTCATTTGATTATCTCGCAAATCTTATCTGTTGGAGTGCAATGAAAAATTTAGACCTACTCTAGTATGGATACTTTGCAAACTTAATTTCTTGTTTCCACAAGCCTCTTCCATGAGTGAGATGAATTGTATACAAGAATAAATCGAAGCAATAGAGTATGTGCACCAACACTTAGGAAATTGAAATCTAAACTATAACAAGACGGTGTGCTTACACACTTGGAGAAATTGAAAACCTAGCCCTGATATTTACAATGGTGAGAAACTCTCCTTTTAGTAGCAGTGTTTGAGGTATATCCCATTGACTAGAATATGTAATTCTTCGTCATCCAACTTAGACAATTGGAAGGAATTGCTATTTTTACATCCTACAACCATGTATGGGCCTCCAAATGGCATCAAACATGTAATGCCTTCCCAGTTTTTCCTGCTCTGCATCCCACTTCAGTACCAAGTATCCAACTTGGAATGTCCTAGCTTTAGCTCCCTTGTCAAAGCATCTCTTAATTAAAGCTTGATCCTTCTCCATGGTTTGAAATGCATGTTCTCTTGCTTCTTCTAACTCCATCAGCTCTACATACCTAATCTCTATAGGCTCAAACTCGATTCGTTCCAGCTTTTTCATGAATTATAATGCTAGAAACTCAAGTGATAGGAATAAATTCTTCCTTTCCATATATAAGTGTTGATCTACATTTCTAGCTTCCTGTCCAGATGAGTGTACGAGTAATCAAGAAACACTAAACAACGTCGAGTATACAAGGGCTTAGTACCTTAGAGATGATGATGGATGATACGGGTGCAAATAAGATAGATGTATGATACATAGAAGCTAGATATGCAAAACTGAAACAGATTAGATTAGATCGTAATATGCGGGGGTTTCTCGAGAGTTCCAATTCCAAGAGGATTTTCACTCCTCCGAGGATGTCAACCCCATGTCACACAAGATAATAAAAGATCATGAATATTAGTAATGGAATATAAAATGAAAAATAACTAAAATAAAGAGGAACCTAGCTTGTGATCTGTTATGGAGATGAACCGTATCAAGATGGCGTAATGATGAACCATGGCAAATATTTCTTCCTTAAACTAGAAGGACTTAACTAAGATCTTTCTTCTCTTCTTTTTTTCTTCATTCCTTTGTCCTTTTCTAAGTCTTCCATCCAGTTCTTCAAAATATGGGGAAAAACCCATATTTATTGATTGGATGTGAGGTTAAACTATAAGTTAAATGATACCCATGGTTGAGTAAAGTAACCTGAGTTAGGGATATGATGTGATCATGTGGGGACCATGAATTGAATTATTAGATGGAGTGGGGAGCATGATTGACATGGTGGGTGAGATAAAGATTCCATTTTAAAAAGAAGGTGTCGGATGGGTGTATTAATACCCATGAATTAAATAATTTGTGAAGGATGGGGATATGCCAAAATTTGAATTATCAAATGGGTCTACATGGAGCCCATTTGATAATTAATCAAATAATGTGAGCAAATAAATAAGATTTTATTTAATTTAAGAGAAAGAGATGCGAGAATGGAAATTGGATGAATGTGAGATGATGGAGGGGCGCTATACCAAAAATAGGTGTCTACATTTTCCCCTTTTTGTTGAGTGGGTTGCGATAGCAAGCCACGAGAAAAAAAGGGTTAGATGAAAGATGTGTCCAAGGATGGATGAATACATGACGAAAGGAAAGATGCCTCGGAAAAAAGGATCACAATAAATAAATAAAGTATGGTGGTGACTCCAATATCACATCGGTAGAGGAAAATTGTGGTCTCAACGGAGACATATGAAAACTTTCTAAATACCAAAGGTGAGTGGGTGAAGACCACTGCAAAGATGAATGTAAATCAAGATAACCAATGGGTCATAGGAAAACATCAAAATATGTGTAAATAAATACGAAATATGTGCGCAATCCTTTGTCCGCAAGGAATTGTGTAAAAAAATCATGCGTCTGTAAAAGGGATGAAGATGAAGATAATGATGCCCCAGCATAGGGAATGAGAAGGACAAGAGTTGAGCTATATGTCGTCTACAAGTATAAGGATGAAAGGCACCCCAACATAAGACATAAATGGAATAATCATAAATGTGGAGAAGATGAGAATATTGGATAGAAAGGTGAGATAAAATGACCTAAAAGGGTAATAAATATGATGACAATCATGTTTCATAGAAATATGCATAAGTGTTAGAAAATTAGAAGGTGAAGAAAACAAAGAAATCTTATTTCTTTGGTAAGTGCGATAGAGATAATTTTACTACAAAACAAAAGCAGAGAAATATTCATGGAAGAGAACAAGATTAGATAGGTGATGGCCATTATGGTATCTTCCAAGATAAAAAGTCAAAATAAGATGGGAAGATATTCTTAGAAAAGGATATGATGATGTCCCGAGAGAGGACTGACAAAGATACAATATGTGATAGGGTTCTCCAAAAAAGAAGAGGTCAATGTGGAAAAGAGAAGAACAAGAACAATAATTAAAGGGATAGATAGCGATACATTAACGGAGAAACATTGGCATTGACTTTGAATGCAGGATGTAAGGGATGTTGAGAAAGAGAAAAGGGAATGACAGGAGGATTGGTTGATTATGAGAAGAGTATGAAAGATTGAATATGAAGGCGAGGGGATATAGAATAGAGGGAAAAAGACGGAGGAGGAGAAAATAAGGAATGAAAGGGGAGGAAGAAGATAACAAAGAATGATTATAGAGAAAGGGGGAAATGAAGAAGGAAAAACAAAGAGAAGAAAAGAAAAGAACACAACAGAGGATGAAATTATGAAAATGGGAGAGAGTTATTCAAGATGAAAGGCATGATGAAGGATGGAGTTGAGGAAAAATAGAGGGGTAATTGAAAATGAAAGAGATGATAGAGCAAAGAAAATTCAAGGAAACAAATCATAGTGAGGAAATCCAAGGCAAAAATATGGAACCGATCACATGGAAATGCATGTGGATGATAAAGGAAATGGGATAACATTGAAGATTCAGGTTTTCGATGAGGAAGTAAGGAGGAAGTGTGAGGTAAAATGGGGAGAAGGATGGTATAGAGGAAGTGAAATAAGATGAAGATCAGAAAGGAGGATAAGAAAATGAAGAAAATTATGCATACGAAAGAGAACCAATAATGAAGATATTTGGTAAAGAGTGAGAAGCATAAGAAACGAAAAGAGAAACTTGAGGGAAGGAATGGCATCGATTGGAAAAGAAATGAAGATACATGAGATGAGGATATGATGATGATGAGAAAATAGAGAGAAGGCGTATGATGAAGAAAATGAAGAAATTGACAAGGAAGAATGGAAGATAAAAAGGTGGCGAGGAAAAAGAAAGGAAGGGATGGGAAAGGCAATGTCAGTGAATGGATGTTAGGATAAATCCACCGATAATGATCAATAGGAAAATATGAGACAAAAGATAAGACAAGGTAGAAAGTAAATGAAGAATGGGAGGGGGAACACCAATGAAGGGATGTTAGGAGAAGTCCTTTGATAATGATCAGAGGACATAGAGGAAGGAAGGAATGAAGATAGAATGGAGGAGGTCAAAGAAAAGGATTCAAGCTATGCAGAATGGGGATGAGTGATTTTTAGGAGAATTCCACCGATAATTCTAGCACGGAAATGGAAGATGATGATGAAATAATTGGAAGATCAATGACAATGATGGGTAAACATGGGAGTAGATATGTGGGAGAACTCTAGAAGACAGAGTGGAAAGAGTAAAGAAAGGAGGGATAACGATGTGTAGGAAGATGAAGGTGAGGAGAGGATGTAGTGGATGAGAATGAATGAGAGAGAAATGAAGAAATAAGACACGAAATGAACAAAGAAGCAATGGTTAAGTAAGATTACCCAACTATGGATGATGGAGATGAAAAAGGGACCAGTAAGAAGTGGTTTTTGTGAGAATGAAAGAGGAGGTGAGAAAATGCGATTATGGAGAATGCTTTGAGAAAATGTAGATGGAGAGAATGTGGGGTAGTGGGGGAGTGCATGACAAAAATATTGCTTAAGAGAGACTGTTAATTAAGATCACCATGCCATAGGAGGATTTAAGTAAGATCACCAAACAGCAAATGATGATGATATGGAAAGAGAAAGACAACATTGTATTGGATGCAGGTGTGGAATGACTGGTTGGAATGAATGGATATGATGAGAGGCAAGAGATAGAAGATGAGGAAGAGATGATGGGAGATGGAAGGATTAGGAGGCCAACCATTCTCAAGATAAAATCTTAAGTAATATTTACCTATGACGGAGATGGTTAAGTAGGATCACCAAACCGAAGAAGAAGAAGAATGATGAAAATATTGAGCAGTGTATACCAAAATGGAACAAGAGATGAAAGGAGGTGATATCAAAGTGATAAAAAGGAAACAAAGGAGTGTGACATGAATGGATGGAGTAACATATGCAATGTAGATGGAAAGTGTAAGGGAAATCCTTAATCGAGATGCCCATGTGGTGGTAGTGATGATGCAAGAGTGTTAAGTGGAAATGGAGGAATGGGAATACATTTGTGGTGGTGATTGTCATTTTTCGAAAGAGGAAATGGTGGAGAACCTTATACAATGGGAGGATTCCAAGGAATAATATATACCTTAACTAAGGTTGTTTGGCTATATGGATGGTTAAGCAATATTGTCAAATTGAAAGTAGAAGAGTAAAAGAGAAACTCAAGAGGAAAGACAAGTAAGATATATGGCATCGTGCAAGGGGATAGAAAGGTGAGAAGGATGATGTGGAGACAAATGGTGATGAGTGTACATGGAGAGTGAGGAGAAATGGATCAAATACAGTGTTGAACATGTTGAGAGATAAGGAGTTGTAGGATAATGAAATTTCCTTGAGAAGGATCCTCAAGTAGGATTCACAAACTACAACGGTGATCAAGTAGAATTCACAAACCAAAAAGTGTATTTACAAATGCATTCATGGAGATGATGGATAGATATAGAATCCATAGTGTGAAATTTGATGTGATTTTTATAAAAGATGGTCTAGATGAGATGAACAAAACATAGTTGTAGCAAGGGCATACAAGGAAACTATGTTTTGAACTGGATTAGAGATAAACAAGAAAGGGTTACCACTTAAGGCATTGCACTTGTAGCCAATAATAGAGATGTTAATGCACGACCAATGATAGTTAGTTATACAAAATATCATGAGGGAAATATTGATGAAATATGCTCATAATCCTAATGTTGACATGACAAAGGGATCAAAGATGTGAATTGTACACAGGAAGAGGAATCTCCAAAGGTGGTGTTTCTTAAGTCTATGCCCCACTCTAGGAAAGGGAAAAACAATAGCAAAAAGCTGATCAATGCACAAAGCTTTCCGGAAATGGTGATAAAAGAAGGTTGATCAATGCGGAAAACCTTCCAGATGCCATAATAATAGAGTAGCCATCCTTCGAGGGTATGGTCTACAAAATAGATAATATAGATCACAATAATAATATGATAGTCGTCCTTCAAGGGATCGGTCTCTTTCTTTTGATTTTTCTTGGATTTTGATTTGTATACTTATCTTTTTATTTTTTTCTATTTGCATGAATAGCTTCCTTCGAGGATCAGTCTATTTTTATAACTTTGATTTTTCCTTTTGATACTTAAGTTTGAGCTTCACATGGGGAGAGCTGGGAATAGCTATGTAAACCACTTAAGAGAGGATAAGGAATGTACAAGAGACATCTTGGACTCTTTGCATGGCTGCAGAGGATAATGAGAAGGTAATGGATGTAATGGTTATGTGATTGCATCAAAGTAATGATAGTGAACTACATAATTAAGATTGTTACAATGCAAAATGGAAGGGGCTAAAGATGGAAGAACAATCTAAGGATGTAATTAAGTTCTCATTGGTAGATATGCTAATAGTAGACTGGTCACAAGTGCAATGCATTAAGAGGTTCCGTCTCTGGTTTACCACCACGAGAGGGAAGACAATGTGAAGTTGCAATAAGATGAGATGATAGCCAAGCAGAAACAAAAACTATATCCTGAAGGAAACATATGACCACAATGGTGGATTTAGATGAAAATAAATGATGATGCCCCAAGAGAGACATAAACATAGAAGGAAAATCATGGCCTCAAAGGAGGGCTTGATGAAATAAACGGTGTCCCAAAAGAGACACACATATAGCCACAATGGTGGACTTCAAAATAGATGGTGCCCTAGAAGAGACAAAAATATAGCCACAAAGGTGGACTTAGAGAAAAAGGTCCCTCAATGGAGAGACAAACATGGCCTCAAAGGAGGGCTTCAATGAAAAAGATTATACCCCAAAAAGGAGCACAAACATAAAAGAACAAATATTCCCTCAAAGGAGGGCTTATAATGAGATGAGGATAAGGACATAATTAATTTAGATTGGATGGATGTGAAGAAAGTAAACAAACAATGTCAAAGAGTGAAGTCCCCTAGTAACAAAGGGGTTGTACAGATGATATGCTCAAGGGTGAGGGAAGGTTGTTCCCCCAATGAGTTAAATGTGAAGGAGGTAAAGGATGTCGAAATAGCTTAGAGGAGATTGTTTTAGATTTGAATGGGATAAAAGATTGCAGACCACAAGTTTGATTAGTAAGATAAACAACATTAATGAACAATGGAGGACATTCCTTAGGAGGAATGACATGGGATGGATGGATATTAAGGGATGATGTGGATGGAGGGATCATGGGAGATCCGACAGATGGGATATGGATTGAATTAAAGGTAGATGGAGAAGGAACTTTCCCCTGAATGAGGAAATCATCTTTCTCTATAAGATTGTGAACGATTGACCGAAAGGCCTTACAATGTTTGATGTCATGACCTGGAGTATGATGATAGGAACAACTACAATTAGGATTGAACCATGATGGCTTGGGACCATAGGGATTAAAGTCTTTAATGTGAGGAATTTGATGGAATATGTTCGGATTAAATGTCAAAAGATATCTATGTATGACCCCATTGAAGTGTCATGGGGAAGGTAACTCTTATGGGTTTTGATAGGATGTCTTGACTTGAAGTTAGGAGAAAACATGGATGTAGATTGGATGTGTGAATTTTGTGTTTTGGAGGAAAAATAAAATTTGGTTAGAGGATTGTATTGTTTGGATGTGGATTGATTATTGCAAGATTTCATAGATGGAGAGGCTGATCCTGAAATAGATGTTGTGGCATTGGATTGTGGAGAAGAGGGAAAACCGAATGTTTATTAGGATGAACAGGGACCTGTTGGGGATGTTTTCCCTGAGCCTTAGACTTCAACCAAGAATATTTACCTTTAGTAGGGATGACAATAATTTCAACCGGAGGATATAATAGTGGTGGAATGGTTATTAATGGAGATAATGTCCTAAAACAAGATGAGGACATTAATGAAGAGATAGGTGTTTGTATGATGCGATTAATGACATATATGTGAGATGTGGATTGTTTGTGTTTTTACATGGGAAGAGATGATTTTTAAAGGGAGAAGGTAAACCATCTTTCTTTGATTTAGGTGGATATGTTGGTATAGTAGGTGATCCTAGGGGTATATTTGATAAGGTTCAGAGATCGAGAGGATTTGGTTGGTGCGATAAAAGGATTAGGTAAAGAATATTGGGGTAGACTAGGTGATGTGGCCACGGGAAAGGTTGTCAAGGTAGAGCTAGGTGGACTTGTTTGTGTAATACATATATGGGTAGCTAGGATAGATAAAGATGTAGGCATTTTTGGAATCAGTGGAGATGTGAGTGACGTGATAACCGATAGAGTAGACATTATGGGTATGGGTAATGTAGTAAAAGTAAGAGCATTTTCATATGTAGAAGTAAAAAGACTGGTTATTTCATAAATGTTTCGAGGGTAAGAAGGATATGTTTGCTAAAGGGGTTAATGTTGAAGGTGGGGTTACAAGGGTGCATGTTGTAGAACAAATTTTTGTTGGGATGGTTGTGAGCAATGTAGGTGTATTAACAGTGTTTTTGATGAAGATGCCAATGAATTAATAGGTGTGATATACATAGGATTATGTGTGGATATGAGTGGGGCTAAAATGGGTACTAAGGAGGAGTCCGATTTGGTAGATCGGGGTGTGTTTGAAGTGGCGAAATGGATGATATATTTAAATTTGATGTGGATGTGATAAGGATAAGAGAAGGTGTAGGTTCAAGGCGAGGTAGTGAAAGTTGATGTAGGTGTAACAATTTCTAAATAAGAGGTGGAAATAATGTCCATTGTGGGAACATGCGAGTTGGTGATAAGATGGGATCTTGATTCACAATGTCAATAATACAACCATTTGATAGTTGAGATGTAAAGGGGGTGGCGCGATTTGTTTTTGGTTGATTAGTTTGCATAGTGAAGGTATCAATTTGGATATCCCCTTGATTTACAAGTTATTGGACACGATATTTGAAGGAATGAATCTCTAAATTTCATGACCTTTGACTCGATGATATTTACAAAGTGGGCCTCATGATACCAAATAGGATTGGCTTGCGAGTTGTCCACGGGTCGTATGGGAGGTAGTTGGATAGAGTTTACGCTCATTAAATTATCAAATACATAACTATATGATTCTCCTAAAGGAGTGTAGTTGGTTGTTGATTGAGGAGATCATTATTAAGACCATGTGCTTGGTGTAGATGGGGATGAGGGTTCAATGACCATAGTGTTGGCCGTAGTCTTGAACTCGTCATTATGTGTGAATGGTTTAGTGGATTCAATTTTTGATTTAGTTGAACTTAATTTAATATGACCCTTCTTAATGGCATGGGTTTCGAGTTTGGGAGCCATTATAAAATCTTCATTAAAGGTTTGGAATGATTGGATCTCTAAAGTGCATGATATATGTTTGGCACACGAATGCGAGAATAA
The DNA here is from genome assembly GCA_018340775.1 of Taxus wallichiana var. yunnanensis. Lineage (NCBI taxonomy): Eukaryota > Viridiplantae > Streptophyta > Pinopsida > Cupressales > Taxaceae > Taxus > Taxus wallichiana. The sequence goes on along the minus strand of CM031237.1, from coordinate 86,810,869 downwards.
GTCGATGAGTTCAGTTTGCGGGATAGTGAAGGATAGTTGGTTTATAACAACATGCCATCGTGCGATGAAGTCGGCAATGGACTCATTTTCATACTGTCGAATGGTATATAGATTAGTGATAGTGGTCTTGTGTGTGATATTGATAGAAAAGTGTTCTAAGAAAAACTATGCAAGTTGGGTGAAAGACAATAAGGAATGTCGTGGAATCTTTGTTATACCACTCCACCTCGGGACCGCACAAAGACACGGGAAAGTGCGAAGAGTAAATCATGATCATGTGCAATAAGACAACATGTGTGTTTAAATGTGAGGAGATGTTTTTGGGGATATTATTTATTGTTGAACTTATTAAATGTAGGAAGGTTCCAATGAGGGGGTAGGGTTTGATTGGAACCAACAGATGAATTAGTTTGTTAAATATTTGTTCATAGGATAAGGTGTTCTTGGGTGCTACATTGGGAGTTTCTAAATCGCTAATTGATTCATTAAGGCATGAATTGAATTAGTCAAGGTATTGTAAGGTTGTTATTGGATTTTCTATGTGGTTTAAAAGGTAGTTTTATAAGGAAAAAAATATGTTTGTGGATGTGTGGGTGTTTGGGAAGTGTTTGATAAAGTGGTTGATAAGTTTGTGGATACGATGTTTAGGGAATGGTTTGATAACAAAGCTTATTAATTTGTGGATATGTAGGTGTTTGGGGATGTGTCACAGGTTGGGATTTCTGCATAAGATGGTGTTGAGCAATAGGGGCATGAAAATAAGTGGGGATATGTGTGTTAAGAATTGGAGATGGTTGGGTAGGCCTATTAATGAAATTGTCAAAATGGGATGTGGGTGGAATATGATCCACCAATTTTAGAGATTGGGAGGATTGACAGATTATAGGAGATTTCTGGAGTAAGTCATATATGGGGTTAGGAGGAGATTTGAGTGTATCTAGAAGAGCAGGATATGGTGGTGTGACCGGTTTAGGAAGACTAGCTTGACAAGGGATATGAGGTTTGGTGTCAAGGTGGGGACAATTTTGTATGACATGGTTCTCTCGAGAGGTGAGACCATGGAGACTCGAGGTTAGGTGACCGATGACATGGTTTTGAGTTTGGAATCCTATTGATTGAGATCGTTAGAGGAAGTAACTTTATTAGATAGAGTAGATTGTTGTTTTGTCTTGATTTGGGAGAGAGCGACAATAGGTGTAAATAGAGAAACATATGTTTATGTATGTTGTTGAAAAACAAATCAAGAAGAATATTTTTTAGCCTCATGATTAATTTATAGGATGTGAATAAAAAGAAAAGTAAGTAATGAAGGTGCCTAAAGGATTCTAAGGCTGGTTTTAGGTAGTTATGGATTAGGAGACGTATGAGATGGTTGCCTATTGGGTGTTCAAGTCCTAATCAGCTTAACCGGTGAGAGAAATTTTTGGATGTGTTAATTATGTTTGTGCGATCGTCGGGCGGTGTGTGATATGTGAAATGTAAAGAGTTAAATTCTTTTACTTAGGCTATGTGATTAGGCAAGATGCAAAAGGTTCATTTTAGAAAAAAAAATAAATGTGATGTTTGATGTATACGACACTCAGGAAAGGGAAATTTTGATGTAGAGAAGAGAAAATAGAGAAAATGAGGAATACCTAGAGAATCACTTATCGGTGTTATTTCATTGCACGTGTTTATAGGTATTAATCATGGACCCGGAACATCTAGTGACCTTAAAAGTGCACCGTTCATGACTGGAAGAGGGATCTGGATAATATATATATTTTGTCTATTTGATCACATGTGATGCTAGTGTACTTGGAGGTGACGGTTAGTGATTTGAAACACCCGAGTACCCTAAAATGGCACCATTTAGAGTTATAGGTGAGGTCGGTAAAATTTTTTGTGTGATGTGTTTGATTTGAACATTGGTCTTTAATAGCATGATTTAATGGTTGCAAGGTCGTGGAGGTCACCTGTAAAAGCAAATAAATCGATTAGTGAGAGATACAAAAGAAAATGTCCAACGTAGAACAAGAATGAATTTTATCATAGAGCGAATAAAACTAATGAAACAAATTTCAAGATAAAATAATGAGATCGCTGGTTAGACGTAATAAAACAAAAAAATAAAATAAAATAAATAAATAAATAAATAAATCAATCAATCAATCAATCGATAGATAAGAAATGAAGGAAGACACAACAAAATAATAAATGACAATCTCGAATGACTGGTAGGGGAGCAAGGAATGATGAGGGGACAAGAAGGGATGTGATTGGAGAGGGAATTGACATGGGATGGTGTGGATGGAAAGGGAGGTGGGCGGTAAGAGGTATGAAGATAAGCTGAGGAGGTGAGTGAGGTGTCGGCGGGTCAGACTGCACATGGACGTGGCTTTCACATGTATAATGACATAATGGGAACCAATAGAGATCTAAATGAGAAATTTATAATTGGCTATGAAAAGATTGTAAAGCAATTGCTTAAAAAGGAGACTGTACACGCATGAAATTACACTTCAATACTAAAAGACATTGTTGATAACAAACATTGTTTATAATTGTGTTCTAAAAAAATGGAAACCAAGTGTGATAAAGAGGTTGCACAATCACTATCAAGAAAGCTTGTGTGAGTGGAAGCCGAGCTGAGATAGTGGGGTAAAGGGACATGACAGTCACCACATAAAAGATTGCATGAATTTGAAGCTATCTTGGAAAGAAAACTGTCAATCACCTCTCTCAAAGCTTGTGTGAATTCGAAATTGAATTATATACAATTGGAAGTAAATACATTACTATTTAAAGAAGTGCAAGCATCTGCTATGAGAGGAGATCAGTCACTACCCACCCATAGATCTTGTGTGAATTTAAACTTGAGCTAGAAACAACTCGAAGCATCGAGCACTTGAATCATGTGAGTCTATATTAAATAGTTAATTCAATTCAAAAACATCTGAGGAGACAACTTGGGTGACATCTTAGGAGTCAAAAAGGAAGGTGGAATAGCTCAATGTGAGAAGGGGTGTGGGAGGAGAGAGTCAAAGATCGGCCAAGGGGACTGAGGATGCAACTTGACGTTGAGGGGTGGAGGATCGGTGTAGGGTGTGAGCTCGTGGGATGGGAGATGGGATTGGAATTGCAGAGATGTGGGAGTTGGATGGAGAGAAGGGACATGTGGGAGTTGAGAGGTATGTGGGAGTCGGGAATGGAGCTATGTGGGAAGGACGGTGAGGATGGAGCTCGTAGGAGAGTTGAGTGGTGTGGGTAGATAGGTAGGGGAGGTAGTTGAGGTAGAGAAGAGCTCAGGATGGAGCTCGGGTGTGGAGTCGTGGAAAGGATATGTGTGGCGGAAGAAGGTGATAGGGAAGCTCGTGGGGAGAAGGAGTCATCCAGGTGAGCCGAGAGGGATGTGAGCTCGGGTAAGCTTGGTGGGTGAGTGGAGTTAGGCTGAGTGGCTCATTCGGTGAGGGAGTGGGTAGAAAATAGTTGGGAGAGATAAACGTGATGGAATGTTGGGAGGATGGAAGTGGAGTGGTCGGGTGGAAGTCGGGACAATGGAGAGAGGTAAGACCCTAAAAATGAGTCAAATGACTTGGTGAGGTGACAGCTTTGGGGAGAAATTCAAGGTCCAGTAGATTAGAGTAAGGAAAATAACATAATAGAAAGAGGAGGTGAGTCATATAAAAGAGGAAAGGGGTTGTGTGGAGTCGAGGTGGAGCCTGTGGGTGACTCGACGGGAAGGAAGGGAGAATGGAGTGTGCATTGAGATCGGTGGAAAGGGGGTCATTTGGAGAAGTAGGGGAGTAAAGAATTGGGTAGAGAATGGGATGGGATGTGAGTGGGAGATGGGGAGTCAGTTGGGAAGAAGAAAGTATTGAGTGGAGTCAGAATGGAAGGGTTAGAATGAGTGGAGGACTCGGTGGGGGAGTTGTGAGGAGAGGTAAATGGTAGAAGGGAAGAAAGTTGGGTGGAAAGGAGATGGGGGAGGATTAATGAGTATGAGTAAGATGGAGTCTGGGTATGAGGTGGCTGAGTAGAGAAAGAAGCCAAGTTGGAAACGGGAGTTGGGTGGAGAGTAGAGTGTGTGGTTCGGTGGGTAGATAGGTAGGGTTAGGAGATGGGTTGGAGGTAAGGTAGAATGCTAAGGGAATGGGTAGTTAGGATAATATTTTTTAATTTAATATTTTTTTAATATTTCTTTTATTATCATATATTTTAAATATAAATTAAATTTATTTATTTATTTATATATTATTATTAATTAATTGTTTTATTGCAACAATAATCAAACTATCGACCGATTATAAACCACCAAATAAAAATACATTCTAAATAACTAAACCACGTATTTCATGACAGAGAATGACGATAACGTGTAAGTAACATGTGAAACAAACAATGATAATACTCAATCCCGTGAACAGGTGAATCGGAAAAACAAAAGATACAAAATATAAGATGTAACGACAACTAGAAAAACAAAGTTAATTTACGAATTTACTTCCCATGCGTGTAAATGCCAATAGAAAACAAGAAGAGCACATACCTCCCAGTGATTTAAACAAGTGACTGTAAAGACCTTAAATTGACAAATATCAAGTTGTTACAAACAAGCAAGTTACAAAAGATGAATTAAATAACAAATAAAAGACCAGATCTAGGATCCGTCCCATCGGGTGTGCCAAATGTTGATCTACATTTCCAGCTCCTGTCTAGATGAGTGTACACGTAACCAAGAAACAATAAACAACATCGAGTATACAAGGGATTAGTACCTTGGAGATGAAAATGGATGATACAGAGCACAAATAAGATAGATTTATGATACACGTAAGCTAGATCTACAAAACTAAAATAGATTAGACTAGATCACAATACACGGGGTTTCTAGATAGTGCCGGTTCCAAGAGGATTTTAACTCCCTCCGAGGATGTCAACCCCAAAGGTCGAAAAGATAATAACAAATTATGAACAATATTAATCAAATGTAAAATGAAAAATAACTAAAATAATGAGGGAACTTAGCTTGTGCTCTGTTATGGAGATGAATCAGGTATCAAGATGGTAGGATAATGAACCATTACAAAGATTTCTTCCTTAAATTGGCGAACATAATTACGATCTTTCTTCTGTTCTTTTTTTCTTCAGTCCTTGGTCGTTTTCTAAGTCTTCCATCCAGGGTCTTCGAAATATGGAGAAAAACCCATATTTATAGATTGGATGTGAGATTAAACTGTAGGTTAAATGATACCCAATGTTGAGTAAAGTAACTTGAGTTAGGGATATGATGTGATCACTTGGGGACCACGAATTGAATTATTAGATAGAGTGGGGAGCATGATTGACATGGTGGGTGAGATAAAGATTCCATTTTAAAAATAAGGTGTCGGATGGGTGTATTAATACCCATGAATTAAATAATTTGTTAAGAATGGGGATATACCAAAAGTTGAATTATCAAATGGGTCTACATGGAGCATATTTGATAATTAATCAAATAATGTGAGAAAATAAATAAGATTTTATTTAATTTAAGAGAAAGAGATGCGAGAATGGAAATTGTATGAATGTGAGATGACAGAGGGGCGCTATACCAAAAATAGGTTTCTATAAAAGTTTGAATGGAGAGCTTCCTATAGACCTCTTGGGGTGACTCTATCTGCCCAAAGATCTGATTTGAGTTTTGTGTGCCAAGTTCTCTGATTCTCATCAAGAGTCCTTCTGATTATTCTCAACAAGTTCTTGTTTGTGGACTCTACTTGGCCATTACCTTGAGGGAAATAGTTTGAAGAGGTGCTGAGATATACACCATTCGTGACAGCCCATTCAGTGATCTTTGTGCCAAGGAATGCCAATGCATTGTCTGATATGATAGTAGCAGGGGCCCTAAACCTTGTGACTATCCCTTCATAGAAATCTAAGATGCTGGATTCATTTGCCTCCTTAAGTGCCACCACTTCAGTCCACTTGGTGAAATATTCAGTCATGCGAGTATCCACTTGTGGCCCTAGCTTAAATTTGGGTTGATCACTCCAATGAAGTCCAATCCCCATTACATGAATGGCTGATTTACTAAAATTGGGCGAAGAGGCAGGGTTGCTAACCTTTCCTTCCCTGTAAAGAATGTACACTTCTACCACTTCTTGTTCCATGAGTAGAAATCCCTAAACACCATAGGCCAATAGTAACCAGCCCTCATAATTTTGAGCGTGTTACCCATGGAGCAAAGTGGCCTCTGGCTTTTCCATCATGGAACTCATTCAACACCCTCTCAATTTTGTCTTGTCCCAATGCACCTCAATAGAAAACTATTGATATCCTTCTTGAACAAGACACCACCAATAAGCACATATGGGATGACTTGTAATCTGAAGTATCACCTCTTTGCTTTGTTCCATTCTAGAGGGCACAAACCTGTTTAGAGATAATGCACCAAATTTTGAGTCCAACATGGAATGGGTACATCGGTAGTGGCTACTCTAAATCATTCCATAGTAGCAAGGAAACCTATTCTTATCCTTTTGAATCAGTTTGTTGCTTGGAAGCGAGCTACTCACGAAACCTTTACCTTGAACTAGCTTGGTCACTTTGATTTCAATATCATACTCCATTACATGAGTGATCCAACATGCTCTCTTCTCATTGAAGTCCTTGTTTAGGAAAAAGTCCTTGACACTAGCATGAGACACTAGCAGTTGAATTTTGTTGTTCGAGACAAACTATCTGAACTTCTTCAAACTCCTAGTGATAGCAAGGACATGATTTTCAATGAAAGAATACTTTACTTCGTAATCTTCCAAGATCCGATCAAGAAGGATATGGACTATTTTGAAACTTCCTTGTTCGGCTTAACCAAGATAGCTGAGATTGTTTCGACCCTCCAAAAGCATATAACATGAAGTCCTTTGAAAATTTTGTGCTAATAATAGTCAAGGATCGCGTGATATTGCGAGCTTGATGGCCTCAAAACTCTCTTTTCCTTCTACTGTCCATTTGAAAACAAGACTCTTCTTTAGCATCATCATTAAAGGCTTTACAAGAGTGGCAAAAACAGGCACAAATTTGTGGACAAAGTTAATCCTTCCTAAGAAGATTTGTAGGGATTTCTTGTGATGTGGTAGTGGTAGTGTAATAATGGCTTCAAATCTTTCAGGGTCAATTGTCAACCCTTCTCTTGAGACAAGTAGCCCAAAAACTTGCCCTCATGTGCCAGAAATACACATTTCTTTAGATTCAATAACAATTTGAACCTTCTACACCTTTGAAATACTTTCCGAGGTGAAAGAGGTGGTCCTGCACCATTCTTTGAGAAGACAAGTGATATCATCTAGATATACCAAGACTATCTTATTGATCAAGCCCTTGAACACCATATCCATAGCTTGCTAAAATGTTTCTCTCGGCATTGGACAATCAAAATGAAATCTTCTTGTAAGCATATGTGCCACATTTTGTGGTGAAGGTCATCTTGTACTGATATTCCTCTTTCACCATTATCGATTATAGCCTAAGTATCCATCTAGCAATGAAAACCTCTTGGAGCCAGCTATAACTTGTAAGATCTATTCCATTCATGGAAGTCGGTAATGATCCTTGAGTGATGCTTTGTTTAGGTCACAAAAGTCCACACAAAATCTGATTTCTCCATTTATTTTCCTCACAGGTACCAAGTTTACAACCCAACTTGAATGATTGATAGGGAAGATGATGCTGGCCTCAATTAGCTTGTTCAATTCTTTTCTCATGAGAGGTTCAATGTGAGGGTTTCACTTGGGCTTTCCTTCTGTTTGAAAGGCTTATATCCCGATTCACTCGATAGTGTGTTGTGCCAACCTTGGGTTGAAAACTCTTAAATCCTTGTAGGTCCAAGAAAGACATCTAGGAATTCTTGAAAACATTGAAAGAATTCAGATTTTTCTTGTTGAATACTTACCTTTCCAATTTGCAACGTTTTTCCTTCTTCTATAGAAATGGGCTCTGAATCTTCACCCTTTACCTGAATATTTACTTTCTCCTTTTAGAATCGATCATTTGGGTTGAAGATTGAATCTAAAGTTACAAGACCCTTTGGTAATTTTTGGTTCTCAGCTGCACCACTTTGTCACCATAACGTTATTCCAACTTTTCTTGGTTTATAACAGAGAACTCAACTTCTTCTTTTAGAAAATTGATAATTTGTTGATCATTCTCAAAGACTTGCCAACTTTTTTGTTATCTAGAACAAACGATCTCACAACCACTCGATATGGGGCTGAGATTTCTCACTCTTGATACTTTCTACCACATCAAATGCCACCCCGATTGCTACCAATATGTCCAATGCTTCATTCCTTTTCCTTGGGATGGAATTGATGCCAAATGCTTCAAAATATTCGATGAGATCCTATACCCGATTATTGTAGTTTTTTAACAAATAATTCTTGGCAGCATTTTTTCCTCAAACTTGATTTGCAACTAGCTCAAGATCGTAAAATACTTACAAGTTTTTAATCCCTCTCTTTCTTTCCCAATGCAGTCCACGGATCAAGGCTTCATACTCTGCTGTGTTGTTTGAGTAATAAAATTAGAAATGGAATGCTGAGTAATATTTCATACATTGAGGTGAAACAAGCACGACTCCTCCTCCGGCTCCTTGTCTACTTCTTGAGTCATCAAATAATAATTTCCATACCTCATTTTCATCCTTGTGGTCTTGCTTAGTTATGTCAAGAAGAGGATGATTTTCCTCATGCAAATAATAAACTACTAGCACAAATTCTTCCATTTCCTTGTAAGGGTCAAAAGTTTGCCTCTTACTTTCCCATTCATCGAGATTCAATTTTGGAATGTATCTAACTTTGGTATCGACTTCATGGGAACTTAGAAAATCTTCTTAATCAAGGGCTGAATAATTTGCATTGATTGGACTCGGTGTATGAGGCTCAATATGGAAGTTTGCAATAGGATCAGATCTGATCGTAGCCTTAGATCCATATGTTGTTCTGAATAGCATGTGTGACCAATCAGTAGACAAATAACCTCCAATTTTAGCAGTGAAATCTCTCGATAAACACAATGTAAAGTGTGATGGCAAGTCTATGACGGATACGCTTTGCAAGATGATCACATTGGGGCGTGTGTGCAATGTGAGGCTCAAATCCTTGATGAATCCAACCATTGTTACGGTGTCCCATCCAATTGCACTACACCCTTGGAGATGACTTTGTATTGAAGACCTAGCTGATCAACTATTTGCTTCGGCATGACTGAGCTACTTGCTCTTAAATCAATCATACAATTATGTACCAATTTGTGCCTAATGATTAATGAAACATAGAATGGAGGGGGATTTATATTATTACCTTGTTTTCCTCTATGGTTTCTTTCAGGATGAGCTGCATTGGTAAGAATGTTCTCTTTTTGGTTGGGGGCCTAATTTGAGGTTGACCAATTGGCCATAGCATCCTCGCAATGGGTCTCTATCCAGGGGATAGCCAATGAATCCCACATTGAGATGTTTACATTTTTTTCTTCATCTGTTCAATGATGTTAAATGATGATGAGATATTTTTTTACCCCTTTTCTTACACATGGGTCGTTACAACCGGTTCCTAAGAGGGTATGGAAGGTGGCTTGGGCTGACTCTGCACATTGGGAGTTGCATTTTGTGGGGTAATAGAGGGCCACGAACCGTTTGAATTGGAGGATTTCCCCTCTCTAATATTCCTCTTCTTGGACCATGTATTTGCTACCACACTATGAGGAGGTGCTTGATTCATGCCACAAAAATCTTCAGCCTACTAGTTGACAAGCATGGTCTCACTTGGAGGTGCCTCTTTCTGGGTTTCTTGCTACTAATTTTCTTCTTGACTAGGTTCTTGGGACACACCAACGGTCTGTACCATCAAGGCCTGGTTTAGTGCACCATTGAAACACATTTATTGATTGTGAGGTAGATTGCAAGGGTAACACCAATCATACTCCTATGCCATGTTGTTTTATGTTGGAACCAAGGCCTCGATGTTGAATTGCGTTTGGATCATATGGTCAGAAAGGCCTAGCAACTTGAGGTTATCCTTGGTTTTAGTTTTGATTTGCAGCCTGAGTTGGTGTTCTATTTTACTAATATGGGGGTCTAGTTTGATATCAATTTTGAGGTTGATACGGCCTAGAACTTTGAGCTTGCTATCTCTTGATAGTCACTAGCTCATTTCCTAGGTTCTACAGTTGTTTCATAACCTCTTGTAGCTCTTTTGAAGTGCTAGAAGATGCGGTGAAGGCTTCAGCTAAACTCTAATTCCTTGGAGAGGGTATGGGAGCTAATGTGGGTGTCCGACTAGTTCTTGGAACTCCTAGTTCTAGATATAGAGGAATATGTGACATAGGTGCATGTTTACTAGCTTGGATTAATCCATTTTCAGCTATAATAGTAATGTTATATGATGCGGTAAAGTTATAACTCCAATTGATTCAATCATCATGAAAATATCATAATTTAAAGCTCTAAAGAAGTATAGAAAAGAACCTTCGTCTGTTGGTCTTACGGCCACCGAACCCTATCCCACGTACATTGGAATCTGAAATTAAAATCAATCAACTACTCATTAGGGGTTCTCTTGATTGTTGTCATTTGTTACAAAAAGGATATATTATCTCCCTTCTCTCCAAATTGATTGTGAAGAGCATTGCACAAATGGTCCTAGTTGTGCATGGGTCCCGCGATTAGACTCTTGAACCACTGTAAATCTTTACCCTTAAAATATGAATCCAACAACTTGACCACAACATCCATTTCGATGATCTCATGAATTTCACAGACATTTGCAATATCCTAGATGTGGTCAAATAGATTCGTCTAGTTCTCTCAGGTAAAATATGGAATGCTCTTCATTGTTGTAGCTGGAACTAGATTTTGTGCATTGAGAGCCAACAGGATGCTTCAAGTGAAGTTGACATAGGGTTTGAGCCATGCCATCTTGATTGGTCAAAGGAATCTAGTCAATTGAACGAAAGGCCTACTAGGTGGAGGTGTCAACAATGTCTTTTCTGGTGGAGATGGAGACCTTTGGGTTCTCCTTCCTCCCTTTGCTCTTTCTGAGGATAAATGTAGATAAATAAATAGTCCCTCCTTTCTAGTTCTTGACCTCTTTTGTATTCTTCTCATGAACTTGATGAGCTTGGGTGATGAAACCAAGGTGGTTCTTCCTCTTTTGGAGTCATCGGATGTGTAATTTCAGAGCTTCTTACAAGCTAGGAACTTACAACAAGTGCACATTAATCTTTCTATAGTAAAATGAAGACTTCGGTCCCACCAGTGTGCCAAAAATATTAGGGAAAATCACAACACCCATGAATGTCTCTGCAACTTGACGGGTTGAGACTCTCGGTGTGATTGCATAACATGGAGAATCTCTCAAAGTGTGGGAATTTTTGAGTCGAGAGAGCTTTACGAGATGAAGTCCAACTCCTATTCCTATGTTCAAGTGTACACATTTAGATTACGAGATGGTCTATCCTAAATCCTATTCTAATTTTCAAAGGAGACATAGTAAAGGGGAATGCAAGAATTAAAACCTAATCTAATAGAGGTGATGCACCGAAGGAATGCTAAACATTTGCATTGCCTTTAAACAAAAACCATTAAAATGTAAAACAATATCCATGCACTGAGATGTCCAAGATCAGTAATGAAGGATCAAGAAGAAGTAATAAAACATAAGAGAGGGTTGAAATCATCCACAGACTTATTCTATTGCTCCAAGAATTGATACAGATGTATTACAACATGCCCAAAAGGTAGAAATTGTATTACGATTTGGATGGAGGGGTTTGAGACTCCACGAATGCACCTATAGAGCGAGAAAAAGGGGAGGGTGAAAAGAAAGAACATCCAACCCTCTGAAATTGTCCCTCTTGTACTATATATAGGAAGAATGAGAGAGAGAAAGGAGGGAAAATCCAACCCTTTTCTAACCGCCCCTGAAGGGGCATTGAATTATCCTACCAAAATGATGAGTCCTGCTATAACACCCATGCCCTCATCATTTTTCCTTGCTTGAGGAAGAGTGGAGACCCATTCTTCATCATGGCGGCAGGTGGGAGACATGACAACCTTAAAAATGGAGGGTCGAGACATTAATGGTGGTAAGTGGGTAGCAGTGCCGAGATCTCTCTAAAACATCCCCTCCCACTCAATTTCAAGCTTCTGATTGAAGGATATGGCTGCTTGAAGGTACTTTGGGTCTAGAGGCTGTTTGCGTGTATCCAAACGGTGACCCCGCACATCTCAAGGTTTTCCCCCTCCTCTACACTCTTGAAGTTGCACCGAAAAGACACATGGTGGCCTCCATGGTCCTGCTCTATTTCCTTTGTATTCTTCCCAAGCTCCCTATTGGCAGAGACAGTGTGCTTGACCCGAGACACGTGGAGAGCCAACGCATGTCTGGGGACCACTTTTGGATTCTACTCTTGGTGAAAAGACCTCTGTGGGATCATGGGCCCACACTTGAAAACTATGCCATTTTGCAAAAAGTTGTAAAAGTTCAAAAATGCCCATTGAGACCCACCGCCCGCATTTCCACATGGGAAAAAATTCCTCCGTGGCCTATGCAAACCCGCTTTAGCAAATGAAAAGTCATCCTTGGTTTCACCGCCCGCAATTTTCCACTTAGCAAAAGTATTATTTCTCGAGCCCACAATTATAACTTGTTCCTTTTACAAAAAGTGAAAAAATTCCAAAATATCTCCCACCGGTCCACAATTTTCCCATTGGCAAAAAATCTCCCCTAGGCCCACCGGCCCGCTTTTGGCAAAAAATCCTTCCAAGGCCCGTCGGCCCGTAACTTGAAAAATACGAAGAGTTAGAAGGACTTATTTACATTTTTGGAAAGGGGAAGAAATTTCCTATCTGATGAAGATATTTTTAGGAAACCTTAAGTGCTTAAAATATATAAAAATCAGATTGAAGCACAAAATGGGGAAAAGGGGGGTCAGTTGACCAAAAATAAGAGTGAGCTTATTTTAGACAACAAATACCTTTAAGGTGACTCAAGTACAAAGATCAATGTTGCCTACTAAAGAGAAACTCATTTAGAAAGAGTTACAATCAATGAAAGATACACTTACTACGTTACAAGAGGGAAACGTAGGCCATAATAGGAAATATTTGTATGAAGAACTATGCCCTTACCCCTTCGATAAGGACATGTTATGGAAACCCTTCCCAAAACACTTTACCGTTCCCAAGTTTGATAAGTATAAGTGCAAGAGTGATCCTCGTGATCATATAAAAGAATTTTACATGGCTTGCCAAGAGGTCACATATAGTGATAACTTCTTAATACGACTTTTTCCTCATAGCCTAGGAGCACTGAGTTTGGTATGGTTCTATAGTATTCCCAAGGGCTCCATTATAACATGGCCCGCATTAGTAGAAAAATTCATACGACATTATTCCTATAACATGTAAAATTATATCATGATGACCAATTTGTGTAATATGAAATAGAACCCAATGAGACCTTTCCAGGATTTTTACAATGATGGTGAGGGTTAGCAAGTTGTTTCCCTTGTGAATTACCATAAAAACATCTAGTGAGAATATTTTTTCCTAACTTAAACCCAGAAATAGCCTTCCATTTACGAGATGCACTATGGCTCAAACTTCGAAGAGGTCATAGATAAATGCGGTGAAATTGAGAAAGACCTCATTGCAAAAGGAAATCTTAAATCTCTTTTGTTAAAGACAAACATGAATCCAAATCCGTAGACAAACCAAAGTTCTTTTATAAGAACAAACATGTTGTTTGTGATGTAATTAAAACATCCAAGAGATTCTAAGTTGTACATATGGGTCCGCTTTAAAATATTTCACAAGGACCTCGTCCCAAGGTGCCCACTAAATGTACAATCACACCATTAACGAAATCCCTATCGGCCATACTAAAGCAGTTAGATAATGTAAAAATGGTGGAATATCCAACTATGACAGTACCATACCCAGAGGATGCCCCAAAACTTGGTTGGTTTAAAGACCATGAATACTGTGACTTCCACCATGTTAAAGGACATAAGACAGATAGGTGTTTAAGACTGTGTCACTACATACAAGACCTCATTGAAGAGGGTAAGATAGCCGTAGATTCTCCCCCGACTCAGGACAAGGTCCAAATGAGAAAATGGGTATCTACAAAGAGCCTTTTCCTAATCATGTAGATAAAAAGAAAAGGAAGCTAGATCACGGGAAAACCTCCAACGACTATAGAACTACTTGCTTATGTTTACCCTACTAATGATAGTCCCTTTGATTCTCTCATAGGATGTATTCGCTCATCTGATGAACAGTCAACACTATCAAGATCTTAGAAATGAATTGTGTAGTACGGATGAGATGTGCCCGTTTAATCATACATGATTCTATGACTATCCCTTAGGAAGGTCAGTATAATTTGAAATATCAGTTAGGGAAAACACCTACTAGGATATCTATTCTCGATCTCCTTAAAATATCTACTTTTCATAAGAACATACTGTATAAAACGTTGCAAAATTTAGGAGTTTCTATAGATGTAGATCCCAAAACCTCCAATCCATGACTCAGTGCACCTATACTCTAATGATCATATTTATTTTGATCGCACCGCAATCCCGCGTAACAATCTAGAACACAACTTGCCCTTTATATCTAGAAGTGGTGGTTACCCATCACAAAATCAAGAGGGTACTTGTGGAAGGTAAACCTAGTCTAAATATTTGCACTTTAAAGTTGGTTAAGCAACTAGGCCATTCAGAAATAGATCTAGGAGCTAAGACTATCACGATCACAACTTACGACAATGAAGAACAAGAATCAATGGGTACTATAGTAGTTCCCATGGAAGTAGGCCCAACTTGTCATGACATGACATTTCATGTCCTTGACTTAGACCTTCCATATAACATGCTCTTGGGGCGCCCATGGATTCATGCCATGCAGGTCATTCCATCGAATTTCCATCAATGTATCAAGCTATGTCATGAAGGACAAGTGGTTACCATTCTGGGTGACCTAGAACCATTCACACATTGTAGGGCATTACACAATTTTTCTCGTGTGGCTTATGAGTGTCCTTTGATGGATGTTGTTATCCCCCTAAAAATGGAAGCTATTAAGAAACGGTAGATTTAGAGTCACTCACACCTTATAATCAAGATTTTCCTTCATTAGTCAACCCATTCTCTTCATGGGAGGAAATGTCAGAAAAATATGGCCCAGGTGAGCCATTCACTCTTGAACAGGCTTTGTTAATATCATATTTATTAGTATCTCCCAGAATAAGGGGTAAGCCTTATTTTTAGTTCAATAGCACTTAGGAGTAGTGTCATAAACCATTGGAAATTTTTTTCCATAGTGGTATCCTATCTAAGGATAAAATGTTAGAAGATCCTACTAGTAGAGTCCTAGAAGGTACCATGGCTTCATGCCATCAAGAACTCTAGTACATCAAACATCACCGCATGATGTTTTTCATGGGCTATAGTGGGTTTTGATGTGGCATTAATCCACAAGGCTGGATAGAGACTATTCCCATCCCTTATTTTAAGTCAGATAAGCATGGTCTCGTGGATAAGGCCTCATAACACTCTACCCTCTCGAGATTGACTCCATCTATTTTGAACGTGGGGATGTTTCATCTCATTCTGATAGCGATGTAAATTACCAATGTAGCCTCTATGAGGATCTTTCTTCCACTAACCTATTCCCAGATTCAGCGGTCCTTACCTTATTTGAATCCAACCCCCTAACCAATCATCAAATAGCCCTTGTGTATCTTGAACTTATAGATTGGGATCAACAACTTCACGTACCACTTGATTTCTTTGAAAATGATGAAGCATTTGTGGAGTTCATGGGACTTAGGGATTCTATTCTGGCTGGAGACCACAAGAAAGGATTTACAATTCAACTAAACACCTGTGCATACTTCAGAGAAGAGGTGGAAATGTGTGGAAATTTGAATAAGAAGGTGGTAAAAAGAATACAAACACTTCAGAGAAACCTTGTAGAAAAGATAAACGGAAGTCTCACAGTGAATTTTTTTGAAACACTCATAGATAAACGAAATGAACAATCTAAAGATGAAGTGATCTATCCATTTAAATATGATGATGAGATCCCTAGGAAGTTGATCTTACTCTTCCCCATGATCCCAATGGATAGAAGATGCTTTTGGAGGAAACAATTAATTTCAACATTAGCTCGAAGAGCATCTAGAATAATAAAGTTGGGAGCTTCACTCTCGGCTCAAAAACAATTTGTTTTTGTAGAGGTCTTAAGAGAATACACGGATATATTCACATGAACATATGCATATATGGGCCTGGTTTGGACCTAGAGTTAGTTATGCATAACCTCGTTGTGCACCCAGATGCCAAACCCATCAAGTATTAGTCTATAAAGTTGCACCCTAAGGTGGCACTCCTTGTCAAAGAAGAATTGGAAAAACTATTAGCTGCTGATTTTATTAAACCCATTGACTATTCAGAATGGATCTCTAACATAGTCCCTATACAGAAGAATCCTGTCGGCATAAGAATTTGTACTGATTTCCATGACATCAATAAGGCATGCCCTAAGGATGACTTCCTTTTCCTAACATTGACATGATAGTGGATTCCACTCGTTGGTTATGAAATGTTGTCTTTAATGGATGGGTTTTCAGGTTATAATCAGATATAGATTGCAGAAGAAGATCAACATAAAACAATGTTCATTACCCCGTGGGGAACATTTTTCTACAAGGTCATGCCTTTTGGACTCAAGAATGCCGGGGCTACTTATCAATGGGCCATGACTGTTATCTTCCATGATATGATGAATGACATCATGGAAGATTATGTTGATGACATCCTAGCTAAATCCAAGAGTAGAGGAGAGCACCCTGAAGTGCTAAGACATATTTTTCAACGTCTCCGAGATTATAAGGTTCGATTGAACCCTAAGAAATATGTCTTTGGTGTTTTATCAGGAAAGATCCTAAGGTTCATTGTTTCAAAAGAAGGATTGAAGTGGACCCTGCAAAGGTTACGACTATCATGGAAATGCCACCATCTACCTCTCTCAAACAACTGAGGATTCTATAAGGGAAAATTCAAGTGATTTGTTGCTTTATTTCACAACTAGCAGATAAGTGCCACCCATTTACCCATTTACTAAAGAAAGATTTTTCATTCAACTGGGGACCAGATTTCCAAATGGCCTTCACACTACTAACCATTACTTAGTCAATCCGCCTATACTCATGCCGCCTACCCTAGGTGAACCTCTCCTCTTGTAAATTTCCACTACCCAGTTTACTATTGGTGCATTGCTTACCAAATACGAGTTAGACCATAAAGAGAGAGCAGTTTAATATCTCAGTCACACCTTGATTGTGTACAAATTAAATTACCTGCAGATTGAAAAGGCCTTATTGGAAGTTGTCTTTACCTTCCAAAATCTTCGCCATTATCTCCTAAAAAATAAAACAAAACTCATATCCAAAGTTGAACCTCTCAAATACATTTTATCCAAACCTACCCTCATAGGCCGAATGGCTAATTGGATCATTCTCCTGAGTGAATTTGATATCGAGTTTGTAAATCAAAAATCCTTGAAAGGATAGGTATTGGCTGATCAATTGGGAAGCTCCTCTACTACCAGAATGGAACCTTTGTGCCTGGATTTTCTAGACGCATCTATGATGTACATTAAAGAGTCTATAGAATGGCAGGTCCATTTTGATGGATCTTTCACCTTCCATGGATCTAGAGTAGGAGTGGTGCTCATTACTCCCATAGGGGAGGTCATACCAAGAGCATTCCGGTTGGGATTTTCATGCACTAATAACATTACAGAGTATGAGGCACTCATTACTAGCTTCAAGATAGCTATTACTTGGAATATCAGACAACTATGGGTTATTAGATACTCCCAACTTATCATTAAACAAGTTAATGATGAGTATAAAGTTAAAGATGAGAAAATCATTCCATATAAGAAAATGGTTAAAACCCTGAAGGAGTACTTTACACAGATCATATTTGAGAAAAAACCAAGGTCGCATAATAGATCCATGGATGCTATGGATACAATTGGGTCTTTGTTATGCATTCCACCTCAAGAAAGTAAGATTCCTTTCTTTGTAGATCATTTACAAGTGCCCGCATATGATATGCCGAAGTCATGTTTAGTATGTGAAGGTGTTGGTCCATTATCCCCCTGGTATGACCTTATCTTTCGATACCTACAAGATGGCACTTTTCCATGAGACATCATCCATTCTGAGAAGAAATCCTGTATACGTTGTATATCCCGTTATACCCTCCTAGGAGGCACACTTTATTGTTGTGGCTACAACGGGAATCTGCTACGTTGTTCGGATGTTGTTGACTTAATCCACACTATTAAGGAAGTACATGGTGGTATTTGTAGAGCACACACTAGCGGCATGGTCTTAGCTAAAAAACTATTAAGAGTAGGCTATTATTAGCCTACCATGGAATCAAACTATTGCAATTTCATAAAGAAATGTGAGCTATGTAAGAAGTATGAAAACTTAATACATGCGCTAGCCCAGGATTTGTAGCCTATTGTAATTCCCGGCCATTTTCTAAATGGGGTCTATATCTCTTAGGGAAGCTCCATCCTTCTTCTTCAGATGGCCATACTCACATTATCACTGCCATTGAGTATTTTACCAAATGGGTAGAGGTTGTCCCTCTTACTTACATTACTAGTGCTCAAATTTCTAAATTCATTATTAACCATCTCATCTCATGTTATGGTATCCCTATCACCATTGTCATAGATAATGGTAAATCCAGAAAAAATAAAACAGTAAAGACATTGTGTCAAGGTTTCCATATCCAACTCAAGTGGTCTACCCCCTATTACCCCCAAGCTAATGGACAAGTAGAGACTACTAATAAAACCCTTGTACGGATTATGGATAAAATTGTCGATAAAACCATTCATAATTGGCACTTACAGATACATCCTACCCTCTGGCCTATCAAACTTTCATCCGCACTCCGATTGGTGAGACCCCATATTCACCTATCTATGGTACTGAATCCATAATACCTCTGGAAGTGGAGCTTCCTTCCCTGAGAATATCTCTCAGGGACTATCTTGATAAAGATGAGGACTATAGAGTTGCTCTTCATTGACGAGTTGGAACTATTAGAAGAAAAGTGTATAAGAGCACTCAATCACTTGAAATTCTATCAAACCGAGTGTTTATGGGATAAAAAATGCTTCATTCATCGGAATTTGATGTAGGAGATCTAGTTCTAAAATAAAATCAAAGAACACCATAAAAATAGAGAAAAAAAAAAAAAAGGTAAGTTTGAAGCTAATCAAGCGAGGCCCTTATGTGGTGGTTGCTTTAAGTATGGGTTAGGAGACTATAAACTTGTGTATTAGGATGGTGAAGAGATTCTAGAACCAATGAAAGCCATGCACCTCAAGTTTTTTTATGCTTAAGCATGACGAGAATATAAGATAAGAAATAAAATGGAAAAACAAAGAAAAAACAAGCAAAAAAAAATGGAAAATTGAGAAAATATTGAAGAAAAGTAGGTCATTGACATGTGAAAACCACGCAATTGTGGTGCGGTGGGTAGGATTTGGGTGAAAAATGGTTTTCAACACTCAAGGAGGATTCATCGATTGCAAGTCACTCTCACTTCTTTCTATAACTGACTTCCTTTTCTAGGTATAGGAACCCTCTTCCGAATCCACCTTGGCCAACCATGATCCGGCTTATTTTCTCTTATATCTATGTGAAGGAAATTTCCTTTGTATATTCCCATCTAATGCTTTGAGGGCACTTTCACATTTCAATTTCTCATACATACACGTGTGGCATTCTACATTTTGTTTATTCCCACATCATCTTTGGGGTATCCACGCTTTATTGTCCTTGTACATTGCTTTCAGAACATGACCTTAGAAAATGTAAAAACATTCAGAAAAGGATACACAAAAACCTAAAAATTTAGAAATTCTCCCTTCTAGGGATGAAGCTACACCAACTACATAATGTTGTCTTAGAGAAGCCTCAAAACGACGTGAACAATAGCCTTGAAAACTTATATTTTTTTAGATAAACCCAAAAACATTAGAAAATATATCAACGTTGTCCAACAAAACAAGGTAATAATTTGATTGCTTTTAGTTGTTGGTTTGTATAGTTTTGATTAAGAATAATCTTTTTCGTGTGATGTTGTGACTCCTTTGCTTACCATGGGTTGGATCTTAGTTGATTTAATTGTATATGGCATTAGGTTCATTCGTAGCTTGTATGCATCTATTGGGATTCATTTTTACTTAGATTAAAATGTCCATTTGATCTCTTTGGCATGTTTAATAAATTCATGTAGTTTGCATCTTGGTTATGTTATGTTGTATAGGTACAATTGTTTAGCTTTGTTAACTTTTTCTTCTGTATTTGTTTCTTGCACATCCATTTGTTATCACATTTGTCATCTATCATCCATCACCTATAACATAATCACATACATCATATATACAAAAATGCTAAATATTACATCATGCATGTATGCTAAGCTAATCATCACATATTGTATCATCAATGGGGGCAAGAGGTGTTGCGCATAATCAAAAATTCCCCACCCTACACCAATATCATCTAGTATCATCCCAAGTGGTAGAATAAGAAATTAGAATCATCCCATAAATCCAAAACATGTGATACTATCTACAGATATATCATTAATATGAAAGCATGAAACATACAAATCTCTAAATCTAAAGTATGTCACATACATAGAGGAAAGGGAAATCATACATCATGATACAATGATTGCAAAGTAATGATCACCAATCATTCAAACCATAATTGCATTATAACATAACAAAATAATCATCAAATGTCTATATGATGCATGTATAACTATCCATGTCAATACTCAAGTGTACATCATTGATACAATATGCCATCTAAAAGAGGCATCCATCAAAAAATTGAGCCTTCATCAAGATGCATCATCAAAACAATGGTACATGAATCTATATATCAAAATCAGCCTTCATAAGAGGCATGTATACAATACATCTGTATGAATGGGGAAAATGAAGAGCTCAACCACATCTCTTGCCCTTGCTTGAGGCTCCTGGGTGCATGTCTTGGAGGACTGAAGAGTGGTGGCTCTAATGGACCGACACTTGGGGCATCACCTTACTATCTGGCTGGCTGATGTCTAGCTGGGTACTATCCAGCCAGATGCTCTACAATAGGATGCAAAACTCACCTAATTTAATGACCTGATCTCCGTGACTTGGAGCATGTCGTACTCACACCTGACTACTCAAAAGGTATTACCGGTTGCCCTTCCCAGAATGCCCGAAATAAGAAGTCTTATAGTATAAGGCCTCACTTTCGGCCCTCATAGCATCATGTATCGGATCAACATCTCCGAAGCAATAGTTTTTGCAGAGAACATCTCACTCACCTATTAATCTGCCGCTATCGCCTGAGCATGTCTAGTAGCATCGCAGTGACCTCTCGATCTCTATCTCGTAGTAATAGTCTGCACTTGGGCGATGCCTAATCTCTCTGCATGATATACCCCTGTGACTATGCACAGGCATGGTCCCTCCGAGAAATAACCATCTACACTGGTCTGCAGGGAATGATGTAAAAGGCTTAGCATTTGAGCCCCCTATGTGGCCATCTCACTAATCTTACTCTTTCATGAAGCATTGTCCATGCCTTGAGGGGCCGTACTGCGGCACGATCCTCTCCACTAGAAAAATCTATACCTCGAGCACATGCCCGATCTCACTCTACCGTAAGGGCCTTTACATATGTCCTCGCTGCATCCCTCTTTCCCGCCACCTATCACTACATGGAAATCACCACCAGTAGCTGCGCTAAAGGTTAGCCAACTCTCCACAATCGCCACCACCCCCTAGAGCCTAAGGTCGAAGGCCCTACTCTAGAAATACCTCAAAGAGGGGCATATATGTCCGATCAAATGCCTAGTGGAGGAAAATCTATGTCGTGTGCCTTGAAATCTGTCTCACCCTAAGCCGGGGACCCTACCCTTGTAGGCTACTATAATGTTTGACCTTGTCCCCTACCTCTAACATAACGGTGTGAGTCAGCACCACCATTACCATCATATTCATTTTTGTGACCACCACTGGCTCCACCCTCGTCGCCATTGGGAGGCCCCACCAGAGGATCTCTCACACCGACGTTATACGCCGCCCTTGAAATAGTCAAACAAGGTGGAAGCATACCATGGTACCATGGTGCCTACTCAAGTGTGGTACCCAGATATTTGATCTGTCTCAATGGCACCCACATAACAGGTACCACCTATCGAAACTAGCCAAGAGTGCTTTCTCGAGGAAATCAGAACCCATATCGATGTACTCTCGGGCCCTGCCTTTAAAGCATATAACCTATCTCGCCTTTAGAACATCCTGGTAATGCCAAACTACCTCCGGCATCGATCTACCTCCGTACATCTCCCCCATATAGGCGTAGCTGCCTAATATGAAGTGCTCAATTATAGCAATCCTAAGCTCTAAACCGTGCTTAGCCCATTGGAAATGTCTCAGGGCCTCCATACTATAGAGGCCTACTATAACTCATCAAGCTCGCAGGTAGTGATATGCAGCTCCCATGTATGGCCACACATCATCCCCAATCGGGACCCAACCCATAGTAGAAGGCTCCTCGGGAACCCAAACTCTCAAAATATCTAAGGGGCGACCAATAGTAATGTGGTCCCATGCCCAAATCTCAAGTAATATGGGTGGCCCTACTGTCTTTTGATGGTAGTAGGTAATCAAATGTAGATCCCAGTATAAATGTGCTAAAATGCACTAGCCCCAGCAGTAGGTGTCTCTCTCTATCAAACCATGTATCACTCCAAGGAGGCCAAGTGGAAATGAAGCACCGGTCTTGTCAGGGAGTATAAATCCACTAACAAAGGCCATCATGTAAACCACCACTCGGTCTAGCTCTAGGTCCTCAATGCACCGTGATAACTTGATAGTATATCCATGCCGTGGTATCATTGGAACAACAAAAACTCTAAGATATACCACTGAATATTGGGCCCATGGCTCATAGATTGGATGAACTGACACAGGATCGGGACCCGTATAATATGCCGGAAATCCTTGAGAGTAATCATAATCTCCCCATCAGGCTGAAAGCATTGACTCTCGTTCGCCATCTCTCTACTACGGTTGTCAGAAGGTCGTGATCTAATGTGATCTGGGGCATATCAACCACATAAGCCAATCCCATGACATATAGGAGGCTATCCAATATCACCCTATCATCCTCATCAAACTGTGCCTCTATCACCTCTAGTCGACCATATCACTCGCGGGTATGCAAGACGGGTAATATACACTATAAAAAAGAAAACACACGTGTATTAGTTGATATTTCTATCTAATTCTATCTAAATTGCTGGTAAATCCTTCATTCTTCTATCTTATTTCCTAAATTTCCACTTTCTTCTAGTCTGCTTTCTTTTCTCCTTGGCCATTTGGCCGGAAAGGTGTTCTTCTCCCTTCTCCTCGATACATGCGTACCCTTCCTGACACATACACGCCTATCCCAAAGCACATACGTGCCCCCTTTGTATTTTCTCATCCTAAAAGGACACATACACACCTAGTGTGATGCCTATGTACCTATCTCTACGCATGTGCATATACGACCTCATTATCTCCACCCGGAGACACGAGATGTGTCATGTTCCTGAATGATGAGCATGTGCATCGTTATCGATTTCCATCAGCCAGCGAATATGCATGTGTGTATCTGTTTCTTTTCGATGGATACGCGTGTGCATACCCATCAAGACCGACGCATGCACGTACGTGCATACGTCAAATTTTTCCTACTCTAGCCTAAAATGCCGTAAAAAATTATTAAATGCAAAATTCACAAAGTAGGATAGGCCACTCACGTAGGGTCCATCCACCGGGTCTTACATGAACTCCTATATGTGGTTTTCTCATCTCCTCCTACTCGATAGCCTTGCCATCTCACTCCAGGGCTATCACTCTCACTTGCGATAAAAATTTGCAAGAGCTCGTACAAATGAACTAGTCGTGATTGATTTACCCCCCCGGGTGGGTATATTAGGCTATTGTCATGCCCCCTAGGGCATGTTTTCCTCTCCATGGTCATTTTGGCCCTTCTTCATCCATCGAGGTAATTATTTTTCTATTAAATTAGTTATTTTTATTCCTTTTTGCATGGTGGAGCACTTAGTGCCACCATGTGGTCACTTTCTTCACCGCATTGGAATAATTTACACATATTCCGTGCTCTATTTCCTCATCATTTTTCTTCTATTTTTCTTCTCTTTCCCTATCATGATGATTATTTTGAAATAATTATTTTTGGCTTATAATTCTTCTCGCCGAGGCATTTGGATCTTGGCCATACTCCATTGTTAAGAGCTCCCTATCTTGAATCCGTCCACTCCAAATATAGTTAGTAAACGAAGATCTAAATCTTGGCCATGTAGCCACTTGGAGAGATCTCTTCACTATGTTTGAGAGTAAACAACACATAATTTGATTGCTTAGAATCTAACTAGGTTCACTTTCATTAAGCTTTCATGGAGTAGAGAGTAGTATATATGCTAGGGTTTGAATGTTAGTTTCAAATTTATATATGCATAGATAGTTTCTTTTAGCTCTAATCTTATGGTGCATGGTTGAGTTTAGTCAAGCTTGAGGTTCTTTAACCTCATCCTATAGCTTTACAAACCTTTCCATTACATACAGATAGAACATTTGGGTTCACCAAAATGATTAACTAAAATGTATATTTTATTAAGCTAATCTAATTTAGGAACAATAGTAAATAAAAATAGTAAATAAATGTAAAAATGACCTAAGAAACTAGGCTAATTAAAGTCGAAACCCTAATGTGCTAGAAGAGCAAGGAAATGAATTAGATGATTCGAGGCCAATTTGGACTGTGTTGTAAAGTAAACTAAATATTATAGAAGTAGGAACGAATATGCAATAGTCCAAAAAAGGTTAGATATGAGCTTTTGGATGGACTGGGGTGCTTTGGGAGGATCAATGCACCTTTAGGTGCCTTGGTTTGAGTTCTAGGTTTCATGGTCTATGCGGGGAGGTCCGTAAAGTAATTTTTCATGGTTGGAACATAATTTGAAGCCCTCATTGTGTATCATGTATACTTCACTCCTTTGTGCCAAATGTCACCAATAATCCGTGATGAAGGAAAGACCTACAAATCCCAAGACAAGAATCAAAACCTAAAAATAAAAATAAAAATGACGGGGTCGAATGTCCTCAATGACCACAATGGTGGACTTATTAATCGAGCGTTGCACTACATTTCAGACCTAAATGTAGTTCTATGTGTGTGTGAATCATGTTCTATGTGTTATTCTTGTAGTCGTACTTTGGGAAGTATCAAGCTATAACTATATGTAGAAAATGTAATATATTATGGATGGAATAGAATAAATTTCCCTCCTATGCTTGCATGATGCGATGAAACAACATTGTCCCTTGTGATGGATGAAAATGACCTCTAGATGCTTTTGATGCATACAACTCTAGGTGGATGATAGTAGTGACTAGTGCTTGGTCCCTCATTATGGTCTCATAACATTATTTTTATATGGTTATCTAATTATAATTTTATAATCAACCCCAAAAAGGCCGACCACCATAAAGATAGGAAGCTCAAATTATTAGACATAGAGAACCAATTATCCTACATTTTAAAAAAATATTATAAATTAGGGATCAATGACCAATATCACTCCTAATAACTTCACTCGGGGAAGATCCTCTCATTATGTATACCCTTTTAAGGAATTTAGGTAGGGGTTGGTTATTGAATATAGTACAAGTTTTTTGTTCCATTCTTAATGTAGTAATTTGGTTACTATATAGTAGGTAACATTGTAACACATGAGTTGATTAAAAAAGGGAGATCCATATTTATTGCACATTTTATTGTTAATTTGTTATGTAATTTTCTTATCCATCACATATATGATTATATGACTGATTGTTTGATAGCCAAGTAAGATTTAAACAACGATATACACCATGATGAAACTGAAATTGACGAGAAAATCTACTCTCACATCTTATATGAGGAGATAAGAGTGTCTCCTATGTGATATGCGACAGAGATGTTTGCTTCATTCACCACACAAAATTATAACCATGGTGGGTAGGATATAGGAAAAATAAAGGCACATTCAAAATAATCAAAATTGAAATCCATGTTGGGTAATGGAGAGACTTTATTTATATGATCTATGGGTTGGCACCCATAATCCAACAAGAAAATAAGTTCGATGAAATTGAAGAAAATATCGCCAACATATCTACATTGTACAAAATTAAGGACAATAAGGATGGAAATGAGTTGAAAAGATTAGTAGAAATAGGGGTGGAATATATAAGAAATAAATTTACAAGGCATGAGACAATAAATATCATTGGTTGATATGGTAGCTTGGTGCATACATAGATAAAGAAGATAGAGAAGAAGGTGACTAAGCTAGAAATGAAGATCATGTGGATCTCATAAAATTCAATTGCTTCTAACATTAGAGATATACCTATGTCGAACATCCAATTGTAAAAATATAACACCGATCCATTCACAAATCATGACATGGAAAGAGTTTGAAATTTGGATGTCTTCCTCGTTTTAAAAGTTTTTGTAGAAAGGGGTAAGTTGATTCTCGCACTCATAGTATGATCTTGATTGTTTGTAATGTTTTCCTCATCCCTAAACCAAATATATAATTTTTTAAAAGGAGGCACTCTACCTCTTTATGATTGATATCATTATTTTAAGCGATTGACAATAGACATTGCCCCAAACTAGCCTTGATAAAGATAATATGAAGAGCTAAGCTAGT
The DNA here is from genome assembly GCA_018340775.1 of Taxus wallichiana var. yunnanensis. Classification (NCBI taxonomy): domain Eukaryota; kingdom Viridiplantae; phylum Streptophyta; class Pinopsida; order Cupressales; family Taxaceae; genus Taxus; species Taxus wallichiana. Next base: position 86,783,962 of record CM031237.1, on the reverse strand, counting down.
GAGATCTTCTTTAAAATGTTAGTGGGTTCTTCATCCCTTCATTGTCTTAAAGATGAGACAAATTGTTACTTTAATAATGATGTTTATGTCCTTTATCATCGATCATTATTTAGAATATTGTTGAGCATAGGGTATACAATATTCTACAATATTTTGCGTGTGGGAGAAAGTTGCACATCAAAAGAACTAGGCTTGAGGGTTCAAATAGAAGACATTGTTTTCATAGTACGCATGTATAGTAGACGTGACATTTTCCAATGGATATAATATGTACAAGAACAAATAGATAATATTTGTATATATAAGATATATAGTAAAGTGAGTTTGTGTGCGAAGTATATGTGTGTATGTGCATGCATGTGTAAACATGTGTACATAGAGTGGAAGAGAATTATGTGTGTTAGATGATAAGGAAGAGAAAATATTAGTGGGGTGGATTTAGATAAATTATACATTGGTGGCTCTAATATGAACATTGTAGTGATTATTTGAGATTAATATAAATAAAGAGAAAAAAAGCTACAAGAGAGAATTTTGTGTTTCTATTCATGTTACTTATACCTATGTTATTATATATATGCAAATTCATTAATGCAATTCATAAATTTGTTGAAGGCGTTAAATGTTTATGTGCAATCTACTATATCATCCTCTTTGTGCATCAATGCATCAACTATAGTTGGATAATTTTTTTATTTAAGTAACAAAAGTGACTATTTAATAGAACAAATACCTCACCAATATCTACCCACTCACCACCTATAAACTATTTTTAGTGAATCATTTTTAAAAAGTTGAATTTAACTTTGACTGTGAATGTGGGTGACATGACCATAAACAGACGTACAAATGTGTGTGCCCTACATTCTCCACCTATGGGAAAATCCAATTTGTAAATGCTTTTGTATATTAATTATATGATTGGTCCATTCTGTAAGCCCCACCATATTTGTAGACGTGCTTTAGATAAGAATTTCAAGACGTAACACTCAAGTTACTTTAGCTTAAGTGTTGGGTGTTCTTAATATTGAGCAATTTATTATCTTCATTTTGTTCTTTTCAAAGCAAGACCGTATTTATTTTATTAATCGGGCATAGTGTTTTATTTATTTATGTCATTCCGCTTCCCCCTTTTTATTTATTAAAGGATCTCAGGTTGTCTATTTACAGAGGATCTCCCAATCTTATTTTCTATGATGAAGTTTAAGTGGTTGCTTGATTCTATAAGTTTTGGAAATAAGCATAAGCCATTCATTACATAGAGCCTTATACCTCTCTCCATTGGTGTCCTTAGTGATCTCGATCTTACGAAATCTATCCTCTTCATAGAAAATACAATATTAACTATGTGTAGGAATAAATGATAATGTGTTTTCCTCGACGTGTTTTCCCTCCATCTATTATCAAAGGTCGGTTTCTTTCTTATTTACATTATTGCGGCTCGCTTAAAATGTTTTTAAAAAAGTGATTTTCAATAATTAAAAAATTAATTTTGGTGAATGCTTGACGGTCGGGAATTCACAAATACTGTTTGAACTAGTGGTCGCTCCAGGAGGAGCAAGATTACGCCGACGTGGATTTGTTTAGGAGTTATCTTCTGGTGTAGTGTGTATTTTTTTATTGGGTTTGTAATGCATTGGGATTAGAGTGGAAGCTGGTGGATACTTGTTACCAATTTTGCTCCTAAATTTGATTTGATTCCCAAGTTACCAGGCCAAACACAAGATGCTAGTTTCAAACAGTATAGTGGTTATATCACCACAAGTGAACACCATGGCAGAGCCTTGTTTTACTACTTTGTAGAGGTAGAAAACAATCCTACATCAAGTCCATTGACCCTGTGGTTTAATGGAGGTTATGGCCACCCCTTCACCCATTTACTAAAGAAAGATTTTGCATTCAACTATGGACCAGATTTCCAAATGGCCTTCACACTACTAAACCATTACTTAGTCAATCCACCTATACTCATGCTGCCTACCCTAGGCGAACCTCTCCTCTTGTACATTTCCACTACCCAGTTTACTATTGGTGCATTGCTTACCCAATACGAGTTAGACCATAAAGAGAGAGAAGTTTACTATCTCAGTCACACCTTGATTGTGTACAAATTAAATTACCTGCAGATTGAAAAGGCCTTATTGGAAGTTGTCTTTACCTTCCAAAATCTTCGCCATTATCTCCTAAAAATAAAACAAAACTCATATCCAAAGTTGAACCTCTCAAATAAATTTTATCCAATCCTACCCTCATAGGCCGAATAGCTAATTGGATTATTCTCCTGAGTGAATTTGATATCGAGTTTTTAAATAAACAATCCTTGAAAGGATAGGTATTGGCTGATCAATTGGCAGAAGCTCCTCTACCAGGAATGGAACCTTTGTGCTTGGATTTTCCAGACACATCTATGATGTACATTAAATAATCTATAGAATGGCAGGTCCATTTTGATGGATCTTTCACCTTGCACGGATCCAGAGTAGGAGTGGTGCTCATTACTCCCATAGGGGAGGTCATACCAAAAGCATTGCAGTTGGGATTTTCATGCACCAATAACATTGCGAGTAGGAGGAACTCATTATCGGCCTCAAGATAGCTATTACTTGGAATATCGAAAGCTATGGGTTATTAGATACTCCCAACTTATCATTAAACAAGTTAATGATGAGTATAAAGTTAAAGATGAGAAAATCATTCCATATAAAAAATGGTTAAAACCACGAAGGAGTACATTACATGATCATACTTGAGAAAAACCAAGGTCGCATAATAGATCCATGGATGCTATGGATACAATTGGGTCTTTGTTATGCATTCCACCTCAAGAAAGTAAGATTCCTTTCTTTGTAGATCATTTACAAGTGCTGCATATGATATGCCGAAGTCATGTTTAGTATATGAAGTTGTTGGTACATTATCCCCTTGGTATGACCTTATCTTTCGATACCTACAAGATGGCACTTTTCCACGAGACATCATCCATTCTGAGAAGAAATCCTCTATATGTTGTATATCTCGTTATACCCTCCTAGGAGTCACACTTTATTGTTGTGGCTACAACGGGAATCTGCTACATTGTTCGGATGTTGTTGACTTAATCCACACTATTAAGTAAGTACATGGTGGTCTTTGTAGAGCACACACTAGCGGCGTGGTCTTAGCTAAAAACTATTAAGAGTAGGCTATTATTAGCCTTCCATGGAATCAGACTATTGCAATTTCATAAATAAATGTGAGCTATGTAAGAAGTATGGAAACTTAATACATGCGCTAGCCTAGGATTTGTAGCCTATTGTAATGCCCTGGCCATTTTCTAAATGGGGTCTATATCTCTTAGGGAAGCTCCATCCTTCTTCTTCAGATGGCCATACTCACATTATCACTGCCACTGAGTATTTTACCAAATGGGTAGAGGTTGTCCCTCTTACTTACGTTACTAGTGCACAAATTTCTAAATTCATTATGAACCATCTCATCTGCCGTTATGGTATCCCTATCACCATTGTCACAGATAATGGTAAATCCTAAAAAAATAAAACAGTAAAGACATTGTGTCAACGTTTCTATATCTAACTCAAGTGGTCTACCCCCTATTACCCCCAAGCTAATGGACAAGTACAGGCTACTAATAAAACCCTTGTATGGATTATGGAGAAAATGGTCAGTAAAACCATTCATAATTGGCACTTACAGATACATCTTGCCCTCTGGGCCTATCAAAATTTCATCCGCACTCCGATTGGTGAGACCCCATATTCGCCTATCTATGGTACTGAATCCATCATACCTCTGGAAGTGGAGCTTCCTTCCCTGAGAATATCTCTCAGGGACTATCTTGATAAAGATGAGGACTATAGAGTTGCTCACCGAAGAGTTGGAACTATTAGATGAAAAGTGTATCAGAGCACTCAATCACTTGAAATTATATCGAGACAGTGTTTATGGGATAAAAAATGCTTCATTCATCAGGAATTTGATGTAGGAGATCTAGTTCTAAAATAAAATCAGAAGAACACCATAAAAATAGAGAAAAAAAAGGTAAGTTTGAAGCTAACTGGCGAGGCCCTTATGTGGTGGTTGCTTTAAGTATTGGTTAGGAGACTATAAACTTGTGTATTCAGATGGTGAAGAGATTCTAGAACCTATGAAAGCCATGCACCTCAAGCGGTTCTATGCTTAAGCATGACGAGAATATAAGATAAGAAATAAATATGGAAAAAAAAAGAAAAAAAGAAAAAGAAGAAGAAAAAAAGGAAAATTGTGAAAATATTGAAGAAAAGTAGGTCGTCCACATGTGAAAACCATGCAATTGTGGCACGGTGGGTAGGATTTCGGTGAAAACGGTTTCAACACTCGAGGAGGATTCATCGGTTCAAGTCACTCTCACTTTTCTATATCTCGACTTCCTTTGCTAGGTATAGGAACCCTCTTGAATCCACCTTGGCCGAACCATGATCCGGCTTATTTTCTCTTATATCTATGTGAAGGAAATTTCCTTTGTATATTCCCATCTAATGATGAGGGCACTTTCATTTCAATTTCTCATACATACACGTGTGGCATTCTGCATTTCGTTTATTCCCACATCACGATGGGGTATCCACGCTTTATTGTCCTTGTACATTGCTTTGAACATGACCCTAGAAAATGTAAAAAAATTCATAAAGGATACAAAAAAACCTAAAATTTATAAATTCTCCGTTTTAGGGATGAAGCTACACCAACTACATAATGTTGTCTTAGAGAAGCCTCAAAACGACGTGAACAATAGCCTTGAAAACTTATATTTTTTTAGATAAACCCAAAAACATTAGAAAATATATCAATGTTGTCCAACAAAAACAAGGTAATAATTTGATTGCTTTGAGTTGTTGGTTTGTATAGTTTTGATTAAGAATTATCTTTTTCGTGTGATGTTGTGACTCCTTTGCTTACCGTGGGTTGGATCTTAGTTTATTTAATTGTATATAACATTAGGTTCATTCGTAGCTTGTATGCATCTATTGGGACTCATTTTTACTTAGATTAAAAATGTCCATTTGATCTCTTTGACATGTTTAATAAATTCATGTAGTTTGCATCTTGGTTATGTTCTGTTGTATAGGTACAGTTGTTTACCTTTGTTAACTTTTTCTTCTGTATTTGTTTCTTGCACATCCATTTGTTATCACATCTGTCATCTATCATCCATCACCTATAACATCATCACATACATCATATATACAAAAATGCTAAGTATTACATCATGCATGTATGCTAAGCTAATCATCACATATTGTATCATCAATGGGGGCAAGAGGGGTTGCGCATAATCAAAAATTCCCCCCTACACCAATATCATCTAGTATCATCCCAAGTGCTAGAATAAGAAATTAGAAACATCCCATAAATCCAAAACATGTGATACTATCTACAGATATATCATTAATATGAAAGCATGAAACATACACATCTCTAAATCTAAAGTATGTCACATACATAGAGGAAAGGGAAATCATACATCATGATACAATGATTGCAAAGCAATGATCACTAATCATACAAAGCATAATCGCAGTATAACATAACAAAATCATCATCAAATGTCCATATGATACATGTATAACTGTCCATGTCAATACTCAAGTGTACATCATCGATACAATATGCCATCTAAAAGGGGCATGCATCAAAAAATTGAGCCTTCATCAAGAGGCGTCATCAAAACAATGGTACATGAATCTATACATCAAAATCAGCCTTCATAAGAGGCATGTATACAATACATCTCGTATGAATGGGGAAAATGAAGAGCTCAACCACATCTCTCGCCCTTGCCAAGGCTCCCAGGGTGCATGTCTTGGAGGATCAAGAGTGGTGCCTCTAATGGACCGACACTTGGGGCATCACCTTACTATCTGGCTGGCTGATGTCTAGCCGGGTACTATCCAGCCGATGCTCTACAATAGGATGTAAAACTCACCTAATTTAATGACCCGATCTCTCGTGACTTGGAGCATGTCGTACTCACACTGACTACTCAAAAGGTATTACTTGTTGCCCTTCCCGAAATGCCCCTGAAATAAGAAGTCTTATAGTATAAGGCCTCACTTTGGCCCTCATAGCATCATGTATCGATCAACATCTCCGAAGCTGATAGTTTTTGCAGAAGCAACATTTCACTCACCTATTAATCTACATTGTCACCTGAGCCTGCTAGTAGCGGTGACCTCTCGGTCTCTATCTCTGTAGTAATAGTCCGCACTTTGGCTCATGCCTAATCTCTCTGCATGATATACCCCTATGACTATGCCTGGGCGTGGTCCCTCTGAGAAATAACCATCTGCACTTTGTGTCTAGGAATGATGTAAAAGGCTTAGCATTTGAGCCCCCTATGTGGCCATCTCACTAATCTTACTCTTTCATGAAGCATTGTCCATGCCCCAGGGGGTCAGACTCGCCCGATCCTCTCCACTAGAAAAATCTATACTGAGCACATCCGTGATCTCGCTCTACTATAAGGGCCTATACCTATGCCCTAGCTGCATCCCTCTCTCCAGCCACCTATAACTACATGGAAATCACCACCTGTAACTGCCGCTGAAGGTTAGCCAACTCTCCATAATCGCCACCACCCCGTAGAGCCTAAGTTCGAAGGCCCTACTCTAGAAATACCTACTGAAGAGGGGCATATATGTCTGATCAAATGCCTAATGGAGGAAAATCTATGTCGGTGCCTTGAAATCCTCTCATGGCCGGGACCCTACCCTTGTGGCTGCTATAATGTTAGACCTTGTCCCCTACCTCTAACATAACGGTGTGAGTCAAACCACCATTACCATCATCATCATTTTGTCACACCACCGGCTCCACCTCGTCGCCATTGGGAGGCCCCACCAGAGGAGCTCTCACACCGACGTTATATGCCACCCTTGAAATAGTCAAACAAGGTGGAAGCATACCATGGTACCATAGTGCCTACTCAAGTGTGGTACCCGGATATTTGATTTGTCTCAATGGCACCCGGATAATAGGTACCACCTATCGAAACTAGCTAGTGCTTTCTCTGAGGAAATCTATGAACCCATATCGATGTACTCTCGGGCCTGCTAGCATATAACCTATCGGCCTAGGAACATCCTGGGTAATGCCAAACCGCCTCCTCGGCACTAATCTACCCCTGTACATCTCCCCATATATCTGCATCTTCCTAATATGAAGTGCTCAATTATAGCAATCCTAAGCTCTAAACCGTGTTTAGGCCATTGGAAATGTTTGTAGGGCCTCCATACTATAGAGGCCTACTATAACTCATCAAGCTCGCGGTGGTAGTGATATGCATCTCCCATGTATGGCCACACATCATCCCCAATTGGGACCCAACCCATAGTAGAAGGCTCCTCGGGAACCCAAACTCTCAAAATATCAAGTAATCTTGGTGGCCCAAATAATGTCTTCTGATGGTAGTAGGTAATCAAATGTAGATCCCAGTATAAATGTGCTAGAATGCACTAGCCCCAGCAGTAGGTCTCTCCCTCTATCAAACCATGTATCACTCCAAGGAGGCCAAGAGGAAATGAAGCACCGGTCTTGTCAGGGAGTAGAAATCCACTAACAAAGACCATCATGTAAACCACCACTCGGTCTAGCTCTAGGTACTCAATGCACCGTGACAACCTGATAGTCAATCCATGCCGTGGTATCATTAGAACACCAAACAACTCTAAGATATACCACTAAATATTGGGCCAATGGCTCATAGACTGGATGAGCTGACACAGGATCGGGACCCGTATGATATGCTAGAAATCCTTGAGAGTAATCATAATCTCCCAAGTCAGTAGCTGAAAGCATTGACTCTCGTTATGCCATCTCTCTACTACAGCTATCAGAAGGCCGTGATCTAATGTGATCTGGGGCATATCAACCACATAAGCCAATCCCATGACATATAGAAGGCTATCCAATATCACCCTATCATCCTCATCAAACGGTGCCTCTATCACCTCTAGTCAACCATATCACTCGCGGGTATGCAAGACGGGTAATATACACTACAAACAAGAAAACACACATGTATTAGTTGATATTTCTATCTACTTCTATCTAAATTGCTGGTAAATCCTTCATTCTTCCATCTTATTTCCTAAATTTCCACTTTCTTCTAGTCTTCTTTCTTTTCTCCTTGGCCATTTGGCCGGAAAGGTGTTCTTCTCCTTCTCCTCGATACATGTGTGCCCTTCCCGACACATACACGCCTATCCCAGCGCATACGTACCCCCTCTTTATTTTCTCATCCTAAAAGGACACATACACACCTAGTGTGACGCCTATGTACCTATCTCTGCGCATGTGCATATGCGACCTCATTATCTCCACCCGGACGTAGATGTGTCATGTTCCATAGATGAGCGTGTGCATCCTTATCGGTTTCCATCCGAAAGATATGCATGTGTGTATTTATTCTTTTCGATGGATACGCGTGTGCATACCCATCAAGACCGACGCATGTGCATATGCATATACGTCAAACCGATGCATGCACATACGTGCATACGTCCAAATTTTTCCTACTCTAGCCTAAAATGCCCTAAAAAATGCATTAAATGCATAATTCACAAAGAAGGATAGGCCACTCACGTAGGGTCCATCCACTTTGGGTCTTAAATGAACTCCTATATGTGTTTTCTCATCTCCTCTTGCTCGATAGCCTTGCCATCTCACTCCAAGGCTATCACTCTCACTCGCGGTAAAAATTTGCAAAATCTAAGTACAAATGAACTAGTCGTGATTGATTTACTCCCCGGGTGGGTATATTAGGCTATTGTGATGCCCCTAGGGCATATTTTCCTCTCCATGGTCATTTTGGCCCTTCTTCTATCCATCGAGGTAATTATTTTTCTATTAAATTAGTTATTTTTATTCCTTTTTGCATGGTGGAGCACTTAGTGCCACCATGTGGTCACTTCTTCACTGCATTGGAATAATTTACACATATTCCGTGCTCTATTTCCTGTCATTTTTCTTCTATTTTTCCTCTCTTTCACCTGTCATGATGATTATTTTTAAATAATTATTTTTGGCTTATAATTCTTCTCACCGGGGCATTTTATGTGCTACATGACGCCTTTTCCTTTGCCTTTAGGTAGTTGCACATTTTTTTAGGAGATCTTTGATCTCTTATACAAATTCTGCCGATCAATAAAAAAATAAAAATTGTAAAACCATTTGAAAAACCAAAAACATCGAAATACTTCGAAAATGAACTAAAAATTAGTAAACAACTCATTTTGCGGCTGAAATCTATGTCTCTCGCATGACACTCATCTCGTATCTTGCTGGCATTTTCACATGTTTTAGAACAACGACTCGCATATCATCTTAATCTTCAATCATTTGCAAAATTTTTCTACTAACTACGTCTATACTCTAGGGCACTTTCGATTTCCTAGTACTCCTAGTGTCCTCCATCTTTTCCCTTGCATATACAAATTTCTTGGGGCATCATATTTTTAACCCTTTTCGTTTATCAGAACATTTAGGACTACATCTCAATAATAAAATATTTATGAAACTATCTTGACCGTTGTTAGTTTGAGTGTGTTGATTGTATTCATTTCCTGTTAAAAGGGCTCGTTCACTTCCTCGTATTACATTACATTTTGTATGTTACATGGAGTTGGGGTTTTCAGCAATGGAAATTTGTTCGTATATGGATTTTCATGTCATATTACACTTTTGTTCATTCTTTTCAATAAGGACCGATGATGAAGATTTTAACAATGTGATGAAAAATAAAGTTGTATAAAAGGTAGTAGATGGATGTTGGCTCATTCCCCCTTCTTCATACTCCTTTTCTTCTTATCCACACTATTCTTTCTTTTATTCTCTTCTTTTCATCTTTTTATCATCAATCGAGTTCTTCTATCACCCCATCGAAAATCAAGGGTCATCCTCCATTCTACTCATTTTTCTTCTCTCTCTTCAAAATTTTCTACTTGTTTATGCTTGTCTACTTTCTTTGAAGTGATGTCTCTTACATCACCCCAAAGAGGGGAAAATGTAGACACCTAAAGTATGCTTACACTTAGCATTTCATCCAATCCATTCAATTAATGACACTTCGTTAATTCCCTATTCTTTGCTCCATTATCGGATGCCCATTCACGACACTCTTTCGGTCGTATTCTTCCCATATTCAACTTATTTGGCTAATATCTCTCTTATTAGCTAAACATTCTCCCTTTCGACCATTCAGAACCTCCCTAGTTCTCTCTATACCACTTTTATTGGATTCGTAGGCTATCTATTAGTCACAATTGGTTATCTATACTCCTCTCAACTCTCGGTAAGTCTCTAATCTCTTGCTAATCAAGTTTAAATAGCCTAAACCCTAGTTAACTAGCCTAAACCAAGCTTAACTAAGCCTAAAGCATGCTTATCCTAATCTAATATAAAAGTGATTTTTGACCTTTAGTCCCACATGCACCCAAATTCAAAACTCTCCCAAGTGGAAAACTATAAATAGAAGGGTCACCCCTCCCTCTAAATTTTACACCTTGTTTTCATAACAAAAATATCTCATATTTGGAGATCTTGGCATTAGAAATCATTTGTGATAGCTTTAAGCTATAAAACATTTGGATCTTGGCCATACTCCATTGTTAAGAGCTCCCCCATCTTGCATCCATCCATTCCAAATATAGTTAGTAAGGGAAGATCTAAATCTTGGCCATGTAGCCAACTTGGAGAGATCTCTTCACTATGTTTGAGAGTAAACAACACATAATTTGATTGCTTAGAATCTAACTAGGTTCACTTTCATTAAGCTTTCATGGAGTAGAGAGTAGTATATATGCTAGGGTTTGAATGTTAGTTTCAAATTTATATATGCATAGATAGTTTCTTGTTTAGCTCTAATCTTATGGTGCATGGTTGAGTTTAGTCAAGCTTGAGGTTCTTTAACCTCATCCCATAGCTTTGCAAACCTTTCCATTACATACAGCTAGAACATTTGGGTTCACCAAAATGATTAACTAAAATGTATATTTTATTAAGCTAATCTAATTTAGGAACAATAGTAAATAAAAATAGTAAATAAATGTAAAAAGTGACCCAAGAAACTAGGCTAATTAAAGTGGAAACCCTAATGTGGTAGAAGAGCAAGGAAACGATTAGATGATTTAGAGGCCAATTTGGACCGTGTTGTAAAGTAAACTAAATATTATAGAAGTAGGAACGAATATGCAATAGTCCAAAAAGGATAGATATGAGCTTTTTGGATGGACTGGAGTGCTTGGGAGGATCAATGCACCTTTAGGTGCCTTGTCTGAGTTCTAGGTTTCATGGTCTATGCAGGGGAGGTCCGTAAACTAATTTTTCATGGTTGGAACATAATTTGAAGCCCTCATTTTGTATCATGTATACTTCACTCCTTTGTGCCAAATGTCATTAATAATGTCGTGATGAAGGAAAGACCTACAAATCCCCAAGACAAGAATCAAAACCTAAAAAAGAAAAATACAAATGATGGGGTCGAATGTCCTCAATGGCCATAATGGTGGACTTATTAATTGAGCGTTGCACTACATTTCAGACCTAAATGTAGTTCATGTGTTTGTGAATCATGTTCTATGTGTTATTCTCATAGTCGTACTTTGGGAAGTAGCAAGCTATAACTATATGTAGAAAATGTAATATATTGTGGACGGAATAGAATAAATTTCCCTCCTATGCTTGCGTGATGCAAATGAACCAACATTGTCCCTTGTGATGGATGAAAATGACCTCTAGATGCTTTTGATGCATACAACTCTAGGTGGATGATAGTAGTGACTAGTGCTTGGTCCCTCATTATGGTCTCATAACATTATTTTTATATGGTTATCTAATTATAATTTTATAATCAACCCCAAAAAGGCCGACCACCATAAAGATAGGAAGCTCAAATTATTAGACATAGAGAACCAATTATCCTACATTTTAAAAAAATATTATAAATTAGGGATCAATGACCAATATCACTCCTAATAACTTCACTCGGGAAGATCCTCTCATTATGTATACCCTTTTAAGGAATTTAGGTAGGGGTTGGTTATTGAATATAGTACATGTTTTTGTTCCATTCTTAATGTAGTAATTTGGTTACTATATAGTAGGTAACATTGTAACACATGAGTTGATTAAAAAAGGAGATCCATATTTATTGCACATTTTATTGTTAATTTGTTATGTAATTTTCTTATCCATCACATATATGATTTTATGAATGATTGTTTGATAGCCAAGTAAGATTTAAACAATGATATACACCATGATGAAACCGAAATTGACTAGGAAAAATCTACTCTCACATCTTATATGAGGAGATAAGAGTGTTTCCTATGTGATATGCGACAGAGATGTTTGCTTCATTCACCACACAAAATTGTAACCATGGTGGGTAGGATATAGGAAAAATAAAGGCACATTCAAAATAATCAAAATTGAAATCCATGTTGGGTAATGGAGAGACTTTATTTATATGATCTATGGGTTGGCACCCCTAATCCAACAAGAAAATAAGTTCGATGAAATTGAAGAAAATATCGCCAACATATCTACATTGTAAAAAATTAAGGAAAATAAGGATGGAAATGAGTTGAAAAGATTAGTAGAAATAGGGGTGGAATATATAAGAAATAAATTTACAAGGTATGAGACAATAAATATCATTGGTTGATATGGTAGCTTGGTGCATACATAGATAAAGAAGATAGAGAAGAAGGTGACTAAGCTAGAAATGAAGATCATGTTGATCTCATAAAATTCAATTGATTCTAACATTAGAGATATACCTATGTAGAACATCCAATTGTAAAAAATATAACACCGATCCATTCAAAAATCATGACATGGAAAGAATTTGAAATTTGGATGTCTTCCTCGTTTTAAAAGTTTTTGTAGAAAGGGGTAAGTTGATTCTCGCACTCATAGTATGATCTTGATTGTTTGTAATGTTTTCCTCATCCCTAAACCAAATATATAATTTTTGAAAAGGAGGCACTCTACCTCTTTATGATTGATATCATTATTTTAAGCAGTTGACAATAGACATTGCCCCAAACTAGCCTTGATAAAGATAATATGAAGAGCTAAGCTAGTGAGATCTTCTTTAAAATGTTAGTGGGTTCTTCATCCCTTCATTGTCTTAAAGATGAGACAAATTGTTACTTTAATAATGATGTTTATGTCCTTTATCATTGATCATTATTTAGAATATTGTTGAGCATAGGGTATACAATATTCTACAATATATTGCGTGTGGGAGAAAGTTGCACATCAAAAGAACTAGGCTTTAGGGTTCAAATAGAAGACATTGTTTTCATAGTAGCGTGTATAGTAGACGTGACATTTTCCAATGGATATAATATGTACAAGAACAAATAGATAATATTTGTATATATAAGATATATAGTAAAGTGAGTTTGTGTGTGAAGTATATGTGTGTATGTGCATGCATGTGTAAACATGTGTACATAGAGTGGAAGAGAATTATGTGTGTTAGATGATAAGGAAGAGAAAATATTAGTGGGGTGGATTTAGATAAATTATACATTGGTGGCTCTAATATGAACATTGTAGTGATTATTTGAGATTAATATAAATAAAGAGAAAAAAAAGTTACAAGAGAGAATATTTTTTTTGTATTCATGTTATTTATACCTATGTTATTATATATATGCAAATTCATTAATGCAATTCATAACTTAGTTGAAGGCTTTAAATGTTTATGCGCAATCTACTATATCATCCTCTTTGTGCATCAATGCATCAACTATAGTTGGATAATTTTTTTATTTAAGTAACAAAAGTGACTATTTAATAGGAACAAATACCTCACCCATATCTGCCCACTCACCACCTATAAACTATTTTTAGTGAATCATTTTTAAAAACTTGAATTTAACTTTGACTGTGAATGTGGGTGACATGACCATAAACAGTACGTACAAATGTGTGTGCCCTACATTCTGCACCAATGGGAAAATCCAATTTGTAAATGCTTTTTGTATATTAATTATATGATTGGTCCATTCTGTAAGCCCCACCATATTTGTACGTGCTGGATAAGAATTTCAGTGCGTAACACTCAAGTTGCTGCAGTTAAGTGTTGGGTGTTCTTGATATTGAGTAATTTATTATCTTCGTTTTGTTGTTTTCAAAGCAAGACCGTATTTATTTTATTAACTGGGCATAGTGTTTTCTTTATTTATGTCATTCCACTTCCTCCCTTTTTTATTTACTAAAGGATCTCAGGTTGTCTATTTACAGAGGATCTCCCCGATCTTATTTTCTATGATGAAGGTTAAGTGGTTGCTTGATTCTATAAGTTTTGGAAATAAGCATAAGCAATTAATTACATAGAGCCTTAGGCCCTTATACCTCTCTCCATTGGTGTCCTTAGCGATCTCGATCTTACGAAATCTCTCCTCTTCATAGAAGATACAATATTAACTATGTGTAGGAATAAATGATAATGTGTTTTCCTCGACGTGTTTTCCCTCCATCTATTATCAAAGGTCAGTTTCTTTCTTATTTACATTATTGCGGCTCAGTTAAAATGTTTTTAAAAAAGTGATTTTTAGTAATTAAAAAATTAATTTTGGTGAATGGCTGGACGGGGGGGAATTCACAAATACTGTTTGAACTAGTGGTTGCTCTAGGAGGAGCAAGATTACGTCGACGTGGATTTGTTTAGGAGTTATCTTCTGGTGTAGTGTGTATTTTTTTATTGGGTCTGTAACGCATTGGGATTAGAGTGGAAGCTGGTGGATACTTGTTACCAATTTTGCTCCTAAATTTGATTTGATTCCCAAGTTACCAGGCCAAACACAAGATGCTAGTTTCAAACAAAGATATAGTGGTTATACACCAGAAGTGAACACGATGGCAGAGCCTTGTTTTACTACTTTTTAGAGGTAGAAAACAATCCTATATCAAGTCCATTGACCCGTGGTTTAATGGAGGTTATGGGACATTAATGGAACATGGTCCTTTCAAGCCCATTGATGGAGGCCTTCTGGAACAAAACAAGTACTCTTGGAACAAAGGTGATTTTCATCAAGTTGTAGTACATTTTATTGCCCTTATAAGGTCAACGTGGAGCAGAATTCTATCCACAATGTTTTTCATATTTATAGGAGTTTTTTTGGCTCATTAACTTGGCACAGTTCAAGGAGGAATAATGTAGGGTGAGTCCTCCCAGTTGGCTGGGAAATTCTATCTACAATGTTTTGGAGATGATGTCAAACAAGGAAATTTATGGTGCACTTGTCAACTGGGTCATAGTTCACTGGTAAAGTTGTTTATGTTGCTATCACTACGATGTTTTGAAGGTGGTGTCAAACAAAAAAAATGGTATCCTTATCAATTGGGCCTCAGTTCACTATTTAGGTTATTTATGCTGTTATTCAACCCACCAATGGTCCGTTTTTTTGGAATATGGATGTGGGAGATGGTTTAGTCAGTTGTATTTGGGGTTGCATTTCATTTGATATTATTATGACGAATTTTAATTTTTTTATTTCATTTGTGTTGTCTGAGAAATGCCATTAACTATGAACAAAGAATAATAGGAGTGGGAAATCCATACTGATGATTCATATCCATAAAAGCTACTAATTTTTTTAAACTCGGCATTGGTTTTCAACTATTTCTTGTCTCCCTATCAGCATGCCCATGGAACCTATGGGATCATTGCTAGTCCTAACATTCCGCCAATATGACTTAAATTACAGCCGTTAGCAGTCATATCATACTCAATTACCATAGTCTGTGTGAAGAAAAACAACTATTGCACTATGTTATAGGCAATCTGGTAACAATTTTTACCATCTCCTAAGTACCACTGGTTTTATTGTAAAATCAGATCCAACGATTTGTTATACAAGGTACTTAGCTTATATGTTATGTTGTTGGAGTTTGGGCTGACCATAACAATATAACTCCACCTGAAACAGTTGCACAAGTACCGGGTTGTCTCATCATCATCATCATCATGGCAATCACTCCCGCCTTACCACTGAATTCCAGATATCTTATGGCCCCTTAGATTGATTTATTCTAGAATCTGGGTTATGTTAAACACATTAATAGCAATGTCTAATCACTAAAACGACTTCAAACTTAATAAAATCTTGATCTGATTTTCCTAGGGCCCAATGATACCACCTATTAATCTTAGATCTGTTCGAGATTTCCAATTGAAAAAGAAGAGTATGCATCAAATGCATCGTTCCTAGTAACATTCTTAGTACAAGAAAAAATATATGTTGCCCTCTCAGCACAAATTTACAAACTATAGCAGTCTGCTTGCATTCTTTGAAAATATTCAACTATTTGATCATATTGTATTACGATTTAATGATTGAAGAAATGTTACCAATTATTCCTCTGAAAATTAAAACTAAAGAGTCTGCAGTTGGTGCTTTTCCTTGTCATTTTTGTAACTGAAAACTTTATTGCTCAAGTGAAGAATATGAATACAGAGTTTCAAATTGCATTTTCCATGGTAAAAGAAATGGCCTCGTGAGAAAATAAGAGAAATATGGAAACACCATTTCTCTGCAATTAAACCTACATTTCCATCTTTCAACTTCTTGAAGGCTTTGCCATGAGCTTAGCTCAGGTCCTCACATTGGCAATCCTTTCAACTCGAAGGATAAAATATGCAACATGCACTTTCACAAGTCTCCATCTTCTGCGGACTCTGGACCGTGGGCTGGCTCTGGATCGTGGGATGACTCTGGATGATGGGTTGACTCCAGATCACAATCAGAGGGAACTATGCCTCTTGGGATTCCAAACATAGTAATAAACATTTCCCTATGGCAATGCAGACCAAACAATCATGACTATGCCGCCATGGATCCTTCTCCTCCCCCATTGATGACCAACAATCACACCCACATCTTTTATATTCAAACATGGTGCGGATACTCATCGAATATACATCCTGAAGATCCCATTTTCACACCCAAAAACTATAACCCCTTTGCTAAAATCAAGAAATTGTTGTCATAAAAAGCTTATTAATCCCCACCATCAAGATAATGCCTCCATAATTCTTGAATGAACATACCTCTGCAACACCTACATATTCACACACAAACACTCTTACCCCCTGCATTCATTCACCATCTTCAAGAACTCTCTGATAATGGAAACCAATCCAATCCCTCATATGTTGTAGCCCTCATTGAGTATACCTTCACACCACTCACATATTCACACCCAAAAACATTATACCTTCATAAGACTTTTTCCTATACCAATCATCAACATTCACAACCTTGTAAGGTTATTACAAGTTTTACGTGCGAAATCTCAAAGCTTTAATTGACTATCCTAGATTCTATCAGATCTACACATGCATATGGATCCTTGACCGAAAGACCAAACTGGAACCCACAAGTACCACCTAAAGTATGTATTATGGAATGGGTAGCAAGCCTAAAAGGACAAGATTTTAAGGCCATATTTGCAGAATTTTAGGAAAAACAATAGAAATTCTAGTTAGTAGAGAAATTATGGGGCACATATGCCTCCCATGATGTCACATGTAATTAGAATAGAGCTTGTTTTTTTAGTAATTATAAAGTATGCTTTCCCAATGCCATAAACGTGTATTGATATTACTGCATTAAATTGATAGGCTATTGATGTCCCAATTTCGCAGACAACAATAAACAATATGTAGTATGTAGATGTGTAAATCCAAAGCTCAATCGGGAAGGGGCTCTACGTTTGGAGATTGTGCATGATATAGCATATGACATCAAATTCATGGTCACAAAGTTATAATTTTTTTACGCTAAGATGAACTGTAATTTTAATAATAGCTAGCAGTCACATACGATGTATATAACAGCCAAACCAATGCAGCACCAAGCATTATAAGAAATAGAAACAAACAAGTAGAATCTTGCACAATGCAATAGGCATGGTAATAACTAGAAAGTGCCTAGCCAAATGGAGACGCCCAAGTTTTTCCCTGGGCAGAGGGTGAATTTGTGACTTTGTACAATACTTTCTCTAGACTAAAAACAAAATACATAAACAACAAAACCAGACCCCTGCGGACAATGCTTGGGTTTTGTGCTATGCAGGTAGGATTGGGATGATAGAGGAAGCTTTGTTAACGTTTCATGCAAATGAATGCTAGTTTCCTAGCTACCCAAATCTTAGAAGAACGATGGAGATGCAAGGTAGCACATATATTAACATGCGGGAAATCAGGGAAAGGTATTGCTGTTATAAGCAAGCTATAGCCGACTCACACCTTTAAATCTAAATTTCCTAATTCTTTCCCACTCGACACATATATCTATGGAACATCTGCTTTTATAAGATGTGATCCAATTTGATATACTGGCCAACTTCTCAGTCACCCCACCACTCGATAAGGTTACTACAAGTTGTCTGCATGGAAATCTCAAAGCTTTAATTGCCTACCCTAGATTCTATCAGATCTACACATGCATATATGCAACTACTTCAGAAATGTAAACTAATAATCCAAAGGGAGAAGCTTCCCTCATAGCCTAATCTCCTCAGCACAATACCCGTTCTTTTAATTACTTCAATAGAATCTAATCTAGATTGCATAGTTTTCTTCAAAGTTACAACCTCCAATCTTCTTGTCATGTTGGCAACAACTACTCTTCTTGGGGGTATCTTTGCACACACAAAACACTTAGCTTTACTGCTGCAAATCTTACGTAAGCCAATTTTCCCATTACATTATTGTTGCACTTTATTCTCTACCCTCACCTATTATTTTATCGCTTGGTTTTTATCTTCATTCCTCTTCCAATCCAGGCTATTGTTGTAAGTTGTATTTCCTGCCTTTCACCTACTCTTGCATTTGTAATGATTAACAACGCACTAAATGATTTGGATTCGCTTGTGATAAATTTATAAATACCTTTGAAAAATAAGACCTACGGAATTCCACTTTAACACAGTCATACAGATATCCTTACTTTGATTTCGGCTTTCAAATCTGTAGGCAGCTGGAGCCATGAGCCTGAAGGACATTGTATTTTGTTTGACATGATGCAGCGACAGAGCAGGTTGTCGGTTGTAAGTTGTATTTCCTGCCTTTCACCTACTCTTGCATTTGTAATGATTAACAACGCACTAAATGATTTGGATCTAACAAAATTCCTCTATCCTTTATGCTTTGATGGATGTCCATACCCTGTTCCAAAGCTCCCATTTTGGCACAAGTTGGGAGTATGTTGGTAAAAATGTAAACTGATCGGGTTGAAGACCTATTTGTTGCATATGGTGAAATAGTGTGACTGCCTTGTGAGGATAACCATGTCTTTTGTATGCTGCAATAATTGTATTCCATGAGAAACTGTCTCATTCTTTCACTTGGTCAAACTCTTTACGGAATCTCAACATTGTATTTTGTTTGACATGATGCAGCGACAGAGCAGGTTGTCGGGCACATATGCCTCCCATGATGTCACATGTAATTAGAATAGAGCTTGTTTTTTTAGTAATTAGCTGTCACAAGAATTTCTAGAGAAGGCTGTAGATTTAGGGAAGGAGCGGAAAACTCTAATTTGGAAGATGGAATTTGTTTCCCAGTTTGTAAATTCAGAAGCAACTGTGAATAAAAGAGGTGAGCATTTATATTTGTGTACATTGTGCATGTCAGGTCTGAAGGAAGAGCCTTTTGTTATGCACACATCCACAAGTTTGGTTTTTTGTAATGAAATCTGGAAAGCTTTCTCTTAGTATCAACCATAGCAGCCATGTTTGTGAAAAAATCCAAAATATGAGAGATCCTAGAAAATGTGAATTCCATTTTTAGCAAATAAATTGGGGAAAAAAGGAAAAATGGATCCATGATATTCTTTTTCAAAAATACCCCAAAGTATGCAGAACTTCCTTCATATAGGTCTTTTCGATTTAAGGTTTAAGTTAATCAAGATTAGAAGGAGAATTGGTCAATAGTGACCTGTTCTCTTCGGAAAAAAGGACCATTTTATTCATACAACCCAAAAAGAGGGAAAGGCATTTTAAAAAATCAATTTGGAAGTTTTTTACCACTATGGAATCATTGCGTTGATACACAAGATTTGGTGATTTTTTTGGCAAAAAATTGAAATTTGTAGTCTAGAGTGTGGGCAATGAATTCGCACGATATGAGCAAACCTAACCATCCACTACGGTTAGTGTTGACCTGTTTCAAATTTAGTACAAAAAGCAAAAAACCAATGTGTTCTCTCTTTTAGTGTGTGGTCAGCATTTAGATGGTCCTCCTCATGTGGCTCATTTTGATAGTAATGCACATGTTTAATTGTCAAGTTCTAGATGAGGCTCAACTAATTTAAACAAGATTATCATCCCGTCAGTGAAAAAATTGAACCAGGTGATATGCCTTTGTCTCCTATTGACTCAAATGCTCAAATGTGAATTATTCCATAAAAATAAAAATTGTTGTTGTTTGAGTCCCAATCAGTGTTCAAATGGTATCTTGATGGTGTATCCCTGTCAGTGTCATCATATGCATGGTGATCATCTTAAACCTAATGCCTATATTACTTGAAGCTCAATTGATTCTTTTTTTGTCTACGACCTGATATTCCCTTTCTTGCATGAGAAACATTAAACACTAAAAAAGCACAATATAGTTTACCATAGCCTTATCTTTTAATATTAATATTAATGTAGCAAAAAGTTCAATGTTCTATAGAATATGATAATCGAATAGTATAACTATGTTCTTAATTGTAATATTTTGTCTTTTTAGCTAAGAAAACTAAAATAAGAGAATTTATAGTACCATCACTGAAAGGAGTACTCTAAATTTACATCCGAAGTTAGATTGGTACCTATAAACCATCATCATCTGGGAATTATAGTGTTACCATGGAAACTCTAAGGCTGGTAGGAGGCAGATCCATAAAACTTGGTAACATTGTCCACATTTCCCCTGAAGAAAATTAACAAGGATGTGATGTTGTTTACAAAACCTTTAGTGACTATATGCAAAAGTGTGTATAAAACCTCATGCACCGGAATGTAGTTGTGGTTGCTTATCATATCCAACTTCATGGTTTAATGTGGTTATAATTCTCAAGATCAATCTTGGCTTGTTGCAATAAAAACCATAAAAGTGCTACAAATTGAAATCCTCTTTAACTTCCTTGTGGAGCTGCTTCATTTCTTTCACTCCTTCCATACTAACTTAATGCTTTGCATGTCGCTTGGCATTCGGTTCTGAAACTCTAGGTTATGCTTTTTCATATGCACAACCTTTCATCCTCCAATGCCTTTAAGATTGGGACCAATGAGCCTAGGGAATGTGACTTTGTTATTTGTGAGGATTATTTTGTCTACATCCTTCTCCATGGGTTCCAGATGGGCGTTAGTCATTACTTCTGCATATTTCCTCCTTCGTTCCCGAGAGCTCTGGTTTTCTTCAGGAGTACAGTTGTGTGTTTTTGGGGTAGTTCTTCCCACTAATTTCCAAACAAGTAAAGGCTAGATATCTAAAATAAGAGTAAACAAAGAAAAGTCGAATAGACAAGTAATTGAAAGTTAGCAATTGAATGCAAAGGACATATATGAAAATTATAGATACCATGTTCCCCAATTGATGGCCATGATCCAACCCATCTGGTTGAGATATGGAAGGAAAAAATGCCCTTTTGGACTTTAGTTGGAGCCATTCACATTGTTGTGATTTTATTTTAATCTTTAAATTCACATTTTGTGAGGGAAGGGAAAGAGCAGTCAATGCATTTAGCTTCCATGTTTGAAGCCTGATTAAACTGATGTATTCTTTTAAACCCCTTTAGGATGCCTTGGGGGTTATATTGATTCCTTTATTAACACTACAACTGACATTGTTTCTGGGTTCCCTCCTCTCATCCCTGCACAATTCAGAGATAATTCTAATTGTATCAGAGTTCAGATCTCTTCATAAGTTCGAGCACCTCTCTTCTTGGGAGCCATTGGAATCTCTTTGCAAGTTTAAATTGAACATATCCTGCAATGATGGCATTCCATAAGACCACATATCTTGGAGGCATTTTGTCAAACAGTTCACGTACATTGTTAATCCTTCCACATTTTGCATACATGTCTACAGGGCATCTACAACTACATCATCTGACAAAAGTATATTCTCTATTATGCTTTGGTGGATGTCCTTACCCTATTTCAAAGCTCCTATTTTGGCACAGTAGCGAGTATGCTGATGTTACAACATGAGGGGATAAAGTTGTGAATGTTTTCTATGCGATGGATACTTCAGGAAATCCTGTACACATGAAGATTGTTGAAGCTTTGAGAAAAGAGATTGGGCATACAATTTTCCAAGCTAAATGGATAGGACATCGATGGTTCAGGTTTACAACCCAGATCAAGTTCATACCCAGGTCTCTAGGATGCAGACAAAATAATGGCAGGCTATGTTACTGAAGAGAAAAAAATATTTAGAGAAACCAAGGCTAAAAAACAGGAAGAAAACAAACCTTTTTGGGTGCTTGCACAGGAAGATTCGAGGTAGGAGATTGGCGAGGTAGAAAACAATGTGTTGGGGAGGTCGGTGTGTAGGGCATCAACACGCGGGTAAGAAACAAATAGGCACGACAGAGTAGCAAAGTAGGTGAGGAAGGATGTGGGAACCAAGCATGACAAGGTTTAAGGGGACTGGGCGATAGATGGTTGCACCATGATAGGCTCCGTTGTATAGCCCCACGTCGACGAAGCAGGTGAAGTTGCACACCATCGTCGTTGGAGACCAAGTGCACTATAGCCACACCTTCGATGTTAATATATCATATATGTAGATGTATATTATACACTCTGCGTTTATATTACATTTCCAAATGTATGCATTTATATAATTATCACAATCGTTGATCTTGAGTAACAATTGATTATGCGTCCATGGTTTAATTAATAATTTGATTTCAATGAAATTAATGATCATGAGTGTCTAACTTGGATAGTTAAAAAATAATATTCTAAGGATCTCAAAACACATACAACGAAATATTTTATTGTTAGAAATTAGACTAGCAATCCCACGTGAAATGTGCAATGTGAACGCCGAAGGGGAAGTGAAGGAAGAAGTTGATTTTGAAGGACCAAAACATAAAAGGAGGAAGAGTTGTAGAAGAGGAACTTAGAGGGAGCAGAAGGAATAGGAAGAAGTTAATGTGGGGTCGGGGTATCATATTGTGAAGCTATTTTTTTAAGGAGGAAGATAAGTATCATGTGTATGTTTTGTTAATTGTTTGATAGAGAAGTGGGATGTGACTTGCATGGCATCGTGGAAACACAATCTAGAGATATCTTTGAAAGTAAGGTGTTGGCAATGAATATTTTAAAGGAGAACTTCCATTTTTATGTTTGATGTGGAAGTCAACAATTGTTAAAGAAACTACAATTTTTCAATGAGGGTACATTATGTGGTTGTTTTCATGTTCATGTATGATAATGGTTTTTCTTTAGATTTCAAGAACGTGATCAAGGTTACCACCCATAAACTTCCATATTGAGTTGCGAGAACAAGTGTGGGACATGAAGCAAGAAGAAATGAGTAACATGAGACATCAAATAGAAATAAGTTTTGCTATAACTAAGTAAACCATTACCAAGATATAAAATATTTTATATTTTAACGAAATTTAGGTAACTTTCCCTGAGGTACTTTATCCATGTTTTGTTCGAATGGAATTTTTAAAATGTCTGTGGAAATTTTCAGGTACATATACTAAACTTAAATGATGATGGTGACATGGCACAATAACTTTTTTGTGGAATTTCTATCCTTGCAAGGGTTTCGAATGGCTATTTCAAAACGAAGGGTTTATGCAAAAGTGTTAAGTTCCCTGATTTAGAATACCTTGCACCTACTTTCATGGGGACTTGAATCAACGACCACTTGCAATACAATCAAGCACACCCTCCAAAGAATATTGCATGTAGATAGCTAAAACAAAGCATTGTTATATGCATTCTGTTAGGGGACAAAAAAATTTCAATAACACCCACTACTCCTATTCCTTTTCATCCTTTATGAATTAAAATGCAACCACAAATAGTTCCAGAAAAAAATAGTGATAATGAGGAAGAGAACTACTTGGACACTTGTGGGGTTCATGAATGGTGAATGCAAAAAATGTGTTTCCCGAAGGTGACGTCAGCGAGAGGGGGAAATGAAATGGAAGGCTGAGATTATTTTGTTTAACGTTTATTTACGGAGACATCAACAACATAAGCTATCTCTACCCTTGAATGTTTGTCACCTATTAGCCACCTACTAGGTATTTCCCTTGCTGAAAATGTCTTTGGCGTAATAAGACGCCAATAACTACTCGAAATTTTATTGTTGTGTAAGCTCTTCCATTTCATCCCACCACCAAGAAAATATCTATCTTCGTTTTTTCCATGCACTTAATCATGGGCCCACGAAGGACATCAACGTTTAAAGTAGAGTAAATTAAATTCATTAAATCCAATCAGTTGTACTCTTCAACACTTATGAAAGGATTGAATCAGCATTGTCAATTTCAGGAAAGTGAAGATACAACACATGTAGGTCGATGATCTTAGGTGGTTCTATGGAAGATATTGACGTACTTTGAATAGTGGGCCGCTGAGTCACCTATCAGACCAACCCCCACCCCAACCCACCATTATAATTTCAACCTTCACATTTATGAGTTAACAATAATAAAGTCATTGTCGGACCAAAAGGGGAAAAATGTAAAAAAGCGCGTGGGAATTCAAAATAGCGATCACATGTGACCGACATCTGTAACGAATTGCAAATGCTAGGAATGGATTTACATATACTGATTGGAAAATTGAACAATATTAATTCAGGCTATAAAAATTCAAAAAAACAACATTGACATATATGAAAGGTCTCATTATCACATGAAAAAGTACCAACAAATGCTTACATTTGAAGGAAATGGTGAACATGCGTGTTCAATAGATCAGAAGAAATATTCTAACATTCACTTGGTCTCTTTGCTTGGGTGAAAGATACTATAAACACATCATTTAGAATGGAGATACTGACGACCAACATAGCAAATTCCTACCAATGTTTTGTTAGGAAAAGAGGAGGTGCCCATTATAGCAAGGTGTGACATGCATTTAAAGTGAGACATGTAGTTGGTGGCATGTGTGTTTTTTTACAGCTTGCATCCCTAGTCAGGTGAGAGGATAAAAAGTATCAGCAATAAAAACAAATTACAAATAGATAAAATAAAGAACAAGAAAAAGTGCCACCTTGTATGCCTTTTTCTCAATATTTCCTTGGCATGAAAAGTCTTACAATGAAATTTTAGAATTTTCATGTCATCGATATAAATATTTTAAATTTATGGTCATGACACATTTTAGATTTTTTTAAGGGCATTCGATATACATATTCATTAAAGTGAAAAGATTCGAGTTGAACGTATACCTTCAAAAATATTTGTTTCTCCATGTATTTATCAACAAAATAAAAGTTGAATTATTAAAAAAAGGCCCATATAAAACATACTCACTAACTAGGTTAAGCCTACAAAGTGGATTATGGAGAGTGACACATCCTAAATGGCCTTTTAGACCTGTCATTTTCCTTTTGAACCACGCTGAAACCCAAGTTAACATTGTAAATTTAGCAGTAATTTGATAGATGCTACAAAAATAAATGGAATAAATAAATAAATAAAACGTTACGCGGAATTGTGCTATCACACGGAGATAAATTTAAAACCCTAATATCTCCTTTTGTTTGTTTCATGCAGATGAGGAAGTAGCTGTAATTTTTTGTTTCGTCTGTTTTTGAACACCACCCTTCGTGTACTGTAACCTTTTCCGCACCATTCCCGCAGTACCAAATAAAATATGACTAGCAATCGCATGTGTACAATACAATCTAAACACCGAACGGTATATGTCATTTGATTTAGAGGGATAGTTATTACTTTTGTAATTGATGTTGATAATGAGTGTGATTGATTTTGTAAGTGTAGGAATATAGATGAAGCATTACATTTAAAGGTTCTATCTCTACATTTTAAATTTTTTACTAATTCATATATATACATTTGTAAATCTTAAATTTGGGGAATACATCAGAAAATATTGTTAACCGCATAGCATTCTTTATCTCCTTACTAACTTGCTAGATGTTGTCTTTATAAATAAGTTATAACTAAAAGAGAACATCTCAGAAAACTAGGGATGAAGCCTAAATGCGTGCAAAACTGAATTGTGTGAGCGTCACAATAGCTTGCAAACCTGCTCCTTGGTATCATCTCATGAATAAGAAGAAATGCTTGCACATAATATCTCATCTGTTTTTTCTTGCTTTCTACTCTTTTCCCAATCTACCTTGCCTACGCTCCTTCAACCTTTTATTAGTCATTATCAATGTCAAACCAAATTATGCCTACAAATGTGAAATTGTCTCATGAATAAGAAGAAATGCTTGCACATAATATCTCATTTGTTTTTTCTTGATCTCTACTATTTTGCCGATCTAGCTTCCCCACACTCCTTTTTATGTCAAGGCGTTCCCCCTATGGTAGAGGACCTCCGGACGTTTCTGCGACTGGCTTTATTTTGATGTTTTTCGTATGTGATTAAATTTTACGTGCGTTTACACGTTTTTATATTCACGCCCTAGATTTTTCAGCGGCTCGCGATGGTGGATGCATAAATATATAATTGTTTTACAGAACGATAGGAATGGCTGCCGACAATGTATTTTCTGGGCGATCTGTCATGCTTCCTGTCTTCTGCTACACGGAATTTGCAGTCGAGATTCTTGTTGCAGGTAATTTATTTCAACCTCCTTTTCTCAATAATGTTGATGGCAACAGCTCTGATCCATTTCGCAGGAGGTTCGTTTGCATACCCGAGGATCGAGCTGGGAGAATTGGCCGGATTTATAGTGGCAGGAAACATAATCATGGATCTGCGGTCACTCGATCCTGGACCTCTTACTTCGCGAGCCTCTTGAACCACTCCCGGATGACTTTCGCATTCACATGAACCTCCAGTCAGGCTTCAAACCCCTGGACCCCATAGCCATTTTGGTCCTCCTCTTCGCCGCCCTGATTCACGACCGACAACCTGAAACATAAATTTTAAAAATGCTTGGCTAAGAAATTCTTGAATGAAATTTAGGAATCCCTAAAATCAGCACTATGGAATGTAAAGCGGTTTCAACTTTGAGATAGTCCCATATACAAAAGAAACATTACCTCAGCACGACCAACAATACTCAGCCTTCCAACTTCACCTCCACTTGCTGTAACACGTTCTCTCCTGTACAAAAAAAAATCAATTTAAAAGATCTTCATTGTTTCTTGTTCTCCATGCTTACTGTCACAGGTCAAGGGCAGCGTGAAAAAGTCTCCATAGTGCGTTCTCCTAGCCAGAAAAGCCTTTAGGTTGTTCAAGTCAAAATTGGCACCAAAACAAGCAATAGCGGATCCACTGGAGGATTGTGAAAATATGGCATGGACATCCATCAAAAAATAATTGAAAGGGGTTTCTTGTCAGATGTTGCATTTGCAAGTGCCCTGGTAGATATGTATGCAAAATGTGGAAGCATTAACAAGGCACGTCAACTGTTTGACAAAATGTCTCAAAGAGATGTGATTTCATGTACTGCAAGGATTGCAGGATATGCATTAAATGGGTTTGTTGAAGAGGCTTTGAAAACATTTAAACGAATGCAATCGGCAGGTTTCAAGCCAAGATCCAAAACTTTTGTTTATTCAAGGTATATTTGTCTTTTCATGTTCAAATTTTGTTCTTTCTATGCATTATACTAGGTAGATTGTTCCTATTAGCCTCAGACTTTTGAAGATGGAATTGTAAAACATCATATGCAGATTGCATTCTTCCATGACTCAAAATGCTGGAAATACAATGTTGTCAGATGTTCTACCTTCCAGATCATCTGGATTAATGCCTGATAAAAGTCGTCTTACATCACTGAAGGCTCCTCTTCTCAATATGCAAATGGGACAGAATGGTATTCCATTTAACACTGCATTGATGCACTCAGAGGACTGTCATGGAAATCAGAAAAATGATTTTGGAGGGAAATGCATAGATGATTTTGTATTAGAAGGAAAGGACAATTTGCCAAATTCTTCAGAGGCAGAATTTACTCAGACTCAAGATTCTAAATGTCAAGTTCATTTCTACGCTCTATTGAGAGCAAGCAACTTTCATTTGCAGAGGCTACAAGATAATATATGGTGTATGCTCTGTTACCACCATGGACTATTGTTGTTGTTATATATATTTTATAACAATTTATTGTGTTTTCCTTAGTGAGATTCTAATAACATCTTACTGGTGATGTACATAAAGGCTGGCCTATAAACTCTTATTGATATTTGTCTTAAACCCATAGTTAAAATCTTATCGTTTGGTGCATTGGAGAGCAATTGTTTTTGGTATAATGAGTTAAGTTTTTGGTTTTTTTGAGTTCACTTCATTTTCAAATGGAATGTTCACAAGTTAGAAGATACTTGCTGCATCATGTTACTCTTTAGACCATTTTTTTCAAAGAAATGATGAGTTGTGTAGTACAGAATTAACTCTTTTCTACTTGATACTCATCTTAAAAACATAGTCAAAATCTTATTGTCAGGTGCACAGAGTGAAGTTTTTTGTGGTTATTTTAAACCTATTCATCTTTTTCTAAGTGGTAGCTTACAAGTTATTAAATAATCGTTGCATCACATCATACCTTAGACAATTATTGTGAGGTTATTGGTAGTTTGAGTAGTTACAAAAGGGTTTCTTGCCTACAAAGGAAATTTGACACGATGTAATATGTGATTAGGCGTTGTAAGCTTATATATTTAGAGTTTTAACATTCTATGCTCATAGATGAGGCCTTCCTTTGAGAATCTATAAAAATTTATCTAGATCAGCTAAAATATTTAGAGTTTTAACATTCTATGCTCATAGATGAGGCTTTTCTCTTGAGAATCTATAAAAAGTTATCCAGACATGGCCAAGGTTTAATTTTAGCAGCAGAAGCCTAGGTAGCCGGTATGGGGTATGCATACGGGTATGCTGGTATGACAACTTTTTTGGGAGGCTCGGGTACAGTGCTTGGGTATATATATAATATTTATAATATTTAAAAATATAGCCAAATAAGCAAAAATTTAGCCTTATACATGAATAGAGTAAACAAATTATTAAATAAGTGAAATAGCCAAATAACATATTAATAATTCAATGCATTTTGTCGTGATATTCATTGATCAAACTTAGAACTAGTACATTCTTCAAACTCCAAATGTTACAATGTCCAATTATAATCATAAATAGTAACAAATCACAGAACTGGTCTGGAATTTCAGCTATTACCAGCTCCCTTCAAATTTGGCAGTTCAGATTCCTTTGGGATATCTCTTATTATTCCTGCATGAGTCTTACTTGCTAGCGGAGATGCTACCACTGCATTTTTGATCCTACATTACCCAAACTCATCTCAACTGTTACAGTTTCAGCGATTGTTTTAGGTACTTCTGTGAATGCCCTTGTTTTACCACAGTTGAGTCATTTACGTAATCCCATTTGTGGGTACCTTTATTGACCCCAAAATAAAATAAAATAATAAGAATAGGGTGCGGACATCCATCACAACATAATTGATGACTTCAGACACTCTTGCAGCATCTGAAAAGAGTGACAACAAGTCCCCACTGCTCCCTGAGAGCCACCATGATCTACAAGATTCTGATTGCAAGGATGCTTCATTTTCAGGAGCAATATTCAATCTGTGAACAACCATTGTGGTGTATTGCATCTGGCTTTAAATTTGATCAAGTATTTATGAATGTATTTCCTTGGGTTGTGAGCTGAAAAAGTGGTTGTTGTTGCTCTGTTCTTCCTTGAATTAAAACTCAAGGAAGAAATTCTCTAGGCATCCAGAAATACATGCCCTCAATTTCGCATCCACAAACTTTATGAAACATTGTGCAAATGCTTGGGGAAAATTTGGCAAACTCAACGAGTCTCGTGTCAAGACTCGCGAGTCTCGCATTTGGCCTCAACGAGGCCTATTGTTTATCATTATTTTTTAACATAAATTTTAAAAAAGAACAGATTTGAATTTTTTGAAGACTTTTGAAACCCATTCTACAAGAAATAGTCATCAATCATAGCATACCAGGTTATGGGAGCACACTTCAATCTATACAACACCTCTTTGAGGCAGCACATTAGATGCTTTCTGCTCTCTTTTGCATATCCACATGGCTACTCCATATAGACTTCCCAAGTCAATTCATCATTAACCAAAGCATTTGAGACTAATATCACTCAACAAAATCAACTCATCGTAAATACTAGCCTCTACTTTGATAGCACCTCCACTACTACCTTACTCAAACTTCTTATATCCAAAGCAGTATCAAATGTATAAATGTATTCATGTTTAGTGAAACATTCTTGGCCACAAAAGACTACCACTCATGATATAAAATCTGCAAATGTACAGAAGTTTTCATGTATTCATGTTTAGTTCAAATAAAATAGTCTGCAAAACACTACCACTCATGATATAAAATTTACAAATGTATATGTACGAATTTGTAACAAATTTCAAATGTAGAGATAGAACATTTAAATGTAATGCTTCATCTATATTCCTACACTTACAAAATCAATCACGCCCCTTATCAACATCAACTACAAAACTAATAACTATCCCTCTAAAATCAAATAACATATACCGTTCGGCGTTCACATTGCATTGTGCACATGCGATTGCTAGTATTAGTCACTATCAATGTCGAAATCAAATTATGCCTAGAAAAGTGAAATCATCGACCTTGTGCGTGTAGTCATCATTTACTGCTGTTGAGAACAAAGTCATCTTCCTCACATCTGATTGTTGTGTTCACAGTTTCTGGAGCTTGAAGTGAAGCTCACTCTAAAAAGAGACATGCACTGCCTATTGAACAAAGATGGGTTCACCTTATGACAGTCATGCATATATATGCATTATCAGATAATGGGATGGAAGTTAAACATTAAATCAAGAAAATCTACTGAGATTTCCAAAACTTGAAAACAGTACTTCGACTTCAAAAATAGCAAAGTAAATTAAAAGGAAACAAAAATAACAAAGTAAATTAAAAGGAAAATGAGAGGAAGCTGTAGAATCACTAACTAGTATTAAAGCCAGCCACTTTGACTCATAAGAACAAGATTAATATCAAATACCTGAGCCATGAAGTGCTTCTGAACAATGTCAATCAATTGATCCTTTGTGGGGTTGGGAAATGCATCCACCTATTTCACAAACACAAACTTTAGTTAAATATGTAAACCCAACGATGAGCCAAAATATAAGCTCTGTAACAAACACAAACTTCAGTTAAATATGTAAACCCAACGATGAGCCAAATGAAAAAGTTAGAATTGAAGGGCACAAGTCTGAATTTACAAGATTAAAGTGCCTCCAGTATCTCCATAAAGCTGTAGTTTCCAATTTGTTCAAGTCCACCTTCTGTATCATTTGGCATGTTACACATTGGAAGTTACAAAAGTGACAGATCAAAGGCATAGATAGACACCACACTGAGTGTCATTGTAAATTTAGCAGTAATTGGATAGATGCTGCAACAAGAAATGGAATAAATAAATAAACAGAACGTTATGCGGAACTGTGCTATCACACGGAGATAAATTTGTAACCCTAATATCTCCTTTTGTTTGCTGCATGCAGATGAGGAAGTAGCTGTAATTATTTTGCTTCGTCTATTTTTGAACACCGCCCTTCGTGTACTGTAACCTTTTCTGCACCATTCCCGCAGTACCAAATAAAATATGAATATGAATAAAAAATGGTAAAAAACAGTTATTCTAATAATTACTATAAGATCACCACGTTTATAAACAAAGAAGAGTCGTTGATATGCATGGGCTGTAACAGAGGCAGGAGGCTCGATAAAACTTATAGAGGCCTTCGGTGTAATATCTTTGCCCCTCTATTATTAGGAAACACTCTAGTTTTGTTTTTGGATGCAGTCCCATAGATTTGTTTTAATTAGTTTACCTTTATTCTTATTTTTAGGAAAAGTCAAATAAATCAAAAGGATTTGTTTATGCATGCACATCAAAAGCCATGTTTTGCATTCTGTATTTTGGATCTTTTGCATATGTTTTGAAAAGAGAGCAGAGAAGATAATTGGATTAGATGGATAATTCAATGACCAAGGAAGTGAATATATACATGCATCTAAATGTTGTGTGAAGAGCAAGGAACAACAAAAATGTGGAAGGTCGGGAATCAAACAATGGAATAAGAAACGTTATGCGAAGATCATGATATTTTTGTGGATTAAATCCCTCTATATATTAGGCACATGTAATCTTCGTATGTAAGCAATGTAAGAGAACTAAAGCTTATGCAAGAAAGGATGGAATAGATGCGCAAAACAGTATTATGATTTCTCGGTTTATTTTTCGATTTTATTTGCAGTCATAAATTTTTAATTTTCTCTTTTATATCCATATTTAATACAAATTGATATCAAAGAAAGTATATAAATTGAAAATCATAAAATATGGCTTCTACATATGGACATATTTATGAAGCCTAAACAATCCTCAATTCACAGGAAGAATTATTAGTATTGGTCTTTAACATTGATTGTCTTGTTTAGATCCCACAATGTTTGTGAAATCATTGAAAATGGATACAAAGAACCAACAGATCTAACAACATATAAAGCCCACTAAAACGACCACTTGAGACCCAAGAACAACCTAGGTTTAGATAGAAAAATTATGAAATATTTTTTTTTTTGAAAAGTGTGACGACTACCGGGCTTGAAACAACGATTGTCACAACAAAGATTCAAAGTCAATTAAAATTAATAAATTTTTCCGTTATAACATATATTAAAACCACATCACAAAATTAATGAGTATAGTTTAATCCAAAACAATTAAATTTCTCTTAGGTGATAAGTTAATAAATAATTAAATCAACAGTATGTTTAAATATTTCTTAATTAATTTTAGAGGGTCAAAGGGGCCCAAGCAATTAAATGGCCAAGGTTTTTTTTTAAATTTCACTAGGTCTAAACAACAACCAAGGTTGATATTTATATGGGATATAAAAACACTCTCTTATTCCCTAACGTGACCCCTAAAAGGTCAACCCATGCTTTAGAATTAAACATTTAACTTAATACAACGTAATTTCCCATTTATCCACTCTCGGGCTCAACTTAAAACTTCAACCCAATTTTTCACAAATTTTACACACTTAAGGTTTCTAGAAAACATATCAATAGATAGGAAATTTCTTCCCCTTTCCAATAATATAAAGAAGTCCTCCTAACTCCTCATATTTTTAAGTTACAGGCCAACGGGCTCAGGGAAGAATTTTTTTCCAAAGGCGGGCTGTGGAAGAAAATTTTCTCCTAAAGGCGAACGGTAGTCCACGAGAAGAAAAATTTCCCTAAAGGCGGGCCTGGGGAAGACAATTTTCCCAAATGCAAGCTTTGTGGGGCTTGGGAAGAAAATTTTCCCAAAGACGGGCCTACGGGCCCAGGAAGAAAATTATAAGCCCTCGCGGGAAGGTGGGTCGTCGGACATAATTTAGATTTTAACTCTTTTTTTTAAAGGGAAAAAATGTTTAAAAATCCTCGTGCATTCGCTGAAGCCTAGAGATGCCACATGTCATGCCCAAAGTGATAGGCGGGGAAGTGGACCGGCGGGGAGACATAAGATTTTTCGCCCTTTCTCAAAAGGGTAAAGTTTGAAAGTGCGGGCCGGCATACTGTGGATGTGTTTTTCCCAAAAAAATTCGCGGGGTTACGGGCAGCGATAGAATTTGTGACTTTTTCTTTTTTTGCAGAAAGTGCCCTAAGTAATTTTTGGGCCCATGGGTCTGACTTACAAAAATTTCCCTTTTTAAAAAAAAAAAGCGAAGTAATAACTTCAGAAGGCCATAAATTTTTACTAGAAGCTCAGATTTGGGAAAATAAGGAGTTTTTGAAAAGGCATAGAACTCCAATTTGCATAGGAAACTTAAAAATTCATTTTGACGAACTTAAGTGGTGAATTGGATAAAAACATATCTCTTGCCATAAACATGTAAACGTGATTCTTTAACTTAACATAATTAATTCAATCTGCCATTCTTTCTTCCTCAACATGCCAAACCGACATGGAGGATTTCACTTGGAAAGATTTGGATGGATTGCAAGGATTAATTGTTAAGTTTGAGTTTTCAATATGAATTCCTTTTCTCCTTTTACAGAATCGTGGTACTTTTTCCCTTTCCCGATTAATAAAGTTCTGCATAAATTTCTTAAACAATACAAACTATTTTAAGATTTTTTTGTTCCTCCTTAACTTGTTTTAATGTTTTATCTTGTCTTTCATCAATGCAGATTGTTCTGTATATTTTTCTGATATTCATTTTATAGGTTTATAGTGAATCAAAATAGAAATCATACTTAAACTTGAATGGATCAACTTTTCGTTATCATCCTTTAAATATTTAAATTCATTCAAATCTAATTTACAAAATTTAACTTTACTTCAATCAATACGTGAAGACCCAAAATGTAGTTCTACTTTCAAATCATGCATTTTGAATGAAACAAAGAAATGTAATATTTCTTCATACGTATTTCTTTTCAATTTTCAAACAGAGATTTCACAATATATTTCAAACAAAGATTTCAAATGAAATCCCTGCCATTTGTGGTAATTTAAAAAAATTCTATTGAACTCCATTAATTCTTTTACAACTTTCTTTTCATTCATCAAATATAACTTACAAATTATACAACTTTCACATTTGAATGTAGATTCCATTTCCAAAACAGAGAAACTTTCCACCACAAATAATATTACAATGCCATCCACTTGAAGTGGGAAATTTCACAATAAGGAACCCGGGAGAAACTACAAAATTTTCATCATCCTCATCTCCGAACAACAATAAGAAGATCAACCATATAACTTTCAATCACAACTAAAAAATGGAGGAGAGGAAACGCTCTCCACCCAACCAAGAATTCCAATGAAGAGGAGAATCCGTCCTCCTCGTTGGCCCCAAGCCCTAACCACAAAGCAATAAGACATGTGTTCCAACTCATGGCACCAAACAAGCATCCATAACACAAAAACAATTTTCACAAATAGAACACAGTCCAATTACATACTACAGTTTGCAACCACAAGAAGAACAACAAATAATACTCAAGATTCATCATGCACAAGCTAAAGGAGCAAGACCTATGGGAAAGCTGCTTATACCTCCGAATGGGGAATGGGTTTCTAACTTAAGATAAATCCACCATATATATATCATTTTAAAACCCCTATGTGCCCTTATGCCTCCCAAAGTACCCCTTATACCTCCCATTCTCTTATGCCTCCCCACACTCTTATGGCACCACATAATGAGTAAAGAAATGCGATCTATTTATTTTACAAGGTGAAACCCAATCCCAAATGGGAACCCCTAATAATAAGCACACACCAACACACATAACAAAACATGTTGCAATGACGACCCTTGTTGAATTCACCTAGACTTCCAATGTGGCTAGTCTCCAATCCCTCGATGTTTGTTGTGACATGTCTATCTACAAAACACAAATATCTCCTTCGGCCTCATGGCCGCATCAAAACATCCAAAATAAATATCAAATATAGCTCTAAAATCATCTATATATAAATCAATTATCATCAAGGAAACTAACAATGTGATTTACAATTTTCTCAATAACCGTATGATCATAAAACTAGTTCAATTTTCTAGGTTTACTAAATATGAAAAAATATCACATGTACAGGAAAAACATATATATTTATAACCATGCCAAGAAGTGTATCAACATCAATATAAAATGTCTCTAATAATCCACATGCATCATATATGAATCCAAATCAACCATAGTCCATGATTTGTAAAGTCTAACATCATACCAACTCAAAGCCTACAGTAATGTCCTTAAGTATAGTCGATAATATCATAATCAACAAAAAAAGATGCCAAAGGAATGTGGCCACTACATCCCCCTCCTCTTAGACTCAAGTTACTCCTAGAATTCACTGGAATAGGTGTGGAAACTCAACTCACGAAAATGTAGCATCCTCCCATGTAGCCGCAATCTCATCATATATGTACCACTACACTTGAACCTATTCAATCTCTCTACCTCGAAGGCCCGGGGTCTTGAGCTCTATAATGCAAATAGGCTCCACCATCACCTACTTATGCTCCTAAACTGCAATGAGATTCAATATAGCACATGAGAAGTTTCTGCAACATATCTCTTAAGTCTTGAAACATGAAACACATCTTGGATACGAGAGAAGCTAGGTGGCAACGTTAGACGATAAGCCAAAGCATCGATACACTCCAAGATCTCAAAGGGGCCTAAAATCTAGAAGTGAACCTAGAACCTTTTCTGTAATGGATAGGGATCTTATGTGGCCTTACATGAAGGAAAAATTCTTGCCCATATCAAAATTATGGTCGGTCCTATGCTTTGACTTGCATACTTCTTCTACCTGTCTTGTGCCTCCTACATTCTCTATCTGATTATAACCACCTGCTACTCCATGCCCTGCGCAAGTAAAGATGGTCTAAGAGAAACCATGTCCTCCAACTGTCCTAACTAAGAGTGTCCTACACTCTCTACCATATAGTTCTGGAAAGAAGCCATGGCTATCGAACTCGAAAACTATTATTGTAGAAAAAATCCACCAAGTAAAAATAATCCTCCCATCCCGATGATGATCCATAACATACATCCTAAGCATGTCCTCTAAGATTTTATTCACCTTTCGCTTAAGTCTATCCATCTATCTCGGGATGATATGCCATGTTGAAATTGATTTTCATCCCGAGGGCATGCTTTGCATGGTAGTCCAAAAGTGGGA
The DNA here is from genome assembly GCA_018340775.1 of Taxus wallichiana var. yunnanensis. Lineage (NCBI taxonomy): Eukaryota > Viridiplantae > Streptophyta > Pinopsida > Cupressales > Taxaceae > Taxus > Taxus wallichiana. The sequence continues at coordinate 86,747,005 of CM031237.1, read as the reverse complement.
AGTGTACAGAGGATCGAGTCACAAACGATTTTCTACGAAATCCTGTAATCTGACAATCTCATCTAGATATACCCATACCACTGCACTAGCTGTATAGGTGGTCTTCAATAGACAAAAATGAGCCACTTTCATAAATTTATCCACGGTGACCATGATGGCATCGTGGTGGTATCTCAACATCATTATTCAAACAATGAAGTCCATGGAAATGGTGTCTCATTTCCATTTTCGTAGAGCATGCAGAAAGAGAAGGCTAGCTGGATGCTGATGCTCAACCTTCACTTTTTGAAACTCTAAACAACATGACACAAACTAAGCCATGTCTCTATGAATTCCCCTCCAATGATAGAACTGTCTCAAAATGGTGTGCATATTCTTCACCCCGAGATGGGCTGAAGAGGGTGCACGATGTGCCTCTGTCAGAATGTCTTCCCTCAAGCCACCATGCCCAGGGAACATAAATCCAACCTTTGTTCTGAGAAGTCCATCTTCCTCTAATGAAAACCCATCAAAATTCCCCTCAAGGGGTCTCTGAGACTCGATCTCTACTCTAGTTGTAATGTAGAAACTATCATGAGGAATCTACTATAGAATCCTACGATGCAAATCTATGCTCATTGAGGTGGCCATAACCACATGTATCCACTTATTGAGAGCATCTGCAACCACATTATTCTTCCCCTTCACATGCTCTATCTCCATGTCATACTCACAAAGTAACTCCATCCAATGTCAATGATGAGCGTTGATATTGGTCTACATGAAGAGGTGGCGAAGACTCAAGTGATCAGTCCTGAGTGTGAATATTTAGCCAAGAAGGAAAGGTCTCCATCAAACCAAGGCATGCATAACTTCCTCAATCTCAAGATCATGAGTTAGATAATTGAGCTCATAATCCTTGAGTTTTTGAGACTCAAACAAAACTACTATGCCCTCTTGTATTAACACACCTCTAACTCCTACCAAAGAAGCATCTCAGTGCATATAAAAAATGTACCCTACGGATTTGGCACTTGCAAGAACAGGCCGTCTGTTGTCGTGAGGCATTCCTTTAGTGTCCTGAAGGCCTGCTCACATCTATCTGACCAAAAAAATTCTTCCCTTTCCCCAAGGGAAGTGATGGGGTGTGCAGCCCAAGATAAGTCCTAAATAAATCTCCTATAATAACTGTTAAACCCATGAAGTTGTGCACCTCTATAGCACTAGTGGGTGCTAGACCAATCCATAATACCTAGAATCTTGGAAGGATCGGCTGTGATTATTTCCCAAAAATGATGTGGCCCAAATACTACACTTCTATTTGAAAGAATTCACACTTCTCCAAGTTCCCGTAAAGTTACTACTCACAAAGACACAAAAGAACCTAGTGAAGGTGCCCTCAAGCTCCTCATGCATAAATGAGTAAATAAAAATGTCATCAAGGAAGATGAGCAAGTAGCGATCCAAGAATTTCTTAAACACCCCATTCATCGAGCTCATAAACACCGCAGGGGCATTCATCAAACCAAAAGGAACTACTGTGAACTCATAGTGGCCATATCTCATACGGAAGGTGGTATTATGGACATCTACCTTCGTAATCCTCAACTGATGATAACCTAACTTAAGGTCTATCTTGGAGAAAAATGTGCCCCCTTCATTTGGTCAAAAAAATAATCAATGTGCGGAAGGGGATAATGATTATTGATTGTCACTTTTTTAGTCGGCTGTAATCAATACACAACCACAGAGATCCATCCTTATTCTTTACAAATATCACCGGTGTACCCCAAGGGGATACACTAGGATGGATAAGGCCTTTCTCTAAAATTCCCTCCAGCTGCTGTAACTTGAGCTCGCAGAGCTCAGGGGTGGTCATCCATAAGGTTCTCGTTAGATAGGCTTTGCTCCAGAGCTAGGTCTATGTGAAAATATATCTCGAGTGGGGTGGTAACCCCGGTAGCTCTATTGGTAAACCAACAGAAAAATCTCTCAAGATGGGATGGTAATCAAGTGATGGTCCACTAGACTCATCCTCCGATCAGTCACTAACTATGACAGCATACATCTGAAAACCCCATCACATACACTACTTAAGCTACATAGTGGAGATGGTGTGAATGGAAATGGGTCTTCTAACCCCTACTATTATTGACCCAACTCCTAGATCATTTATACATGATATAATCTTATGGTAATAATCCACCTTGTCTCTATGTACAGATAACAAGTCCATGCCCAAAATGAATCCATACGAACCCAATGGAAGGATACGAAGATCTGAGGTAGTGGTGAAAGGTCCCAAATCCACCACACACTTCTTAACTAAGGAGTCTACAGAGATCTTGGCTCTAGAAGCCTTCTCAACGTCCCAACTAATACCCTGCCTAACTACCACCAACCAGGATCACTCTACTAAAGATGGTGCAATAAAAGAATTAGAAGAACCAAAATCAAATAGAATGGAGGTAGGATTACCACCAATGCTACCCGTAGTCTCAATTATGGTACTCTTGTGCTCGGGAATGGAAGTTCTCAACTCTGCATAGATATGATGAATGTACCCCATGTCACCAACAGTGGGCTCTGAGATCTACGTCTTACCCTTGTTACTAGGGTTTTGTGGGTAGTCTCTCTAAAAATGTCAAGTAACACCATAACCAAAAAAACCACCCGATCCTCTCCATGAGTAACAGGTCCAGCCGGTACTCTGGAGGTCTATGTTATGGGTCCTAATGATCCAACTATGGTCCGATGATGTCTATCTGGTGAGCTCCTATTGAGTGAGCTCTAGTTGCACCCTATGTCCTAATAGGACCCCTAGGAGGAGGCCCCATACTCTGAACCCTTTGTGAATCAAATCTCTGTGGGGCTCTGTAAGGTGGGTGAGACTGCTGTTGTTGTGGTCTAAAAGATGACTATGCTAAACCTAGTCTACCATGAGGTGGAGGAGCTGACCCACTCAACTTGCTATCCCGCATCTGCTAGATGCGGCTCTGACTCGTCTCTTTCCCACTATGTTTTTCCCCAAGTCTCCTCTGCTATGTAGGCCTTCTCAATGACCTCAGCTAATGTTTGTGGAAAATGGATATGCACCATACCTCCAATGTCTAGATGCAGACCACTGGATGAACCTATGCATCCGTACCTTCTCATCTTGCATGTAGTTGACATCTTGGATAGGTCCATAAATAGACTCTCATACTCGCTCTTTATCGAGATGCCTGCCGGAGGTCATGAAACTCATCTATCCTCTGGTGAATGAACCTCCAAGATAAGTACCTACTCCTGAACCACTCCTTAAATATCTCTTAGGTAACTGCCTCTCACGAATCAACGTGGAGCTTCTTCTCCTTGTTCTGCACTTGAACACTAGCTCCATTCCTCGAATATGGATTGCAACATGAGCTTTCGTGTTTCTAGAACAAGGCTAGCTTGAAGCACCCACTCAAGCTCACCAACTAGGCCTCTATCTGAAATCTACCTGTGTCACCAAAATAAAGAGATGGTCGTAGCTTGGGATCTCCCTAATATGGTCTCTGCAGGTATAGCTTGGTGACCCCTAGGCCTCTCAACATGCTCATCTCTAAGCCCAGGCTATGAGACTTATCCTGTGTCATGAAACCATGTCCCCTCTGGTGACTCTGCTTTGGCTAACTCCATATGGGAGTTCTCTCCTCTATGCTCCTCGCTATGTCGATGAGATGCATGAGCCTTAATGGAATTCAACCTATCATGTCTGGTTGCATGTCCTCCTACGTACACTCCGCATAAAGTGGCATTAACATCCTGAAGTATCTGTAAAATATGTGGTAGGATGGCTGCTATAATATGATTTGGGGGTGGTAAGCCTAGGTCTTTGTGAAAGGACCCCTTATCTTGTCCGCGCCACCTACACAAACCAAGGCAAGAGTTAGTTCATTATTCTACGTTTTATTTAGTTTTCCATGTTTACTAAACTATGCAATTTTCAAACGAAGTTGTTTTCTACGTTTAAAATGTGCTAGGTTTAATATTGTACTAGGTTTAGTGTTCATGTCTCAAGTTTTCTAGTGTGCCCAAGGGTCCAAGCTTTGAACCCACGACTCTGATACCAAGTGTAACATGCTAAAACAACCACTCGAGACCCAAGAACAACCTAGGTTTAGATAGAAAAATTATGGATTTTTTTTTTGAAAAGTGTGACCACTACCAGGCTTCAAGCAACTAGTTGTCACAACAAAGATTCAAAGTCAATTATAATTAATAAATAAAATTTTCCCGTTATAACAAATATTAAAACCACATCACAAAATTAATGAGTATAGTTTAATCCAAAATAGTTAAATTTCTCTTAGGTGTTAATTTAATAAATAATTAAATTAACACTATGTTTAAATATTCCTTAATTAATTTTAGAGGGTCAAAGGGGCCCAAACAATTAAATGCCCAAGGTTTTTTAAATAAATTTCACTAGATATAAACAATAACCAAGGTTCTTATTTACATGGGATAGAAAAACATTATCTTATTCCCTAATGTGACCCCTAAAAAGGTCAACCCATGCTTTAGAATTAAACATTTAAGTTAATAAGGGGTAATTTCCCATTTACCCACTCTTAGGCTCATCTTAAAACTTCAACCTAATTTTTCACATATTTCACACACTTAAGGTTTCCAAAAACATATCCATTAGATAGGAAATTTCTTCACCTTTCCAATGATATAAAGAAGTCCTCCTAACTCCTCATATTTCTTAAGTTACAGGCCGACAAGCTTGGGAGGAAAATTTTCCCAAAGCGGGCTTGTAGGCTGGGGAAGAAAATTTTCCCTTAAAGGTGGGCCAGTGGGCCTCGGGAATAAAATTTTCCTAAAGCCGGCCTATGGGCCTGGGAAGAAAAAAATTTTCCAAAGGCGGGCTGCGGGCCTTAGGAAGAAAATTTTCCCAAAGGAAGGCTTGCAGGCCTAGGAAGAAAATTTTCCCAAAAGCGGGCTTGTGGGCCTAGGGAAGAATATTTTCCCAAAGGTGGGCCTGCGGGCCCAAAAAGAAAAATTTCCACAAGCCACAGGGACAAGTGTCATGCTAATGAGCACTTGTGGAAAGATGGTTAATCGGAGGTAATTTGGATTTTAACTCTTTTTGTTTGAAAGGAAAAAAGGTTCAAAAAGTGTTGCGCCTTCGCCGATGCCTAGAGATGCCACGTGTCATGCACAAGGCGACGGGTAGGGAAGTAGGCCGGTGGGAGACATAAGATTTTTCACCCTTTCTCAAAATGGTAAATTTTTAAAGTGTGGGCGCGCATACCCATGCGAAGGTGTTTATCCCAAAAGTGAATTGCGGGGGTTTGGGCCGCAGAGGAATTTGTGACTTTTTGCTTTTTTGTAAAAAGTGCCTAATTATTTTTGGGCTTGCGGTCCGATTTACAAAAATTTCCCTCTTTGTTTTTTAAAAACTAAGCGAAGTAAAAACTTCAGAAGGCCATAACTTTTGACTGAAGCTCCGATTTGGGAAAATAAAGACTTTTGGAAAGGGTTGGAACATGAATTTGCATAAGAAACATCAAAATTCATTTTTGAAGAATGTAAATGGGTGAATTTGGCAAAAACGTCTTTCCTTCCATAAACACGTGAAAAAGACTTTTTAACTTAACAAAATTAATTCAATCTACCATTCTTTCTTCTTCAACATGCCAAAACGACATGGAGGATTACACTTGGAAAGATTTGGATGGATTGCAAGGATTAATTGTTAAAGTTTGAGTTTTCAATATGAATTTCTTTTCTCCTTTTTTTGTAACTACATTATTTTGTCCCTTTCCCGATTAATAAAGTTTTGCATAAATTTCTTAAACAATACAAACTATTTTAAGATTTGTTTTGTTCCTCCTTAACTTGTTTTAATGTTTTATCTTATCTTTCATCAATGCATATTGTTCTGTATATTTTTCTGATATTCATTTTACATGTTTACATTGAATCAAAATAGAAATCATACTTAAACTCGAATGGATCAACTTTTCGTTATCATCCTTTAAATAATTTAATTCATTCAAATCTAATTTACAAAAATTAACTTTACTTCAATCAATGCATGAAGACCCAAACTGTAGTTCTACTTTCAAATCATGCATTTTGAATGAAACAGAGAAATGTAATATTTCTTTTTCAACTTTCAAACAGATATTTCACAATATATTTCAAAGACATATTTCAAATGAAAACCCTTCCATTTTTGGTAATTTAGACAACTTCTATTGAACTCCATTAGTTCTTTTGCAATTTCCTTTTTCATTCATCTAATACAACTTACAGAGTATACATCTTTCACATTTAATGTAGAATCCATTTCCAAAACATAGCAACTTTCCACCACAAATAATATTATAATGCCATCCACTTGAAGTGGGAAATTTCACAATAACGAACCCAAGAAGAAACTATAAAATTTGTCTTCATCCTCAGCTCTAGAACAACAACAAGAAGATCCACCGTATATCTTTTAATCATAACAAAAAGGAGATGAAACACTCTCCACCCAACCAAGAATTCCAATGAAGAGGAGAAGTCTTCCTCCCCATTGGCCCCAACCACAAAGCAATAAGAAATGTATTCCAACTCATGGCAACAAATAGGCTTCCACAACACAAAAACAATTTTCACAAACAGAACATAATTCAATTACATACTGCAGTTTGCAACCACATGAAGAACAACAAACAATACTTAGGCTTCATCATGCACAAGCCAAAGGAGAAAGACCTATGGGGAAAGTTGCTTATACCTCCCAATCACGAAATGGTGTCCACCTTAAGATAAACCAGCCAATATATATATATATATATACCCACACTCTTATGGCACCACATAAAAGTAAATAAATGAAAGCTATTTCTTTTACAAGGCGGAACCCAATCCCAAACTCCCTCCACAATAAAACTTATACCTCCCCAAAACTCTTATGCCTCCCAACAAGAGATCCCCATATTCTTATCCTACACCATACCTAAGCAATCTTCCCAACCAGCCAAAAACATGCCAAAATATTCAAAGCATTCACATATGCATAAATAAAAGAATGTTTTTTTAAAGAGCCAAGCTCCTACCTCTCCATCGTAGAGTTTTCTCCAACATTTCAACAAAAAGCTTTTTTTTCCAATCCAAACAGTCCAAAATCTATAGCAATTCACAAGCATTCCACAAAATCTCTAACTCTCTTCAAAATTACAAGAGCTCAAAACCAAAAGAAGTAACCAAAATATATGAATTCACCAAAATGAAGTAGCCCCCTCCAGTAACCCCCAAAACAACAAAAGAATTCAAATAAATAGAAAAGGGAGAGAGGAGGATGAGGTGGCTCCATGTAGGATGCCACATCACTCATCCTCCACTCCACCTCACAAGTCAACTTCAAACTCCAAAGCATAACTAAAAATGTGGGTGAATAAATGACCCTTTTACTTACACACACAATCCAAGTCCACACCCCAAGGACCAAAATTAATTTCATGTAAGATAGTGCAGTTAAAAATTCTAACTTGTCTTCCCAAAATACATAATGAGGCCTAATTTTTACTCCCAACCCATAGGTAGGGTTGGTATACAAATTTAAGAGGTCTTGGCCAAGTTAAACTTGTCCCATAAGCCTCCAAAATCAGCCCCTAAGAACAGATCCGAATTTCAAAATGAAGGTGGAGTGTTTCACACTCAAAACTACTTAGACATTACTTACAACACTTAATCCAAGAGCCATCAACTCTAATAAATGCATTCTTTTGACCCATTTTAATTTATTTAACAACATGATTTCTCACTATTCTAGACACAATCTAATGAATAATAAAGGGGAAAAATACATCACTAAAAATCACATACTAAAATTAAACAAAGGAACTAAATAAAATAATACACATAACCCCTTGGTCACATTTGAAGGTGACCCCCCCCATGGGAAACCCTAACAACAAGCACACACAAACACACATAACAAAACACATTGCCATGGTGACCCTTGTTGAATTCACCTAGAATTCCAATGTGGTTGGTCTCCAATCCCCAATGTTTGTTGTGACATGTCTACCTACAAAACACAAATACCTCCTTTGGCCTCGTGGCCACATCAAAACATTCAAATAAATATCAAATATAGCTCTAAAATCATCTATATATAAATCAAGCATCATCAAGGCAAATAACAATGTCATTTACAATTTCCTCAATAACCATATGATCATAAAATTAGTTCAATTTTCTAGGTTTACTCGATATGACAAAATATCACATGTACAAAAAAAACATATATATTTCTAACCATGCCAAGTAGTGTATCAACATCAATATAAAATGTCTCTAATAATCCACATGCATCATATATGAATCCAAATCAACCACATTCCATGATTTCTAATGTCTAACATCATACCAACTCAAAGGCTACAATAATGTCCCTAAGTATAGTCGACAATATCATAATCAACAACAAAAAGGTGTCGGAGGGAAGTGGGCACTACACAACATATAACACGCTCTCTAAGGTAGTGAAATATATCTTGAAGGAATAGAAAGAAATATGGAAAATATCTCTTCTACATACACTAAGCTATGCACAAAAGTATTCCTCAATGTGTAGCAGAAGAACTAGCCAAGTAAAAGAATCATGGAACACTCTCTAGGTTATGTTTCAAGGTAAGGGAAAAGTTAAAACTACCAAAATTAAAATACTTTGTGAAGAGATTTTTAATATATGTTGATGAAAGAATGATATTTTTAGTCACTTTTTACTTATGCATTTATCCTAGTAAATTAGATTAATTGTCATGAAGAAACAACGGATGATAGAAGGATAATTGTAAAGATGCTTATGATTCCACCTTCAAAATTTGATCATTTGGTTGTAACCATAGAAAAAACTAGATATTTGAGTCGAATGTCGATTAATGAGTTGAATGGTTCTTTAATAAATCATGAGAAAATGTTGAACAATTCACATTAAAATTTAGAACTAGATTATTCATCCCGAATTCAAATTTTTTTTGTAGAGGTAGAGGAAGGTTCAATCCTTGAGGTAGAGAAGTTACCCATATAGAGGTGGACAAAACAACGGTCCAACAAAATGTTAAAGCGAGAAAAAAACATGATTATAGTCATAATCATTAATCTGTCAAACACATGATAAGTCTCACGTGTAGTGTATTACTCTCGAAATATGGGCACTATACTTATGAGAGTGGGAAAAAGTAATGTGATTAGAATAGGTAGAATAAAAAATCAGGTTGGGAGTTTTGTTGGGAATTCGGGACTATGGAATAGTGTTATGATCTAATAACAAACTCAATCATGCACACAAGATCTAAACAATTCCCTAAAATCTACAACAAAGTGGAACTATAAACTAGAATAATCCAAATGAAAATAAAATACACACATATAACACAATATGTACCATGGTTCACCTAATATAGGCTATTTCCACTAAATATAGAGATCTCATATATATAATATAACAAGAGTACAAACCAAATCTTCAATAGAAGAATAAAATGCAACTCTCCAAGAGTATCTCCTCTCCTCCAGATCTCTAAACAAATCTCATGAGTGCACTACAACCGTGCCTCCAAAACACCACCAAAGAAAGCTCACATAACCAGGAGCTACTACATCTCCTAATTGCTACCAAGTTCTTTATGGATCTGCATCAATACCTCTCGCATGGGTCTACCATATTTGCAACTATAAGTCTACACCAAGAAGTAAGTCTGTCTCTCCATCACTACATAACCTCGTGCAAACATGAAGACAACATCCTCTATAATATCTAGCTCTACATGGATCAATAATATAATATGATATCATGGATCTACAATACAAGATCTCACCAACTTGTGGATATACAAGAAAAACTCTATGTGCTTTGCATACTATGAAAAACGTTATAATGAGACAATAACTATACAAAGGAAATACAATAGAAGATGTTACCCTCTTCTCATCATTGAGATGTACATGTTATTTCCTTCTATCCAGCTCCTCTCCATGGAAGATTTGTCTTCATGTAACTTGTTCTTTCTTTCTCTTCTTCTTCATCCTCTCAATCTAGGATAATCAAGGATCTAATTCAATCCATCTCTTAATTCTATTTCTAACTCTAGATTTCATGCTTATTTAGCCATATAAAAACTTAGGGCACAATAGCCATGCTATTACATCCTTTAAATCTACTTTAAAAAAAAGCTAGATTAAATTCTTGTGAGTTGTATATAAAATTTCACGCACAGGTAACCGGTGATGATTACCCTAACCAAAGTGATGATGCCCTCATTTGAAATGGTTACCCTAACCGATGCCATTTACTATGTAAACCAACAAGGTGTAAAACATGCTATCTATGAAGCAATTCAGATTCATAACCTAACAATCTCCGACTTGGAGATAAATTGCTTAACCTCTGTCTCCGTACACTTTGTGAAGACTATATATTATTTCCTTCAACAATTCTTTAAAAATAAAAAACCAAGAAAGATCAAACCATATTCTAAAATGAAGATAAAAATCCATTACTTACCATAGACTTGCATGAAGCTACTACTGATCCGTGATAACCGAGAAATCCATACATCAAGCTCCCACTGAATCATAACACCAAACCTCTCATATAACAAACCATCATGACTAACACACACAGCATGAGCTCCCACTCAAACTGAAGTACCGAGCTTCAACTAAACCATAGCCATACATGTAAAACCAAATATGTTCTCCATCCATTTATCCATGTCTCCATGAAACCACCAATGCAACTATCCAAAGACAAGTCAAACTGAAATATGAGAAAGAAAAAAAAATCTCGAGTACAAAAATCTTGAATGAGTTCTACATGCAATAGTGGGTGATCAATCCACAAACACCTTATAACTCAATGAAATCCAAACACTACAATCTACAAATCCAACCTTGTATAAAAACTAGCATTTCTAAGACATTCATTTATAGATAACATACCTATTAGGGAGTAACATAGTAACAACAGAGGAAATACAAACATCCCCTACTCATGCTCAAGGCATCTAAACCTTGCTCATAGGCATCCATGTGCAAATCAAACATCTACATCATCATAGACTCACAAAAAATCTATCCATGTCAAACTCACCATGCATCCATCCATATCACAAAGCTCTCCAGAAGCTCTTAGTCTACCACTGACTAAATCCAAAGCCCAATATGAATCTTGTGGTCATCAATGTCAATAAAAACAACCATGCTAAACCATACAACTAATACCAACTGTAAATAACAACATACATGTCATCAACATACTATGCAAAAAAACCAAGATGAAAACAAAACAAGGGCACCATCTAAAAAATGGTAAATAAACACTAGTGTCAAAGCTATGACAAAACGACCATAGTTTCCTAGCCTACCATGGTTACCGGATGACCGATGATGGTTAGATTCTAACAAAAATTGGTCTCTTTAACAATCAAGTTTCCTTCTTTAACCCTTAAAACTCTGAAAAATTTCTCTATCATCTTCACCCAGTTGAATCTAACCATCAACTATAATCCCATATGGATATCTAGGCACCATAAAATAAACCAGATCATCACAAAGAAATAAAATCAATATAATGGCAAATTTGTGACTTCCTCCAAACCAAACTAGAGCCTCTGCCACTCTTAATAGTAGTAATCTCCTCTCACTCTACATGAGCATCATGTTTCCAATCCTAAAATTCAAACAAACATGGCTTGCTCCCACTGAACATGAAATTCCTTGCATTACCTCTAACACCAAGTTAAAAATCTAATATGTCAAAGTGAGCAATAAAACTAGATGAAAGAAAATATAGAATTATTCCCTTCTTATTAAAGAATACTTCTTCATCACATAAGTTTGGACTTCTTGTGAACTAGGTGAATCAACTTCTTTCCATCCATGTGTACTCAACAATTCTCATTACCTGTAATCGTGTCTAATCATGACTTATCATTGAGGATCTCATCATTAGACTGAATACCATTCTCCTCAAGATTCCACACAACCGGGAATGAAATTCAAACAACACCAAAAACATGGTGTAAATTTGTGCACACTATCCAATCATAATATCAATTTCTTCAAACAAAATAAATAAAATTTCAATCATATAGTGATGCCTCGACTCAAAGTCTCACCGGAATAACCGAGCCAACTCTATCCTTTTTATGATCCAAATGTTAAAGTGATCTAGACTATTTATGTATGTACACACTGTGTAAGAAAAACCGATCCTCTAAAATAGGATATTGAACCATCCATGCCATCGTCTACTTTAAGAAATCCTATACAAACTCATTGTCATAGAGACCAACCACTTGTTCACCGACCGTACTCTTGGTTACCATCTGTGGCTAATGTTAGTTCCCGACCGGCATTAGTGCTCTTGGAGTGAAGAAATTGCCATAATATTGGCACTTGTCACCAAACCAAGTGACTACTCTTACCAAAGTGGATAGTTGTGTTGAGATAGTCATTTCAAGAAGCACCCAACCTTGCACAAAAAACTTAACAACAATAATACATGCAATAAAATTGCACCAAGATGAAATACATCACCTTACCAACACCAAGATACTCAACCACATCTTCAACTGAAGAACATGCTTGTCTAATGGAAACCCCATCTTTGTTTTGTGTTATTATATTCTTCCTCTCTAAGAAGCCCATGCATCTAACTACACCAAGGATGCATAACTGCTCCTCTATCTCATTCTCAGATCTAGATCTGCAATCCTAAACATGCATGTGTAACCAAAATAATATAAGCACTACAATACCAAGATAAAGCCATACCTCAATAACTGGATCTGCAATCTGACCAACATGCTTGTGCCTCCACAAACTGGGAACACCTTAGCAAACAAGATACATTCCATGCATCTTCTTAAATTTTCAGATCTATGATTTTCTATTTAAAACTAGGTTTTCCAGTAACCGACCATGGTCACCCTGTAACCAACCATAGTTACCTCAGAACCAACCATGGTCACCCTATAAAAATCGGGCCGCCACATAACTAACATCGATCACTTTGTAATTTCCAAAGAACCTTACTCTTCCAGCTTCCACTTGATATTGAATCTCTTCATGTGATCTTATTATCAGGCAAAAAAACCTTGCTATCATCCACCTGTCAGTAAACCACTAACAATATACTAAAGAAAACCATGCTCGAAAAAACCAAGCTTTGATACCAATTTTTGGGAATTCGGGACTATGGAATAGTGCTATGATTTAATAATAAACTCAATCATGCACACAAGATCTAAAAATTCCCCAAAATCTATAGTAGTGGAAGTATAAACTAGAATAATCCAAATCAAAACAAAGTACACACACATAACACAACATGTATCGTGGTTCACCCAATGCATGCTACATCCACCAAAGATAGATATCTCATATATATAATATAACAAGAGTACAAACCAACTCTTCAATACAAGAGTACAATGCATCTCTCCAAGAGGATCGCCTCTCCTCTAGATCACTAAACATATTTCCATGAGTGAACTCCAAACATGCCTCCAAAACACACCAATAGATCTCACATAACCAAGAACTACTGCATCTCGAACTACTACCAAGTTCTCTCGTGGATCTGCAATAATACCTCTCGCATGGGTCTACCATATGTACAACTGTAATCTGTGCACCAAGAATTAATTTTCTCTCTCCATCACTACATAACCAGTGCAAACATGAAGACAACCTCCTCTCCAATATCTAGATCTATATGGATCAACAATACAATATGATCTCATGGATCTATAATATAATATCTCACCAACTTGTGGATCTACAAGAAGAAACTTTATGTGCATTGCATACTATGAAATTCATTACAATGAGACAATAACTATACAAAGGAAATACAATAGAAGATGTTACCCTCTTCTCATCATTGAGATGTACCTTCTACTTCCTTCTATCCAGATGCTCTCCATGGAAGCTCTATCTTCATGTAACCTCTTCTTTATTTTTTTTCTTCTTCATCCTCTCAATCTAGGATAATCAAGTATCTAATTCAATCCTTCTCTTAATTCTCTTTCTAACCCTAGCTTTCATGCTTATATAGGCATATAAAAACTTAGGGCACAATATCCATGAAATTACATACTTTAAATCAGATTTAAAACAAAAGCTAGATTAAATTCTCATGAGTTAAATATAAAATTTCATGCAAAGGTAACCAGAAATGGTTTCCTTAACCGGTGATGGTTGGATGGCCAAATACGGTTACTATGTAATCCAAAGAAGTGTAAAAAAAGCTATCGTGAAGCAATTCAGCTCCACAACCTAAAAATTTCTACACCAAGATGTATGTTTGTTTCATACACAAGTATTGCTGAAGAAATTCCTTCTATATCATCTATTGCATGTAATATTTCTTGAGAAAAATCTTGTGATATTTGGTTTTTAGATTTTGGTTGTAGTGATGATATGTCGAAACATGGATTTATCTTCTAGTTTTTATAAGTGAGTAAATATTGATGTTAATCTTGGAGATAATAATTATGTAGTTATAATGGGAAAGGGAATAGTCAACAATCAAAATAAAAAAGTGATAGAAAAATATTATTCACGATATTTATTATGTTGCAGGTTTTAAACATAATCTTATGATCATTGTCAATTAATATATAAAGGATATATATTTTATACTAAATAAAACAAATGTGTGATCGTTGATAAAGCTTCAAGTACTCAAATAATTGTTAAAGTGTAATGATACACAATAGAATGTTTCCCATGAGATTTAAACTAGGTACAAAAAGAAATTCATATTAAGTGTTTTATGAGTAATCTAGAGCTACCTTTAAGGTTGCATATGATTAGTCTTGAGCCCATTAAGAGTCTAGTATAAAGCTCAATTCAAATCTCAATCCGAAGCCCAGTCTAGAGCCTAATACGGAACTCATTCCGGAGCCCATTATGGAGCCAAGTCCAAATCCATGTCTAAATATCAGTCTGAAGCTAAAGAAACTTAATAAAATTATTAGTTAGCAATAAAACAAGTCATGGCTTTGGCATCCTAGATTTGGGAATTTAAAATTTTCAAGATTTAATTTGTTACATAATAAAATCATTGTGAAAGGTTTTCCTTTAATTCAAAATCGAAAGGATTGTGAAGTCTTCATTTTGGGAAAGTAACATAGATAGACATTTTTAGTTGGTAAATAAACAACAACATAGGAACAACTTGAAATTTTTCATTCACATTATGTTGAAAAATACAAATACCTCTATAGGAAGTTGTTGATATTTTAAATTTCATAGATGACTATACCAGGAAGACATGTGTGTACTTCTTGAGACACAAATATTAAAAATTTGATATTTTCAGAAGTTCAAGTCTTTAGTGGAGAATCAAAGCGATACTAGATCAAAGTTCTTAGGAAAAATAGGGGAGATGAGAACATATCCAATATATTTCTAAATGTTTTCAAACAACATGGTATCCACAAGTAATTGAGTACGGTGTATACACCACAATAAAATGTAGTTGTAGAAAGAAAGAATAGAGTTATAATGAAAATGGATAGAAGTATGATAAAGGCCAAAAATATTTCAAGAAACTTATTGGGCATAAGTAATAACAACTATTGTTTACATTTTAAATAGGTTTCTAATGAAAATTATTACAAAAATTATTCCTCAACATGCTTAGAATTAAAAAAACCATATTCTTTCTCATTTTAAAATATTTGGTTGTGTGGCATATGCACATGTACCTGATGAGTTGAGAAGGAAATTAGAAAAAAGTGTATTTTTGTTAGATATTTAGATAATACTAAAGAAGACAAGTTGTTATATCTAGTCACAAGAAAATTTATAATACGTAGATATATGTAGTTTTATGAAAATGAGGCATGTATTGGAAGTAGAGAAAATAGTAAATATAACAACATATATTCTTCTTATCTAAATAAAAAAATAGAAGCTAGAATTTACAGAATAGGTGGGAACAAATAAATTTGAAATGAAGAAGACATCAACCCTCATCAAGGCCTTGTTTATGAGAAGAATGTTGTGGAGGAACAAAGCCAATGCTCTAGAGTAGGAAGAATTTTTGGAAACAAAGTGAAACAAAGGATTTACCCCCCTGATCTTTGGCATGGAATATTGAGAAACCTTCATTAGAATTTCCTGAAGCTTGGGTAGAGAAATCTAAGAGGAGGTATGGTTCTTCACAAAGTGATCTTATCAAAGTGATTAGCAGAGGACCTTGGATGTTTGGTAAAACTCTTTTACACATGTCTAGATGAATCCATGGGATATAATTGGGAACATGGTACCCTATGCTTTCCATGTCCGGTCAAAGTATCAACTCGACTTTAGAAATTTGGGAAAAGATCACTTTTTAGGGGATTTTCAAATCCATAGGGGACCTGTTACTGATTAACCAAACTAGTCTGACACAGACCAAAATGGTTACTTCCAGGACGTGTGTTAATGTTCACTCTGGTAAATTTATACCATCCTCCATCTGCTCACCTCAAAGTATGGAGTGTCACAACAAGCATTAGTCTATGAAAGCTCCCTTTTCATATGCGTAAAATATAGGGTTATTGTTCATAACGCCAATGGATTCCTACCCTAACAAGAGTGGAAGAAAAAGAAACATGACTTCTCTTATCCTCCTCATGGCCTTGTTTTGTAGGAGGAATATTTAGTTTTGAATGGGGTTGAAGATGATATTTTCGAGTAGGATGTGCTAAAAATGGAGACAGATGTGAAAAGTAGGGCAAGGTCATTGGTTTATGTGGTTGTTGGTGTCCCTCTAGTCCAAACATGGAGCGAGTAGACCATTTGACAGTGTTTTGCAACAAGAGAAACAATAAGAAGATGAGGTTGTTTTAGTAGTGGAAAAATAAAATGTTGATAATGGGAAGGATGACCCAACCCCTGTCTTGTTCCCTACATTAGACACTAAATGGTCTATAGAGTTTTTAGAGTGATTTACCTTTTTTGTGCATTAGGATTGGGGAAAATTATGATTCTAGGACCATGTCCCCATTGGTGGGTCCCATTCCCTCCATTTGATTTCTCTGAACCTTGTTTTGAAAAATAATTCTTAATTCTCGCACAATCCATGGAATCATAAAATATACTTTATTAAAGTCTTCTATGGAAACACATGGTTTGATCAACGAGTTGGTCAAGGAGGATGAAAAAGAAGAGTCTTTGAATAAGAAAAATGAAACTATAAGAGAATCAATTTTTGTTAGGAAAAATTGAATCTATTTTAACTTTGAATTCTCTAAATGATCCTCTTTCAAATTTCAGCTCTAGTAGTGCTTCATCCCCCATTCATCTTTACCTTGAATATCTTAAAATATTAAATGTTTGGGAGGGCCTGAGGTAATGACTATCTAAGGAATACCTTTGGCTCGTAGATGTAATTTAAGGACCCTGTTGTGGATGACGGCTAGAATATTGTCTTCCATGGGAAGTTTAAGTTGAAAATATTGTGGTTTTGTTCTTGTTCTAGGATTGCATTGGGGCTGCATATTTCTATGGTTGTCTTTTTTATATTTATTTTCATATCTTTGCTCTCAAATTTTTGTTCCTTGGTAGGTTCCTAGTTAAAAACCTTTCTCCTTACTAAACAAACATATATTCATTAAGATGATATGGTAGATAAAGATCTAGCACTACAACATATTATTCAACAATAAATTCATCTACCCCTTGACATGTACTTCAATTTGTAACATAATATACACTTATGTCAATATTTAGAAGGTCTACAAGGTTATATTCAATTTTATCATTGCAAGAGACTCCGTAAGAAACACCAGCAACAAATCCTTCACCAAGTGGTTTTGGATTTAGTCCATCTAGTTCATTTCAAACAATCTCATCATCGATAGTTCATCAAGTAGGAAAACAAGGAGTCTTAGTGCATTTTATGATGTTGGTACAACTCACTCTTTTTGGTTTTTGCATGATTTTCTCAAGTTGCTCATCCAATATATTTTGAAGAAGCTATGAATAATCGAAATTTTTTGGCTCAAGCCATGGATGATGAGATAGATTCCATAGAGAATAATCAGTCATGGGAGTTTACCATAAATCTTCCAAAATAGGAGTGAAGTGGGATTACAAGGAAAAGTATAGTTAAGATGGAAAATTGCATAAGCATAAAGTACGATTCATTTAAGTGGATTTACTCAGCAATATAGAGTAGATTATAATAAAATGTGTTCTCTAGCAGAAAATTTAGACTTTGCAAGGAAAACACCAACAATTACAACTCAAACCAAATGTCCTATATATCACATGGATGTAAAATCAAAATTATTTATTGGATTCCTTGAAGTGGTAGTGTACTTGAAACAACCATATGGTTATGATATTTAAGGTTGTGAGGAAAATATATACATGTTGAGAAAATCACTACATGGACTCAAACAAGCTCCTAAAGCATGATACATAGGTGTATTTTTATTTATTTGAGAATAGATTCGATTATGTCCATCGGTGAACATAGATATTATATCATGATAAATGAAAAAGGTAATATTATAATTTTATGTTTATATGTGGATGATTTAATCATTACTGGAGAATTTTCTACATATTCATTTAAAACAGTAAATAAAACATTATTTGAGATGACACCTCTAGTTCTCATGCACTAATTTTTGGGCATTGAAGTACAATAATCGAAGCTATAATTTTTTAATTTATAAGAAAAGTATACTAATGAAAACTATAAAATATTTAATGTGTTGAATTACAAGCCATCCCCAACACCATTTGTTGTTAGTCATAATTCAAACAAAGAAGATAACAAAACAGTTTTAGATTTAACATTATTTATAAGATTAGTCGGAATTGTTATGTATTTGAAAACCAAAAGTCCTAATATTATGTATTGTGTGAGCCTCATGTCAAGGTTCATAGAGTCTCTTAAAGACGCACATTTATAGGTTGATTTTTTTAGGTATATATGTGGAACTAAAAACATGGAATCTTTTATTCTACATCTAATGAGTTCAAAATAATAGGCTATGTAGATCGTGATATTTTTGATAGTATAGATGATAGGAAAACCACATCTAGCTATGTTTTTCACTTTGAAGAGGGGTATTTTGATGGGCATCAAGAAAGAATCCCGTAGTCACTCTTTCTTCTGTAGAAGTAGAATATGTAGGATCCACAACAACGTCATGTCAAATTGTTTTGATGAGAACAATCTTGAAGGATTTGATGCGAGAATCAAGAAGAATCTACACATATTCTTTATGAAAACATTTTAGTAATACAATTATCTAAAACTCGTGTTTATCACAAGATCAGTAAACATATAGACATGAGATATCATTTCATTAGGGAGTTGGTTAGCCACAAAAATATATTTGTAAAATTATGCAGATCTCAAGATCAATTTACAAATATTTTGACAAAGCCATTAGGAAAACAAGTGTTTGAGTATTTGAGAAGTTTCTTGTATATCTATGATCAAGGAGAGTTACAGTCCAACTCCATAAGTCAACAAAAAATAAAAATAAATGCGTAAAGAAGTTATTTTAGACTCATCTTCAAAATAATAAAATTTAGACGGTCAAAAGTTAGAATTATACTTATCATTATCGTTGGTGGTTTATAACCATTTCTATATTATATGTGCATGGTTGAATTAATAATTTTATTTCAATGAAATTTATTATCACGTCTCTCTAACTTGAATGGATAACAATTAATATTTTAAGGAACTCAAAACACACAGGAATAAAAATATTGGGTTGCAACCCTCAGATTTGATTGATCTTTATAAGTAATATGCTCATTCCTATGAGCTTACTCAACACAATTTACCAATGTCACATGTACATATTCATAATAATCTTCAACTTCGTATCCTCATATTGCAACTAAGATAAATATACCTTTTTGAATGTTGTAGCTTTCCTCCAAGGTACCTCTAAGAGCAGAGTATCCAATAATTCTACCTCTGATAATTGTATTTAGGTTTTTTACAAAATTTTATTTTATTCGATATAAAATTCATTCTATCTTTCCAATTAACAAATTCATTTTCATTTTTATGTAATTATAAACATTCAAGTAACATAATATACTCAGCCTAAACATCACATATTCAGAACCAATAACCTACAATTTAGTTGTCCTTTGGTCCAACCTATCATATTATTTTTCCTGATCAAAGCGGACTGGAGCACATAGCAGAGCAGAGCATAATAGTTTCTAGAGATGGCATACATTGGAAAAAGTGTCTTATGAGAGCAGAGTGTGTGATAGATAGTTCAGGGCTCTTCCGTCTTCTTAAATCATAGCGTATGATAGACGGTGGCAAATTTGATTGTCTTTATATATATATATATATATATATAGAACTCATCAGGGTGACCTATTTGAACTCTCTGGGTTAGGTTGCAGCATACATACTAGGGTCGGATGGGATTATGGGCCAATGGGAGAGGGCCACCATATCTAATCCTTGTAATTTATTTAAGATGCATTAGAATTTATTTGAACTAATGGATGAGATAATACTTGTTTATTTTCCCTATCATACATTATTCCAACATTTTAGTATTGCCACCAAGAAACACTTTTAAGGAAACATAGTCTTTGAAATTTAGAAATCTCGGCAAATATCTTTGATACTGAGTTTTCAACTCTATAAGCTAGGAAATGTTTTGAAATGGTTTTGATCTCAAAATTATACCAAAAGTGACATCCCCGAAAGAAATAATGTTTTTAAATAAAAATTGAACCAATATTCATTTCATATGATAATAATTTTCTGTAAGTAGGCTTTTACTTTCCATAAATTAGCATACTTCATAATTCAAATACATTCAAGTGTTTTACAGTTAACAACCATTTAACTATAACTTAGATTCAAATTTTGTATTGAAGATAACTTATATGTATCTTCTCTATTAATTTAAAAAAATCAATATAATTATACATTTTTATATATTTTAACATGTCTTATACATTTTACACAAATTATGTTTCTTTCCTTATATTTAACAAAATATACAAACAAGAATTATATTACCAGCTACATCCCACATAAACTATATCATCATAACATATTACTAAAGTAGCCTCCCATTAAAATCCCTTCAAATATACCTTACAACTCATACATACAACTAGCATACCTATATTATATAAAAAATGTAAAATATGCTAGAGGTATAAAGCGCTTATACATCTAGGCATATTTTGCCATGTTTTGATTTAAGTTTTTATAAATGGTAAAATATGCCGAGAGGTATAACCGCCTATACCTATCGACATATTTTAAATATATTTATATAATATAGGTATGCTAGTAGCAATCGGAGGAGTCACATTATACAGAAAATAAGACGAAAAATAAAGGTAGGAAAAGAAGGTAGGAATTTATTTCGTGCATGAATGACCATAACGAGAACCTATTAAGTTGGTAACTTGAGACTCATATTATTAATAATAAGGATCCCCTCCCATGTAGTTCATTGGTGTTCATCGTAGGTCCCCTGTCCATGTACTTCATTAGTGTTCATTGTAGGACCACCACCCATGTATTTCATTTGTGTTCATGATCATCATCGTCGTTGTCATTATATTCATCATCATAGTGATCAGACCATCT
The DNA here is from genome assembly GCA_018340775.1 of Taxus wallichiana var. yunnanensis. Lineage (NCBI taxonomy): Eukaryota > Viridiplantae > Streptophyta > Pinopsida > Cupressales > Taxaceae > Taxus > Taxus wallichiana. The sequence goes on along the minus strand of CM031237.1, from coordinate 86,725,386 downwards.
TTTTCATCATTGACCATCATCATAATGGTCATCATCATCATCCTCATCATCATAATTATTATTGAATTTTTTTCCCTCTAGCGAAATCAATCAAACATGACCTCGCACAACAAAAATGAGAGGGTTGAGTTGGCCATGGGATCTCACATTTTGGCTCAAGTAAAGTAAGTTGAAGTGGGCTGAGCACATTGCAAAGGAGCTTAGGAGTTAGAGCTAGTTTTGGAATGAAAGAGCTCAAAGTCTAAATTTGGAATTTGGAGGTGACGTTGGTCGGAGGTAGGCCAAGGTGAAATTCGGGAACTCAATGGATCAAAACTCTGAAATGGTGAGCTCAAAATTTCTGAAAGACATCAAGTATGAAGTTTGAAATTTAGACATTGGACATTCGGGAGTTCGATTTGGCATTAGCATCGAGTAATGATTAGTACCATGCAGGAGGAAAGAAGAAGTCTAAAACACGAAGTCTAAAATTCGGACTTCGGGGTTTCGAGATTTTAGAGGTTTCATGTGCCGAGGAAAACAATAGTTCTTGAAACCCCAAAACTCGAACCCCAAACCCGATCCTGAAATCCATAAACCCGAAAACACAAAATTCAAAAACCCAAAGTCTAAATTTCAGATTCATGTTGCAAGATTTCGAACATTGAATCCCCAAGGCATGCAAATAACGACTTGAATCTCAAACCCAAAGTCTGAATTTTAGACTTTGGGGTTCTGTTATTTCGGAGGTTTCAGGAGCTTAGAATGGTGAATAGTGACAATGATCTTCGAAGCCCAAAGCTCCAAATCCTGAAATTCTGAAATTTCAGATTTTGATGGTTGTGATGTAGGTTCGAGTCCAAAAATACATAATCAACCACTTGCATTTATTACAATATGGTACCGTCATCTTCGATGGCCATAATCAAGCTACTTAGGAGCTCATATTTGCACAAAATAGGACTGATTTTCTTAATTTTAGTTTGAGTAAGTATTTTAAAATGAGGAAATATAGTTCACCATTTTAGAGGAATATTTCTAAATTTCTCACCTACCAAAATGATGAAGATATGGGCTTCCTTTCTTCTCCAACAAGGAAAAGTGTATGGAAGTATGGGGTTTTTAGTGGCACCTATCATCATTGTTACATGATTTTAATGCTTTATGGTTGGTTGAAGCAACATTCGTAATTCCTTCTCTCTTCCTTCTCTCATTCATCCTATATATTGTAAGAAGGGGCTCATTTTAAAAATTTAGACACCTTTTATATGTCCCTCCCTTCATCTTCTTATCTATAAGAGATTTTTGGAGATTCCAAACCTCCCTACTAGACATTGTAATGCAAAATCTGTGCCTTTGGCCCTAAATGTGATGTATTGTATTAACTTTTAGAGCATTAAAATAAGATTTGTGGATGTTTCAAACCCTCTTCTATGTTCTATTTGCATCTTTATGATATTTCATCAGTATCAAGGTTATTGTGTATTGTTGTATTTTCATTACAAGATTCTATTTGTGTTGTGTTTATTATGTAGGTTGTGTTATCACCGAATCACAAACCCTGAATCCGATCGATTTCCGGTTTGATCACTCTAAGCATCCAAAGGTGTGATTGGATAACATGGGTGTGTATCCAAGTTGTGGGACTTGCTACTTGAGACAGACCTCCGAGAGAAAGTCCGGTTCTTACTCCTAAACTACCCGCCACAATCTACTCTAATGCAGGATAAGCTAACTATTCTAATCTAAATTTCCAAGGGACCAGGAGAGAGAATACATAAAATGAAAAGCCTACACTAAAGCGGTGATTCCAGAGTAATCTCCAAATGTGTGAAATACAGAGGCAAAGTGCACACTAGAAGAGGTGATGACAGCCTCCATAATCTAGCAAAATGCATTCTCACAACAATACTCCAAGCATACACAATGTTTAGTGAATTCATGCAAGAACATAATAATAGACACAATATTCTTGTAGAAAGATAAAAGGGGCAAGAAGAATGCAAGAAAACATAAAAGGGAAGATACATCCACAAACCGGTATTTTATTGCTTCATGATATGCATTTCTATTAAAAGATAAGGGCCTGGATCGCCATGTAAGGAGTACACTACAAGGGCCTGCAACACACTTTGATTCACAAATCAATTTTGGCGAGCTTTGCTACCCAAAAACTCTCTTTACAATGAGCCCAACACTCCAATTTATAGAAAAAATGAGAAGGAGAAGAGAAGGGAAAGTGGAAATCCCGAAATCTGTCCTTCAACCACCTGTAAGAGGCATTAAATTGAGTGGAATGGTTATACATTACTTGGAAAAGGCTCCCCATACTGTCCCATGTGCTGCAGCAGAGAAAGAATGATGGCCATGCCTCTTAATTGCACTCCCAGCTACCAAATAAAACACTGTTCTGAACCTGGCCACGTTTCCTCAAAAATCTCAATCAATTTCTGATCAAATCTGGAATTTCTTGGATTCTATGCATTGGGCTCTTCTCCACGATTCCAACGGTACCAATTTTGTGCGATTTCGTTGAGAAATGCAAAAGTTATGGCCTTCTGAGTGCGGGCAGCTATTTTGGGCCTGGCAGGCGTTTTCTGTCATTTGACGGGAAAGAGCATTTACTGACTGGAGCCGAACACGTTTCCTTCATTTAAATATATCTACTCTTATTAAAAATAATAAATCTAGTTTTTGTGGCGTAGAGGACATCGTGCCCATTCTTCCAATTTTGTGAAAATCGGAGCTCGGAGTCAAAAGTTATGGCCGTTTGAAGTTCCACAGTCAAATGTTGACTTTTCTCTTTGAGACACGTGGCATGATCTGGTTGGTTTTCGGATCCTTTGGCTTTTCACGTCCCACAATCCCTTTGTCCCATCCGTTACATGCTCTTTGTGCTGATTTCGCCGAATCCAGCTTTAGCGTCCATTTGTCCCGGTGTCCCATTTGATTTTGGGCCCTTTGTGCTCATTTCGGCCGGTTCGGCCGTTCGGGTCTTTTTGCCCCGCTTGTCCCATTTTGTTTTTGGACTGACTTGACTTTTTCGGCGGGTCCGCCGGTTAAAATACTTTGGCCCAACTGCTCCGGTGCTTGACTCATTTCGCCTTGCTGGACGCGCCCTTTGGCTGCTTGTCCCAAAGGTGACCCTCTCTTTATGTTTTTCCTCTCGGTCGAACCGGCATTTCGCGCCCGCCACGTACTTTTTATGATAAAGGCTTTTCTACCGATCATTGTCCCAACTATCCCGATCATGGGACTAGGACTTAGCCATTTTTCATGATTTTTCTCTGCCCGAGCCTATTTTTTGCAATTTTCTTACCTTTCCTCGAACTTGCTCTCTCCTTCTTGGACATGGGAGTTAGAAAATTCAGGGGACAAAAACATGACTTTTTCCCTGACTCAATATAATTGTTGGGACAAAAGAATTTGATCCATGTTATCAAATTTACCTTGTGAATTTTGGATAACAAAAGTTGTTCAACAATCCTTCTTTATGCATGACCTTCTCTTCGATTAGGTTGTACTTTTCATGCATTTTTCTTTAACTTTTCCTCCTTGGGAAAGCATTATACTAGTGTGAGATATGAATTTATCTTCACTTTGGATTAGTTAGTACTAGGATAGGATAGGAAGTCAGCATTCTTTGGAGGGTTATCCTAATTATAAAGTCCCATAGTTTGGGATATCTCCATGTCTTAAGAATCACACAGATTGCCTCAACCATTTCCTTGTGAGCAATCATGGGTGATGTGATTTGCCATAACAATTATCACCACCATCACCAAAACCATCATCATCATTTTCATCATCGACATCATCACCAATACTAATATTACTACTAATAACGATATTATTATTACAATTATAAGAAATAAAATATTAATATTATATTATTATTATTGTTATTAATATTAATGTAGTTATTATTATTAAAAATTATTATTATTATTATTATGTTATTAATAGGATTAGTAATATCATGGTTATCATCATCTTAATGATCATCATCCTCATAATTGTCATCTTCTTCATCATCGTCGTCATCATTATTATCAACACTATCACTACCACAACCATCATTGTTGCCATCATCATCACAATCATCATCGCTGCGTCATCATCATTGTAATTATTTTTATCGCTACAATCTTCATCCTCATCATGATTATTGTCCATCGTCATCATCATTTTCAAGATCATCGTCGTTGTCATGATCATTATTATCATCGTTATCTTTATCATTTTTGTGATCGTTATCATCGTTGTGTTCATGATCATGATCATCGTGATCATCAATACTCACTAACATTGAAATGATCATATTTATAGTTTAGAAACTAATTGCATACCTATATTAATGAAAGAATAACCACGCCTTAATGCAATTTGGGCCATACATTTATTTCCATCTCTAGCCAATTAGCACCAGCCTCATAGCTTCCAATTCGTTGTAATTTATTTTCTAATGGTCATAGGATCGTTTCTTGTCCTTGGAAAGACTGCAACACAAATATGTCAAGATTTGATGTCAAACATCATTTTTTTGAAGAGGAAATTATAAAATTTAGCTCAAAGAAGGATGACATAGATCGCGTGTTTCAATTCTTACAAGTGGTAGTTGATCTCTCTTCGAATTTTTGGGGACTTTGTTGGAAAAGGAGTAAATATTTATGCTTGGAAATGAATATTTCATCCATTTATGGTTGAATCATCTGTGCATCACTTGGTGCGGGGTTGTGCAGTGGATGCTTAAGGTATATTAGTTTTATTGTCCATTTGTGCCCTTTTGTGGCAATGATCATGATAGATTTTGAATTATTTTTTCATTGTGTTTGATATTTTTAAACTAATTTTAGGACAATGGTCATTTTAAATTTATCATCCCTATGATCATCATCATCATTTGTGTTTATCATCATCATCATCATGATCATTATTACTCACCATCATTGACACAATCATCATCAATGATGACGATGACAATGATATTGATGATGAAAATGATTAGACGACAATGAGGATGATGATGATAACATCAATGTTGATGATGATGATGACCACAACCATTAAAAACATAATTATTTTTATTTCCACATTAAATATTAAAAATTGAGTATTAAATAGTAAATGGTGATAATAATGATGAGGAAGATGACACCGACGATGAAAATGATTGTATGGATCATTAAAATGATGAAAATGATTATGATGATGAATTTTCTAGATGATGTTCATCCTCCTCACGATCATCTTCATTGTCATCATCATTGTAATTATTGTCATCGTTACGGTCTTCATCCTCATCATAATCATTGTCTTCATCATCATCATCATTGCCACAATTATCGCATCATCATGATCAACATTTTCATCGCCATATTTATCTTCTATGTGATCATCATCATCGTTGTGTTTTTCATCATCATCATGATCATCATTACTCACCATCATTGACACAATCATCATCATTGATGATGATGAAAATGAACATGATGATAAAATTATTGGGGCGACGTGATGATGATGAAAATGAGCATGATAACAATGATGACCACAACCACTACAAACATAATTATTGTTATTTCCACATTAAGTATTAAAAATTGAATATTAAATATAAACGGTTATAATAATGATGAGGACGATGAGGATGAAGACGATGAAATTGATGATGAAAATTATTACATCAATAATTAAAATCATGAGAATGATTACGATGATGATGATGATTATGCCATATGGTGTTCATCCTCACCATCATCATCATCATTGTAATTTTTTTCATCATTATAGTCTTCGTCATCATCACGATTGTCATCATCATCATCATTATCATTTTAACAATCATCGTCATCATCATGATCATAATTATCGTCATTATCTTTATCATCGTTGTGTTTTTCATCATCATCATGATCATTAGTACTCACCATCATTGATACGATCATCGTGGTTGTTGTCATTTTCATAAAAGCCTCTAATGTCGTCCATATTTCCCATTGTAAAAGACTCAAATTTTACTCCTCTCCATCATAGTTCTGTTGCTGATGGGAGATCGATTGTTTCCATTTTCATGATCAAATTCATGGTAACATCGAATTCCTCATAGTCATCATCATCATCATTATAATTATTTTCATCCTTAGGGTCTTCATCCTCATCACAATCATCATTGTCATCATCATCATCATGACTGGAATTATCATCATCATCTTTATCATCACTATGATTATCATGATCATCAATACTTACCGTCATTGACAAGCGCATCATCAATGATGACAATGAAAATGATCATGATGATGAAAATGATTAGATGAAAGTGATGAGCATGACCACTATAGACATAATTATTATTATTTCCTCATTAAGTATTAAAAATGAATATTAAATAGTAAATGGTGATAATAATGATGAGGATGATGAGGATGAAGATGACAACAATGATGATAAAAATTATCATATCAATAATTAAAATCATGAAAATGATTATGATGGTGATGAAAACCAAAAAAACATCAAATACAATGACAATTATGTAAGATGGCATTGTTATCTAATTTTTCCCCTCATGTGAGATTGGAAAAACATTCCCTATAGAGAAAAATAGAGGGATCGATTCTGCTAGGGGAGATAACATTTCGAGATTGGATGAATAGGTTGAAAAGGGTGAGCACATTACGAGAGAATTTTGGGAAATAAAGAAGCTCAAGTCTGAAATTAAGACTTCGGGGTGGGGTCATTAAGAGTTAGGCCAAAGTGAAATTAAGGGACTCAATGGAAAGAAGTTTAGAAAATGAGAATAAAATTTTGAAACCTAAATTCTGAAATTCAAACCTCATGATTTCAGGATTTGGCAGGTTTTATGTACCAATCGGATTATCTAACCTTGAAACCCAAAGTCCCAAACCCCAAACTTGAAGTCCCAAAACCCCAAAATTCAAAACCCCTAAACCTCAAAACCCTAAGTTATGAAACCACAAAACCCCTAAAATATCGAAACATGAAACTTCCAAAATCTTGAAACCCTAATCCTGGAAAGGAAAACATCCGAAACCCGAAGTTTGAATTTTACACTTTAGAGTTTGGGAATTTTGGAACCTTTTTCTCGAGTGATCTAAATTATCATGTGACATGGTTTCAGAGTTTGAAATCTGAAGCATGAATATCGACTTTGGAGGTTTGGCATTTCAAAACTCTAAAGCTAACTTGAGCGATGAACAAGAACTCGAACTTGAAAATCAAAATTTATGAAGTTTTAAATCTTTATAGTCTAAAATTTCATATTTCGAGGTTTTGATGCGAGTTCGAGTCCAAAAATTCAAATCCAAACACTAAAATTTATTATAGTATGACACCCTCTTCTTCAGATGGCCATTACTTTTGACTAGAAGCTCATATTTGCACAAAATTGAGTTCAATGTTTTCTTAATTTTAGTGAGACTAAGTATTTTGAAATGAAAAATACAATCCACCATTTTAAAGAGTATGTCATGGTTTCTCACCTAGGAAAATGATGAGGTTTGGGCTTCCTTTCTTCCCCAACAAGACAAATTATAAGGACATATGGGTTTTGCGGTGGAACCCATCATTGTTGCAGATGGTTTTAATGCATTTTAGGGTGGTTGAAGAAATATTTTGAGTCCCTTCTCTCCCCCTTCTCTCATTCTTCCAATATATTGTAAGGAGGGGTTCATTTTAAAATGTTAGTTACTCTTGCTTTGCACCCTCCCTTCTTCTCTTGTCTATAAGTGCATTTGTTGAGTTCAAACCTCCCATTCAAGTTGTAATGACAATTAGATCCTCTTGGTTATTTTAATCCACTATATAAAATCTATGGAGAAATAATATAAGTCTCGTGGATGAATTTCAACCTCTGTAGTGTTCATTTCATTCTCCCGATCTCTCATTATAATTTTGGTTAAATGTGCATGTTAAATTGTGTTATATATTCAATGGTCTATGTTTAATGGTAAATTAATTTGTGATAAGAAACCAATTTCTATTGATGTTCATACTCTGAATCTTGTTTCATTTTCATTTCCATTCCAAGAAAGTTATCCAACATTCCTTTTGGTGCATTACTTTACAGTAGCATAGGTTTAATTTATTGCAATTATTTTCACCTTATCTCCTTGGAAAGTTAGATTAGATTCTATGATAGCTCCTCTAAAATTTGGGGAAAGAGTATGAATGCCTCTTCAGCCTCCCCATGCCTTTTGTTTCCAGCCATTATCATACTTCAGAGAACACATCTCGCTCAATAATATGATAAAAATTTTGGCGAGCATCAACCAAAGTTAAAAATAAATAAAAATACTAAAATTCTAAATATCTCTAACCATTGACAAAGATATAGCTATAGCTAATTATTTATTTCATTGAGTAAGAAATACTTTACTGATAATAAGAAATAAAATGGAATAATGTTTGTAAATATGGCTAATTCATCAATAATGAATATATTTCTAACAGTTTAGACCATTAAAGTTATCGATGATCTCCTATCAATGTTCAATAATATATTTTAACCAATATTTATTTGTATTTAAATGGTGTTCAAATAATTAAACATTTTAGTGTTTTTATACATTTGTTTGTTGAGAAAGGTAGCACTTATCAAAGGTTGTTTGATTTATTAAGTTGTGTTGTCCAAACTCATATTGGAAAAATATTAGAAAGGGAGCACAAGCATGTTAGTATTTTTATGCTTATAAGCTACATAAGCATTTAAATAATAAAAGCTCAAAGTGAATATTTTCATTGTAAATTTAGAACTTATGAAAATTGTGATATTAGATACATGTACCAATGAGAAATAATAACTTCAAAAGTGAACAAAAGAACATTATAGTAACACATGTTGAATGTATTGATTTATGCTTAAGAAATCTCTTTTAAAAAGTGTGAAAACAAAATAACCTATTTCCAAATTATTAGATCACCACAAGGATAAATGTAAACTACCTCCCAACCAATACAATCAGTTCCATCTAAGAAAATCCAGTCATGCCATACCATAGCCCATTTACAATAGATGCTTTAGTAATTGGAATAAAAGATAGTAAGCTTCCACACATTTTCATTAGAGTTGTATTCCATCAATCCCTCATTCAGATTGTAAGTTCCCATGTAATATTTAAGCAAACAATTCTACTTTGGTAGGTTTGTATATATTTAGAAATATATATGAGATTACATAGAGTACTTATTTATTTTAATTCCATCCTTCGTTAATTAAAGATTTATAAAACAATATGCTTCTTTGAGACACCAACAGCCTTCCTACGACAAGTGGTCTTTGTGTGTTTCCCATGTGACAATGCATGCAATCAACTAAAAACTTTCATGTGATTACCAAGACACATGTGGCGGTTGGACTTTGAAAATTTGAAAAATTCTAGATCGATTTCCCTAGTAGAGTTGTAGTGCTCACTCCTCTTCGACATCAATATTACTCTATTTTTTGCTTAGTTTGGATTAGAGCCATAGACATTATTATCATATTGATCTTTAGACATTGATAGATGGACATTGTTATATTTAATTAGGTTATTTGATAGATAATATGGATGTTTTAGATTTATGACATGATGTGATTTTTAGGATGGTTTATATGCATGGATTAACATATTAGTATTTGATTATCTTGAAATACTATTGTCTTGACACATTGGATTTGATATATATATATATATATTATATATATATATATATATATGTTTCTAATGATTTAGTTGTTTTTGTGATCATATTGCTAATTGATAAATTGATAAAATCAAAATATTTAGAATTGTAAACAATTGGTGAATAACTTAATTTTAGTGATTCTTTAGTCATGATATTGATGATGTGCATTGATATGTATATGTGTGCATTTTATTATCTCGATGTCGTTAATATGGCCACGATGATAGAAAATTATTTTTTTTTTTTTTGTAGGCATTTGCAACACAACAAACAAAAAGGGATAGGAGACCAACAATGAAGGAATTTGGGAATTGCAATAGGTCACCTTGCAACTAGTTTAAATGTATGATGTTATTATTGTTAGATTGTTAGGAGGTCCCTATTGGGGGTGGTCCTAAATATGACCATGGGTAAATTGTGGTTTTCCTTTTTGGTTTTATTTATTTGCGAGTAATTATATTTTTGTTAGTATGGTGAGTCACTTTTATTATCATTGTTAAATACTCCATTTAAGCTAATTAGACTTGATTAGTTAGTGTAAACTAAGATATGAAAGAAATGGGGTAATTAATTTGAGTAGGTAATTCTTGGTTTATGGTATTTGAAAGAATTTAATTACTTTTGAGTGTTGTGTAGTCAACCTTACATGTAAATTTCTGGATTTTGACTTTCAAGCCCATTTTGGAGGCTTGTGGGATAAGTTACACTTGTCCCACACCTGTTAAAGTCACCCACCGAACTATGCCTATGTGTGAGTGGCTTCTTTTAAGTTTTTTTTTTGTGTTTTAATGGAGAAAAAGAGCAATTAATTGCACTTTTCTTACGAGATACTTTAATGGTGTCCTTAGGGGTGTGGGTTTGGGTTTGAGTGTGTAAGAGGTTTGTCATTCCCAAAACCATCAATTTCTTGTGTTTTGGGGTTTGGGTTTGACCTTGTGATGTGTAATGGAGGAGAAATGATGTGACATCCTACATGGATCAACATCACCTCCCTCTCCTCTCTATCTATTTATTTTAATTTGTTCGAGGATTTGGGGGTTACTTGTTTTATTTTTTAGTCTCTTGAGTTAAGGATTACTTACTTTGGAGGGATTGTTGGAGTTGGATATAGCTTATGATTGCTTGGACATGGAAAGGTTGAAACTTTCTTGTGGATTGGAAACTCTTGCAATAGAAAGGTAGAGTCTTCACCCATGATTTCTTTTACTATTTTGTTGTGCATATGTTTGTGAATGAATGGTTATTGCATGTGTGGTTTTTGAAAGTAGAATTTCCTTTAGGTTATGTAGGAGAAAATGTAAATAGGGATATTTTGGAGTGAAGCATAAGATTTTTATTGTGTATTTTAAGATGGAGTTGGGTTGAGTGTCGCACCTTGTGATAAGTAAAAATTGTGTAGATCCTATTGTTTTATTGTTGGAGACATAAGAGTGAGGGAGGCATAAGTGTTTCTTTTTCTTAGAGGGATGCATGAGAATTATTTTCTGAGAGGGAGGAATAAGAGTTTTGTGGGTTTTGAATGAGTTCTTGGTGGTTTTAAGGTGGGAACTCGAACCCTTAGGGGACATAAGTAGATTCCCCATGTTCCTTTTTCTTTCTTGGCTTTAGTATAGAGCCTTCGTGGTTGGGAATTTTCTTGTTTGTTATTATCTTGGTTTTGTGCTTTTGTGTAAATTTATTGATTGAGTGCAATTATAATGCCCACAATTTTAACGTTCAAAAACTACATTAAACCTCAAATAATTATCTATAAAGTTATGAAAACTATTTTTTTAAAAAGGTTGCAAAGGTGTTGAACCTATAATACATTTAATTAATTCCTACCAACAATTTTCTACATTACAATAGGTGGATCAGATATACGATAATAATTAAATATTCTTAATCCATTTCTAATGTCAATTTAATTACAATCTGCTAGAAAGTGTCCATTAATTTCTTTTACTTGGTTAAATAGTTTTCCCCTTCTTAAGATAACATTCAAACCCACATTTATTAAACCCTTAACCTTAGTTACTTTAGTTCCCTTAAATTACTAGCCTTAATGTCCATTGAAAACATTTATTAAAACATACTAGGAGAGTTACATTTTTAACTTAATACACTAGGGCACTAAGTGGCCCCATTCACCCATTTTCACATACACTTAAATTATTTAAAATCCCATGACATATATTATCACCTAACAATTGTAGGGTTGATTCTTAACCCTTGGATCAAATCAATTGTGGCCACTAGATCCTAGAGTTCCAACCTAACCCTAACCATCCTTAAGGAATTTTACTAAAACGCTTTCTTTCCCCTAGCCTCCTCATTTGGTCTCTTTTCTTTTCTTAGATTTTCAAGTTGGAGGATTGGAAACCATGAAAGAAAAGAAAGAACAAACCATGGAGGGATTTATTTAGATAAATCTTAGTTTAGTTTAGATTATGAATTTGTTATAGAAATGCCTTCTAATTCTTGATTGTAGAGGTTCTACCCTATGTCTAGAGTAGTTAATAAGTTATTTCCATTTTTTAGTTCTCTATTTGGAAAAAACCCTATTTCCATTTAATCTATGAGATTTAATACATTTAGATGGCCATTCAAGGGTTTACATGCTTCAAAAATTAGTTTATTCCCTTATGGTATGTTGGTAGTGTCCTTTTTACATTTTATAGGCTCAAATTTTAGTTTAATCAAGTTTAAATTTGCACAGTCGCAGATTTTAATTTTTCCACTAACGGTGATGAAACCGCCGCCCGCCTAGGTAACAATTTGTAAACCACTACCTTGTCTAGGTGGAATTTCATAGAACTCCACTCTTATCAGGTCGGCAGTTCAAAGACCACCACTCTCCACAAGGTGGTGGTCCTGTTCTTTAAAAACTGAACCATCAATTCCGTAATTTTTCCAAAAAAAAATTTACTATCGCGATTTGAAGTTTATCCTTAACTTTAATTTTTGTTCCTAAAGTCTCTATTTGAAAATTTTAACCATTTATTCATTCCATGCATTAAATTACTAAATTCAAATATTTTCTACGTCAATAGTGACAAGAAAACAACTACAAGTATATTTTTCCAACAAAATTATTTTCAAACTCAAATGAAGAAATGAAACTTAATCTATTTCTAAGTATCATTATTTTCCTTTCCACAACAAGAATGCAATATTTCAACAAAGTAACTCATTATAATTTAGTGCATCCTTCCATTTCAACTACAACCATTTACTCAAGGAAGCACAAACAACTATTATACATTTAATATTTACTAAGAATACATTCTCAATGATTTACAACTTCCAAGTTTTCCCTTCATTCTTACAATAATGAAACTCTACAAATAACAATGAACTTTCTTTTTCTTTGAGCATAGCTCATTTCTTACAATGCAAAGATATTTCTTTCCAACAATACATTACAACTTAATAAAAAAATATACAATACAACTTTTCTTTTAAATACAATACTACTAGTCTTCCACCTTAAGTGGGAATTACAAGAAAGGTTTCTACAATGAAGGATTTCCTTTGACTTCTAAAAATGCTCCAAGTCCCAAATCTTCAACAAGAGCTCCACCATTTCTTCACTTCAATCACAACAACAAAAAAGGGGATAGGAAACACTCTCCACCCAACCAATAATCCAATGAGGAGAAGAAGCTATCCTCCTCATTGGCCCCCGAGCCCCAACCAAAATGCAATAAGGAATGGATACAACTCATGAAAACTAACACAATTCTTCCACATCACAATACAAAATTTCACAACCATTTAATACAAACTCAAACAAAAGAAAACAATCACAAGTATGCAAGTTTAAACAATACACAAGGCTTGAAATGCAAAGCTAATGGAGAAAGGATCTATGGGAAGATCACTTATGCCTCCTAATGGGATTAGGTTCCCACCTTAAAACCCTCCAAAACACAACTCTTATGCCTCCCTCAAGATCCTCTAATGCCTCCCACATTCTCTTATACCTCCATATAATCTCTTATGTCTCCCTCAAAATAACCAAGTAAGAAAAGAAATCATTTTCTTATCCAAGGTGGGGCACCCATCCCAACTCCCTCAAAAAAATGAAACAAACTATTATGCTTCATTACAATATAAAATCCCCATATCCTTATCCTACACCATACATTGGAATTCTACCCAATATCCCAACAAACACACAAACCATTCATTTACATTCAATACACACATATAAAAACAAACAAGTAAAAAGAGTGTAGCTCCTACCTCTCCATTGTAAGAAATTGATAAAAGAATCACACTCCAAGCTCCTTTAATATCATTCCAAATTCTACATGCTATAAGACTTAAAAAGAACTCCAAAACTCTCTCATTTCAAAAATACAAGTGCACAATAAAACGAAGTAACCCCCAAACAAACAAATAAAATTGCATATAAAGAAAAAGAGAAGAGGAGGGTGAGGTGGCTCTATTTAGGATGCCACATCACTTATTCTAAACTCCACATCACAAGTCAAAACCTCAATGCCAAGGCACAATAAATTTGTGGTTGAGAGAAATGATAAGCCTCTTACATGCCCAACACAAACCCACACCCCTAAGGACATAATTTAAAACCCATGTGAGAGAAATGCAATAAATGTCATTTTTTTCCTTATAAAACACATAATGGTGTCTATTTTTGACCCCTCAATCCAATGGTAGGGTTGGTGTATAAAACACAAGCTTAACTTCTTCCACAAGCCTCCAAAATGGCCCTTAAACCCAAATACAAATTTCCCAAGTAAGGTAGGGTGCACAACACTCAAGGTCACATACATTCAACTTAAATCACAAGATCCAAAGGACCAACTATTCTAATAAACAAAACCTTTTCTCAGATCCAAAATTAACTTAATAAACATGATTATTCCACTTAATTAAGCCACATTAATCAACAATGCTTAAATGAATTACTACACAAAATGAATCACATACAAGAAAATAAATAAAAGAAAAGGGGAAACATACACACATATCCCATGGTCACATTTGGAGGTCATCCCCCATGGGGACCCCCTAACAAACTAATAAAAAAACTTAACACATCACACATGTTGCCATGGTGAACATCGTTGTATCCATCCAGATTCTGCCGTGGTCTCCTCCTAACCCCTTTTGATTGTTGTGATATAATTACTTGAATAATCACACAATACCTCATTCTAACTTGTGGCCGTATCAAATACATCAAAGATAAAATATACACACATCAATCTATATATGTCCTCATATAACTAAATCATCATCTCAACTAAACAATGCTATCATTTTTCTAAAATTTCAAAATTATCTCAATTCTACCATTTGATCAATATCAACAAGATCATGAGATTAGTTCAAATGCTAAATCATATTCAATATGACAATAATTATGGATGTCATGTAAATATACATGCTAACAACACATCATCACCGTCAATATAAAATGTATCTCTACGTCTCTAAGAATCCACACAAATCATACTCTTAATGACAATCCATAAGTAGTCATAATATCTCCATCATCTATCATTATGCTAAACTAAAATGATATAATAATACCCAGTGTTTATAGTCAACAAGAATCGAGATCAAAATCTAATAAGTTTTGAAGAATATCGGGAACTACAGTAATTGTTGAAGCCTTGTTAATTTTCTAATGGTTTTCTTATACCCCTCATTCCTTCACTTTTGGGGCTCGGGGTCAATGAGGAAGAAGGCTTCTCTTCTTCATTGGATTATTGGTTGGGTGAAGAGTGTTGCCTACTCCCCTATTTTTTTATGTTTGAACTTTGGGAAGAGGGTAGAGCTCAAGTGAAGAATGGTCTTAGTAGCACCTAGATAAAATAAGCAAGATACCTCTTTGTAAAAACAATTCCATGTTGTCTCCATTTGAATGGAGGGCTTGTAACTTAAATTTTTCAAATTTTCAATTTCTTGTAAATATGTTGAGAAATAGTTGATTTGTATTGAGATCTCAAAATGTATGTGTGTTTGAAAGTAAGCAAACGAAATTGTATTTGCTACTATGAATATTACTTCATTTTGTAAACTTTACTAAAAATGTATTGAATGAAAACCTATATTTTAAATATGTTCTTTATTGAAAAATGAAAGGGATTGTATTAGGAAGATCAAATAAGGACTTTGAAATGTCTTGGAAATGAAAATGAAGTTTTCTCCATCCAAGCTTGCATACAACTTAAATATTTGCCTTAAAAGTGTGATGATACAATTGCATTTTAAGAGGATTGGTAGTATTGTTAAAAATATACTTGTATTGAAAATGGTTGTCATTTACTTTTTATCTTGAAGAAAGGAAATAGTTTTGTATTCCTTATTGAAATGAAAGTATATTGGGAAATATTAATTTTTTTGTTAAATTTCTTGTTATATTGAAGAAATGAATAGAGAATGAGCTGATGTTATGTAATTTGAGAATGGAACTAGAAATGTTATCAATCTAACAACCAAGGAATGTAAGACACCTTATTTCAATTTATTATTCCTTAAAAAAACTTAAGTTAAAAATGTTTAAAAAATGCATTGTTTGAAGGTTTTGTTTTTCAAAGAACAAAACCGCCACCTTGTGTAAGAGCAGTGGTTTTAGAACCACCACCCAACACATAGTGGCGGTCAATGAACCATCCCCTAGAAAGGGTGATGATCACAAGACCACCAACTTGTGTAGGGTAGTGGTTTCTTCACTTTCGATGGTAAAATCAAATCCATCTGTAAAAATAATCCATATATAAAATTTAAATGAAATATAAGCTTAATGCCATTAAAAGGAAATATCCAAAGCAATTAGAAATGAATTGAATTTAAGTGTTTAAGCTCTCCAATATATTTATGACACCCACATGTGTAAAATTTATAGATTTAATGAAGTGGGGTTTCCTTTAATTTTTGAACCAAAAAAAAGAAAAAAAACAAGAAAATGTATCCATTCAATAACAAAACAAATCCATGGTAGGATATCTACATAAATAAAATGAGCAATATTAGAATAGTAAAATTCTTTCAACCAATTTTTTTTTTTCCATGGTTGCACTTCTTGCTCTCATGGCTCCTCCTCATACTCCTCCCTAAATCAGCAAAACAAAAATGATAAAATAATCCAAAAGGAAAAGAATAAAAAAACTCTTTAAAGATGATTAGGGTTAGTTGAAATCCACGAAGATCCAGGGCCCACATTAAATCCTTGTAAGGGTTGTGATTCAACCCTATAAAAGTTAGGTGGAAATTGGTGGGAATATAATGGTTTAAATGAAATGCATGTATAACTTATGAATGGGTCCTATTAAGGGGTGTTAGAAGGTAAGTTAATTTGTGACCTTAATGTTTAGTTGGTGACTTTTAAAATAAAAATCCCTTCAATATTGTAATTAATTAAATCAAATTTACTTAAGGGTAAGTAGACAAAATTTCAATTAGGGATTAAATTTATTTTTATTTAACTTAATCGAGGGTAAGCTTAGGCTTAGCCCTAGGTTAATAAATTAATAAATGACATTAGAACTATGTTACTAAATTAAATAAAAATTGTAACAGGGGATTTTAAGCCCGAACTGGGGAATTAAGTAATATTAATTAATTGTTAATTAAGACGAAGGAATTTTTGACCGTGAATTAAATTAAATCTAGTTGAAGGTATTCCCATTATAACCTTGTTTAAACAAAAAAATTATTCCGTAACTTTTCCTAACTAATCTTTGGGTTTTGCCTTGGGTTCTGTGTGGGAAATTTGTGGGCATTACACTTGGTATCAGAGCTATGGGTTCAACGCTTGGACCCTTGGGCACACTAAAAAAAATCAAACAGTTAACCTAGTACAACCTACAACTAGATCACACAACTTTGCATGATATTTTAAAACATAGAAAACCTAGAAAATTGAAACAAAACCTAGAATGGTAAACTAACTCCCATCTTGATTTGTGCAGAGATGAAAATCAAACGAGGAAATTTTTGAGGTGGAGTTCGATTACCACCTCTAGAGTACGAAGTGCCGCTATACTACCATAGATACTACAGACATTGCAGGATGTCAATGTTTTTATACGAGGTGGAGTAGTAGGGGCATAACCTAGGAAGCATGACATGGAGCCATAATACGAGGCTAGACACCCTTAAAGACACATTGATGAGCATAGGAAGAGAACTCCCACGTGAAGTTAGCTAGAGTAGATTCACCTCAAATGGGACATGGAGATAGGGTTTCAGACACAAAGACAAATCTAGAAGCCCTAAGTTGAGGGATGAGTATGTAGAGAGACCTAGGGGTCGATAGTCATCGATGCGATCATATCATGGAGATCTTGAAAATATGTCTGTCCCATTATTCTCGAAATATAGGAGGTTTCCAAGCAGAGACTTACATAGTGATATTGAGAGGGTGATTTAAGATTTTCCCATGTACTAGCAACACGAAGGCTCATGTTGTGATTCATCTTCTGAGGGATTGATTTGGCATCTTGTGGAGGACTGAGGAGTAGAATCTCCATGAAGACTCACAAAAATAACTTGGGAGCTCTTCGAGGAGTGGTTCAGGAGAAGATACATATCCGGAGGTTTATTCAACATAGGATAAATGAGTTCCATGACTAACATCAGGCATCCATGAAAATAATGGAGTATGATATTTGGTTTTTAGATTTTCTTGAGATCTCGACTACATGCAAGATGAACATGTTAGGATTCAAAAGTTCAATAGGGTCCTTAACTTGGATTTGGGAGGTGCAGTAAGCATTCATTATCTATAGACCTTAGCTGAGGTCGTTGAGAAGGCCTACATTGTAGAGGAGACTAGGGAGAGAAAAAGCAGGCCAGAGATAGAGTGAGGAGTTATATTCAATAGATGTAAGATAATAGGTCGAGGGGATCATCTTCTCCTCCTCGTGGTGGACATGGTTCTACAAAGTATTCATTCAGAGCTACCAAAATAGCCACCCGAGTACCATTAATAGAATCATCCACCGTTTAGACCTCCATAGAGATTTGACACTCAGAGGGGACAGAGTATGGGGCATCCCCTTGGGGGTCCCATCAGGACATAAGGAGAACCTATAGCTCAATGAGTAGGATATCATCAACAACAACCACAACAGTCCATATAAGGGTCACCAACATCCATGGCACATACCACTAGAGTATCTGCTAGAGTCGAATCTCATTGGAGGTGACTAGGTAGTTGTTATGGATGTGGTGTACTTGGACATAATTAGAAAGTGATGAAAAAACATAATTACAAGGGTAAGGCACCAATTTTAGAGCCTATATTTGGTGACATGAGACATAGCCATAAGATTTATGTATTTGTCGAGAAACGCCAGGTAGAGCATCAGGCATGATGATCGAGACTCAGGTATCATTGGTGGTATCCCTACCTTTATTCTATTTGATTCTAGCTCATCTGATTCTTTTATTGCACCATCTTTATTAGAGCGATGTAGGATGATAAAAACTAGATAGGGAATTAGCTGGGATGTTGAGATGGCTTTTGGAGCTAAAATCTCAGTAAACTCCTTAGTTAAGGAGTGCATAGTGGACCTATGACCCTTCACCACTACCTTGGATCTTCGTATTCTTCCTTTGGATTCTTATTGAGTCATCTTGGGCATGGATTATTTTTCTACGCACAGATCTAGAGTTGAAAGTTACAGTAAGGTCAAATCTTGTACAAATGATTTTGGAGTTGAGTTGGTTATACCTGGAGTTAGGAGACCCATCTCTATTCACACTATTTCCACTATGCATATTAAGCAGTGTGCGCATTGTGGGTGTAAGTTGTATGCTATTACAATTAGTGATAGGTCGGAGGATGGGACTAGTGGACCTTTGCTTGATGAAAGCCCCATTATGTAGGAGTTTTAAGATGTATTCCTAGTGAGCTACTCAGGTTTCCTCCTCTACGTGAGATAGAATTTCACATTAATTTAGTTTTAGGAGCAGATCATATCTCACGCGCTCAATATAGTTGACCACCCTTGAGCTATGTGAGCTCAACTTGTAGCTTGAGCACCTTCTTGAGAAAAGGATGAATCCATCCTACTGTATCTCCTTGGGTGTAAAATTGATTTTTGTGAAGAAGGATGGATTCTTGCGATTGTGTGTGGACAACAGATCACAATGAAAAAATTAAATATTAAGAATCATTACCCCTTCCTTGCATTGATGATTTATTTGATCAAATAAAGGGGGCCACAATATTTTCTAAGATAGATCATAAATTAGGCTACCATCAGCTAACATTGAAAAGGACGATATCCTCATGACAACTTTATGCATGAGATATGGCCACTATGACTTCATAGTGGTACTTTTTGGTTTGACGGACACCCTTACAAGTATTCAAGTGTTTGATGAATGGGGTGTTTAGATGGGTTCATTTTAAGATCCCCCTTAAAAATATTAGTTTACAATTGGAAGCGAATCTCTAAAATTGACTTTTGCAGTAGTGGAAAATTTCTAAAAAATTGTTTTATGGGAAAGCCGATAGGTGGTAGGACCATCCATTCTCTTCTATACAACCTAGGTTATATGTCATCCAACACAGGTTGTCGCTATATGATGGAAAACCATCCAACTTGGGTTGGATGGCTTGGTTAGATGACAGACAATGGATTATCATCCAGCCCAAGTTGGACGGTTGTCCATCATCTACTGTATAACTTGGGTTGGATGGCATCTAACCTAGGTTGTATGGTAAATGATGGATGGGCATCTGATCTAGCTGTCCACCTAGCCTTCAAACCCATCCATCCAACCTAGCTATCCAACTCAGCCATCAAACCCAATCACAGAACCCAGCCATCCAACCCAACCGTCAATCCTAACAATCTAACCTAGCCATTCAACCCGACCATCCAATCCTAGTATTCCAACCTTGTTATCCAACTTGGGTTGATAACTATCGATTGGCTTTCATCGAACCCAGTCATCCAACCTAGGTTAGATGACTATACATTATATGTAATCTAACTTGGGTTGACGATTGTACACTATCATTCGTCAACCTAGCCATCCAACCTGGGTTGGATGACCGTATATTATCTCTATCCAACCTAGCCATCTAACTTAGGGTTGGAATGTCATAAATTATTTTTCATCCAACCTAGGCTAGACAACTAGATTGAGACAAAAGACAATCGATGACTTTCCATCCTTGTTGGACTACCATCGAGCATCTTTCGTCACACCTAGGTTGAACAACATACAATGGATGTCCATCCAACCTAAGTTAGATGTCTTTATTAAACAAGTACCCCCTAGAACCCCCAAGATATGTGTTATGCCTTGGAGAATACATGTAAAAGTTAATTTTTACATATAAACAATAGAAAAATTGACCCATACAAATGACTCATTGGCTGAAATTCAACGGCAATCAATTATTGATAATTTTCCATTTCCAATTTCCAAAATCCCTAATATTTTTGAGTTTATGAAAATTCACCACTAAAATTTTCCCTAGTTTTCATGACATTTTAAAATCACTTCGTGCTCGCATTTCTTGGCGACATTCATATATACTCATGAACATGTGAGGAGCATGGAGCACTTTCGATAGGTTCTCTAGTGTCTTTGTGAGTAGCAATTATACGGGAAATTGGAGAAGAATGACTTTTTACACTCTAAGGTTTAGTACTTGGGTCACATCATTTCTAGGGAAGGTATGGCAATCGATCCTTCCAAGATCAGATCTATTATGGATTGGCCCATGCTAACCAATGTGAACAAATTGTGTAATTTCATGGGGTTGGCAAGATACTTATAAGAGATTTTTAGGACTTTTCTCGGATTACGCATCCCATCACTTCCCTTTAATAGAAAGGGAAGAAGTTCATTTAGTTAGATAGATGTGAGCAAGCCTTTAAGAAACTTAAGGAATGGCTAACGAAAAACTAATTCTTGAAGTGCTAGACCTATAGGGAAAGTTTTTCATTTGCATGACGATGCTTCTTTAGCAGGTGTAAGAGTTGTTTTGATGTAGGAGGGCTGTGTTGTCACCTTTGAGTCTTGCAAACTCAAGGATTATGAGATCAATTATCCAACTCATGATCTTGAGCTTGCGAAGTTGTGCATGCTTTGGTTCATTGGAGACATTTCCTTTTAGGCACGAGATTCATTCTTAGGATTGATCACTTGAGTCTTTATCACCTCTTAGCATGTAACGAATCTCAACGCTCGTTAGCGACATTGGATGTAGTTGCTATGTGATTATGACATGGAGATAGAGCATTTGAAGGGGAAGGAGAATGTGGTTGATCATGCTTTGAGTAGACAAAGACATTTGGTTATGGCTACTTCATTAGGTACGAAATTTGAGTCGATTTTGTGATAGCTTCTACCTGCAGCTAGAGTAGAGATTGACTCTCAGAGACCCCTTGAGGGGTTGTTTGATGGATTTTAATTACAGGTCAAATGGAATTATCAGACACAAATGCTAGATCTATGTAACTAGGGATGGAGGATTGAGACATGATATCTTGGCAAAGGCTCATCATGTACCTTATTAAACCCATCCAGGGGTGAAAAAGATGTACACCACCTTAACGTAGCTTGTGTTGCACTGTTTAGAGTTATAGAGGGTGAAGGTCGAGCATCAACATCTAGCTGGCCTTCTCTACCTGCATGATATAATGGAGTGGAAATAGAACACCATTTCCATGGATTTCATAATAGGGTTACCGAATTCAAGATTCTACCATGATGCCATCATGGTCACGGTGGACAGATTAATGAAAGTGGCTCATTTTTCTCTAGTGAAGACCACCTATATAGCTAGTGCAGTGTCACGAGTATCATTAGATGATATTGATATAATACATGGGGTTCTAAGGAATATTATTTATGACCTTGATCCCTTATACACCTCTCATTTCTGGACTACCATGTACCATACCCTTGGGATGAGTATCAACTTCAATAAAAAATATCATCTAGAGATAGATGGACAAATGGAGTAGGTGAATCAGATTTTAGAGGACATTCTTTGGATGTACATCATGGACCATCAGTCTAGGTGGAAGGATTACTTGTATTTAGTAGATTTTTCCTAGAACAACAATTTCCAAAGTTTGATTGATATGGATCCATTTTAAGCACCGTTTGTATGGTAGGAGTGCATGACATTGCTTGGTTGGGACAGGGGTCTCTCTTAGGTTAGATTTATTATAGGATATGGAGCACTAGGTTTTCATGATTAGAAAGAGATTACAGGAGGCTCAAGAAAGATATAAGAAATATATAGATCGAGAGAAGGACAAATTACGGTTTTGAGGTAGACACGAAGGTGTTTCTTCGTGTTAGGCCTCATAAGAACCCTATTCATTACAGAAAATTATCTAATATTGCACCTAGGTTTGTAGGTCACTTTGAGATCTATCAGTGTATCGGTCCTTTGACCTATCATCTAGCATTTCCACCTAGCTTGTCTCACATCCATGATGTATTCATGTTTTTGTACTTGGGATATACATTCTAGATCCTTCTCATGTATTGATTGAACCACATTCTATGTGTAGGAGAAAGGGAAGGTGATGGTGGAGCCCATCCATATTTTAGAGAGAAGGACTGTGGGCCTTCAGGTAGAGTGATTTATCAGGTATGCATCCATTGGTATCTATACGATGCAACAAAAACTATGTGGGAGGATGCCACACCCTTGAGAGCATAGTTACCACATTTTTTCTAGTGACTTCCAGGAGGAATGTATTACTCACTCCTCTTCGACATTGATACTACTTTTATTTTTTCTTAGTTTGGATTATAGTCATAAACATTATTATCATATTAATCTTTAGAAATTGACAGATAGACATTGCTATATTTGATTAGCTTATTTGATAAACAATGTAGATGTTTTATATTTATGACATGATGTGATTTAAATGATGGATTATATGCATAGATTGACATATTAGTATTTGATGATCTTGAGCTACTATTGTACTAACACATTGGATATAATATATAGATGTTGCAAGATGATTTGGTTGGTTTTGTGATCGTATTGCTAATTGATAAATTGATAAAATAAAAATATTTAAAATTGTGAACAATTGGTGAATTACTCAATTTTAAAGATGGTTTACTCATGATATTGATGATGTGAATTGATATGCATATTTGTAAATTTTATTACCTTGATTTCATTAATATGGCCATGAGGCTAGAAACCTATTATTTTTATTTTTGCAGGCATTTGCAACACAACAAACAAAAGGGGATAGGAGACCAACAGTGAAGGAATTTGGGGTATTGGAAACATGTCACCTTGGAAACTAGTGTAAATGTATGATTTTATTATTGTTAGATTGTTAGGAAGTCCCCATTGGGGGGTGGCCTCAAATGTGACCTTGGGTAAATTATGGTTTTCCTTTTTGGTTTTATTTATTTGTGTGTAATTGTATTTTTGTCGTATGGTGATTCACTTTTATTATTGTTGTTAAGTACTCCATTTAAGTAAATTAGACTTGATTAGTTAGTGTAAACCAGGATTTGACAAAAAGGGGTAATTAATATGAGTAGGTAGTTCTTGGTTTGTGTTGGATTTGAAATAATTTAATTACTTTTGAGTGTTCTACCGTCAACCTTACATGTAAAATTCGGATTTTGACTCTCAAGCCAATTTTGGAGGCTTGTGGAATAAGTTAAGCTTGTCCTAGACATCTTAAAGTCACCCACCCACTATGCCTATGATGTAAGGGGCTTATTTTAGGCCTTTTTGTGTGTTTTAATGGAGAAAAAGAGCATTTAATTGCACTTTTCTTACAAGAGTCTTTAATTGTGTCCTTTAGGGGTGTGGGTTTGGGTTTGAGTGTGTAAGAGGGTTTTCATTCCCTTAACCACCAATTTATTGTGCTTTGGGGTTTTTGTTTGACATTGTGATGTGGAATGGAGGAGAAATGATGTGACATCCTATATAGAGCCACATTACATCCCTCTCCTCTCTTTTCTTTTTATTCTATTTTTTTAGGATTTGGGAGTACTTGTTTTATTTGATGGAAGGAGATAGAATGTTTTTATTCAATGTGTTTGTAAAACAAAACATGTAAGCTATATATAGGTTGCGGAGAAGAGAGGAACAAGAACAATTAAATAATTTTTCACAACTAACAATGTATTAACTTATTAACTAATGCGCTAACATTCCCCCCTTAATACATTGTTCCTACATATGTACCCCTTAAAAAAATAAAAATTCACCTTCTTTGAGAGGCATGGTGAGAATATATGGAACTTGAAAATCGGTAGGGTAGTACTTTGAGCTGAATTTCGTGTAGTTCAAGACCTGTTCATGAATGTAGTGACATTCGACCTCAATATGCTTTGTTCGTTCATGAAAAAGGATTCTTCACAAGCTTCAACACACCTTGATTGTCACAAGTGATGGGAGGTTTCTCTTCAGGAATCCCTATATCTGCAAGAATGTGACATAACCAAATCACTTCACACACAACTCCTCGTGTGGCGCGATATTCAGCCTCAGTGGATGAGAGAGCAACAATAGTTTGCTTCTTGCTAATCCACAAGATAGGTCTAGATCCAAGATGAAAAACATATCCTGAAGTGGATTTCCTGTCATCAATGGATCTTGCATAGTCCGAGTCTATATATCCCTGTAAGAAGAACTGAGTGTTCTTCTGATACTCTAGACCAAAGTCAATTGTACCTCGGACATATCTCAACACATGCTTTTCTGCTATCCAATGACATTTCTTTGGCTCCTACATAAATCTAGCGAGATAGGTCACTGCAAAGAAAATATCTGGCTTCGTATAAGTCAAGTAAATGAGACTCCCCACAAGGTGCCTATAGTGAGTGCCATATACCTGTGGTGAATCTTGAATCTAGATAATTGCAAAAAAAAAATTTTTTTCCATAGGTGTGGAAATTGATTTACAATCCGACATTCCATATTTTTCCATGAGTGTCTTGAAATATTTCATCTCGGGAGATGAAGATATGATTCTTCTTCTGCTATATCTCTAAGCCAAGACAATAGTGAAGTAGCGCCAAATCAATCATGTCGAAGGATTTCTTCAGATCATTCTTTACATCATCCACAAGATTGTCATAACTTCATGTGATCACAAGATCATCTACGTATAAAACCAGAATAACAATCTCTGTTCCTACCTTCTTGATATACAAATTTGTATCTGAGAGGCTACGAGTGAATCCATGCAGCAATAGGTGATCATCAATTTTTATATACCATGCCCTAGGTGCTTATTTGAGTCCATAAAGTGACTTTATCACATGACATACCTTGTGTGGTTGATGCTCGTCTACAAACCCTTCAGGTTGGGCCATGTATACTTCTTCTTTGAGATCACCATTCAAAAAAGCACTCTTGACATCCATCTACTGAAGTTTCCATCCATTTTGTGCTGCCAATGCATAGAAAACTCTGATGGTTTTGATCTTCACAGTCGGTGTAAAGGTCTCGTCATAGTCAATTCCTTTTTGCTGAGCATAACCCTTTGTAAGGAGCCATTCTTTGTGTTTTTCAATTGAACCATCTACCTTATATTTTGTTTTGAAAATCCATTTGCAACCAATGGAATTCTTACGGATGTAGATTGACAAGTTCCTAGGTCTGATTCTAAATTAAGGAATTATATTTAGCATCCATAGCTTGTTTCCACTGTGGTTGGTCTAATGCCTCACGAATTGTGTCAGGTTTAGTGCTATCAACAAATGAACTCATGAGTGCAAAATTTACCTCATGTCTAGCTTGACTTCATGTTCTGACTCCCATAGAAGTACCTGGAAGTTAGTTTAGGTGTGCATCTCTAATAGTATTCTGGACCCATTTCAAACATTGGTGTTGTTGCTGCTGATGTGAAGATGTGTTTCCAGTGTGCCTAGATCAACGAACAAGTCTCCACTCAGCTCTTCTTCTCTCTTGAGAAGAATCATCTTGCCCATCATCTGGATGTGTGAGCAATCTATGTGACGAGGTTGGTATTAGATCTCCATTGTGTGGCAGGGAGTCAAAGGATGACTCATCACACACCACATCTTGAATCTCATAGATCTTCTTCATCTCAAGATCCATGAGACGATATGCCTTTGAGGTAGTACTATACCCTAAGAAAAGACATGGTAGTGTCTTTGGATCGATCTTCTTCCTTTTCTCATCTGGAACATGCATATATGCAGTACAACCAAAAAATCTCAAATGATGAATAGAAGGTTTATGACTAGTCCATACCTCTTCCAGTGTCCTATTCTACAATATCTTTGTGGGTGCACGATTGAGTAGATAAACTGTTGTGCCTGACCTGTACGCTAAAAATTGATCCTCCAACTTTGCGGTGAGAGCATATAATGAACCATCTCCATGATAGTCCTATTGTGTCACTCAGAAATACCATTCTTTGGGGAGTGTAGGGTGTAGTGAGATGTTGTTGAATGCCATGCTGCTTCAAGCATGCTAAGAACTTCAAATTCCCCCTCGATTTGAGCGGAGGAGAAAGAGAGGCTTTTTAGACTCGCTTGGTGGTGTGCTTTGTAAAAGGTTTGAAAATTGGAAAATTCCTCACTCTTCTTCCGGAGAAAATATACCCACATTTTCCATGAGTAATCATCAATGATGAGATGGAAGTACTCAAAACCTTATAAGCTTGTTGGCAGGGGTCCGCACAGATCGGTGTGTACAACTTGAAGATGCTTCGTAGAATGATAAGAGGTCTATTTGAATGGACCTTTGTGTTGTTTTCCCATAAGACATCTCGAGAAAACATGTAAGGAATGAGAGAGTGGAGGAATCCCTCTTACCATTTCCTTAGCATTGAGCTGATGTAAAGCCTCGGCAGAAAGATGACCATATCGAAAGTGCCATAGTGCAGTGTACTCCTCCATTGAAGTAGAGAGAAATGTTAGATGAAGTGACCATATCCAGTGCAAACAGATGGCCCTTCATAAATGTTCGAGCAATAACTGAGTCTCCCTGGGATATGATGCAGGACTTTACCTTTTCTCAAAAAATAATTCAACCTACATTCGATGATTAAGAAGTTGACTCATATTAAGAGATTTGAGGTCAAACATGGAACATATAGCACCTTCGTGAGTGTACATCTTTGTGTCCCAAGAGGAAGGATGACATCACCAATCCCCTCCACAATATACTCCTAATTATCTACGATGGTGATCTGATCTCAAGTGGGTCGGTCACTCAGGGTATGGAACAAATTCTTATTGCCGGTAATGTGTTTGCTTGGCACCATAATCAATCAATCGACACTTTCTATCGGCTGCGAAGTTTGCGAGACTAGGACAATGTCCAGATGAGTTGTGTCTTGAACCTCTTCATTGGAGGTGGCATCCTGCTGAGCAACAATATGAACCTTCTATCTTTGATTACGAGCACGTGATTGGGATTTATTAAAATATCCTTGGCGAAGTGATCTCTTCACCAGAGTTTCCATACTTGCGACCGTTGTAATAATAGTTTGCAGTCGTGTGCATATCCATGGAGAAAATGTGGCACCATCGATCTGCCTTGTTGTTCTGCTGCTTCTGGGGTGGCCGCTATGGTGGTGGCCCGAGAAGGTTGTTACTGAGGATGTTGCTTCTAATTCTAGGGAGCTGACTACCCTTTTGAGGCTTATGCTTTTACCTCGTGATGAGAGCCTTATCTTCAAAGGCTTCTTGAACATTCTGAATGGCTTCTTCCTGCTGGAGATAATTCACCAATGTGGAAAAACTCACCTCCTGTTGAGTGATGGTCAATGTGGTGATCAGTGTCTGAAATCGGGAAGGAAGAGCTCGCAAGGTGAGTGGGACTAGCAACTTTTCATCCACCGGTTCATCGAGAGTAGAAAGTTTTGTGCATAACTCGGCCACACGCCGCAAGAAGGCTTCTACTGATTCACCATCATGCATACTCATTGTGTGAAGATTTTTCTGAAGATGCAGCTTCATTGTTAGATTCTTGGCTTCATAGATGGTACACAACATGGCCCATGTCGTAGAGGAAGTGGTTACTTCCCGAATGTAAGGTTGAACCTCATCAGAAAGGCTCAAGGTGATAAGCATTAGTGCTTTTGCATCAGCCTTTTCATACTTAGCCAACAGATCAATGTCTATGGGAGGGGCGTATTTTCTAGAAACGATCCCCCAAAGATATTCAAACTGAAGAATCATCCACATCTTGGTTTTCCATGTGGTGAAATTTGGCCCTTTTAGCAACTGGGCATCCGACAACAAAATGTGAGGTGCAGACATTTTCAAAAACTCAAAAATTTTTATTTTCAAAAATGGTTACAATGCTTACTAAAGGAACCTATCACGAAGATGGGCTCTATAAGCTCATGTAGTGAGACACAGATGCTCTTGTGGGCATTCTACTTCGCGTTCATCATCTGCATCATAGCCACATTCAAGTTCTACACGAATCCACCATGCTTGACATCTAATGTCGAACAAAAATACTCCAATAATCCTTGAGGCACAATCTCGAATATTCCCAGGTGTTGTGGATCTCGTTGACCAAAGCAAAGAATAGTCCAACGGTGTCTACGTTGTCACTCAATGCCCAAAGCTTAAAAAAACTTAACATGAAAATTGTTATAAAAATGCATTGTTTGAAGGTTCTTTTTTGAGAGAATAGAACCACCGCCATGTGTAGATGGAAATTTCAAAACCACCATCCAACATAGAGTGGCGGTTGATGAACCACCCCCAGGCGGGGAAGTATTCGAAGACTTCCGATCTACGTAGGGCGGCGGTTTTATCAGTTTTAGGGAAAAATAAAATTTGATAATAAAAATAACCCATTAAAAATTAAATGAAATATACGCTTAAGACCATTAAAAAAACATCTCCAACATTTAGAAATGGATTGAATTTAAGTGTTTAACCTCTCCAATCTCTTATTGGGACCCACATATCTAAAATTTGTAGATTTAATGAAATGGGGTGTTCCCCCAATTGTTGAACTAAAAACAAAAGAACAAAAAAATGTATCCATTAAATAACAAAACAGATCCATCGTAGGATTTCTACATTAATCAAATGATAAATTATACAATAGTAAAATTCTTTCAACTCAAACAAATAAATTTTTCCATGGTTACACTTCTTGCTCTCATGGCTCCTCCTCCTTCTCCTCCAAAACCTGCAAAACAAAAATGAGAAAATAAGCCAAAGGAAAAGAATAAGAACACTCCTTAAACATGATTAGGGTTAGTTGAAATCCCTAAGATCCAAGGGCCCACATTGAATCCATCTAAGGGTTGTGATTCAACCTTACAAAATTTAGGTGGATATTGGTGGGAATATAATGTTTTAAATGAAATGCATGTATAACTTGTGAATGGGGCCTCTTAAGGGGTGTTATGAGGTAAGTTAATTTGTGACCTTAATGTTTAGTTGGTGAATTTTAAAATAAAAAGCCCTTGACTCTTGTAATTAATTAAATCAAATTTACTAAAGGGTAAATAGACAACATTTCATTTAGGGATTAAATTTATTTGTATTTAACTTAATGGGAGGGTAAGCTTTGGCTTAAACCTAGGTTAATAAATAAATAAATGATTTTAGAACTATGTTACAAAATTAAATAAAAATTGTAACATGGGGTTTTAAGCATGAACTAGGGAATTAAGTAATATTAATCAATATGAAGTAATTTTTTTGACCATGAATTAAATTAAATCTAGTTGAAGTTATTCCTATTATAACATGGTTTAAACAAAAACATATTATTCCGTAACTTTTCCTAACTAATATTTGGGTTTTCCTTGGGTTACGTGAAGGACATTTGTGGGCATTACAAGAGCTTCACGCCTCTTCTCACGGTTTTAATACAAAATTAAACTTGTGCAACTAAATATTCAAACATATATAAAAAATAGTTTGCAGATGAACACATATTCTATCGAAAACAAACAACAAAATCATGGAAAATTTTTATATAGAAGTTGCAGCAACCCGAAGGATCTTGGGATTGTAAGAAAAATATTCCAGTTGGCCTTGCTTTGCACCAAGAAACAAACCTTTGATCGACCCACCATGCTTGAACTTGTAATATTTCTAAAGTCAATGTTGCTAGTGCCTCCTACTAAGCAAGTTCCTAGTATCGAATGAACAAACTGACCCCAAGTAATAATTACATAAGGTATTTAGATGAATATGTAAATGATAAGCATAGAGATGTTATAGTGAGTACATGAAGCACTTTTGGTGGTCATTTATTTGTCATATTTGATGAGATGATTTCACAAAACATGGCGTCCACATTGCACTATACACATGCAGGATCTGTCCCTTCATCTTCTAGTTTTTTGCATGCCCTTATTGCGTCTCCACCTTAAACCGATCTAGATCAAATTGACCCCGCTAACATAGGAGATCAGAATTCAATGAAATGCATCCATCGTGTAGTAGAATTAAGAAATTTTGGGATGAAAATCCAACTATGATAATATAATATATGAAGTTTTAAAAATAGAACTGCGACAATATATGTTTGTAAAATCTTCCAGGTGGCCTTGATTTACACCAAGAAACAACCTTTGGATCGACCCACCATGCATGAAGCTTCCAAATTTATAAAGTGGATATTGCCAGTGCCTGATCCTAAGCAATTTCCTAGTACCGAATTTGGATTCCATTGAGATACCGATCTCCAAATGATCCTTTGCATGATCGTATTTATTATGCAGACAAATCCGATGATTCTATTCTACATGGTTTATCTCTTATCATGCAGGCATAAAATATTGCAGGGATATTTGTAACCGCACTTATTTTGAACACACTCTCTACTGTGACATGGCATGCAAGACAAGCAAACTCTTCCTAGTTTTTTTGAAAGAACAATGTGTGGTAGGTGGCAGGGAAGTTATGTGCCACCACCCCAAGAATGTAGAGAAAGAATCATTGCATCCCAAAAGAAGTTTTTAAAATTTTACTTTTATTCAAATTTTTACATTTTTATTTACACAGAATTTCACAATCACAACATCAGAAAAAACTCGCCTAATACATATAAATGTATATGCCTCTAAAAATAATTATTCGTTTGAATTTTTAAAGAGATAATACTCTCTATTGTTTTTGTCGAGACCTATAAACCCTTTTACCCCATGAAAACTTTTCATATATTTTAATTCCATTTATAATTAAAATTAGAGCCTCTAAAGTTTTATTTTATTAAAACCATATTTTTTTCTAACCAACCCTTTCCTCCAATGGGCTGGAATCAAGCGCATCCCCAAACCTATCTCGGTTACACGACAAACAAACCCTCTCATAACCAAGCCGATTATAGTCAACATTTTTATGAGTTGGGGACGGGGAGAGGGGTGTGTTTCGAAGCGAGAGAGAAGGAACAAAACATATATATAAGAACATTGTAGGAAATACATGATGTTTAACAAACTATAGAATCTTCTCTTTTCAAACATTCTCATCCATATACACATTTGAGTTTGGTTTCCAACAAGAAAAGGACAAAAGTATGTTAACCCCAATTTTTCTGCAAGATCAAACTATGATAGAGCTTCCAAAAGAGATAAGTGAGAAAGTAGTATTTTTACGGTGCGATTCTAGCAAAGGAAGTTGTAATGTTTATTTATTTGACACATGCCATATATCTCCACAATCCTGCAAGGATGTTGAAGCTGTAATTGCATTTTGAAATCGAGATGTTGTTTTCTTAGAATTGTGTGCAAGTAGGTCAAATGTCATGATCCCTCAAGAACCTCAACTTTTATCTTTTCTCTGTGGAGAAACAAGAACACTAATGCTTTTCACATTCAGGAACATTGGTTTTATAAAAGTGTGGTAAAGAACTTGGAGTTGTCCTTGGCTCTGAGTTCCAAAGTGCATAAAGAGAATTTGAGAAACATAGTGCTAAGATTATATTAGGTGACCGCCCTATTAACATAACATGCCAAATATCATGGTCAAAGATGAGCCTTTGGTAAAAAATGAAATTTGTTTTGATGTCTCTTTCAATGTTAATTACCATGTCCTTAACAACATCAATTGTGGATGCTAATAGCAACATAGTAGTGGAGAAACAATTCCCAAGTATCATAGAAACACTTAATAATGAGAGGGATTTCTATATGGCCTCTACACCTTTTTAAGGTTGCAAGTGAAACTAAACTAGTTGTAGCGTTTCTTTGGAAGTGCTCATGTTTTTGGCATTCGAAAAATTTGAAGAACTCATTAAAATAGATTCATTAATGGAAGTTCATGCAATAAAATCTCCTTCTTCTCTGCAATTTTGGACATCGAGTTCTTTTTTTTTGTGGGTGGCACGTTTTCCATTATTTATGCTTTAATGTTGTAGCTATGTGGATAATAGCATGTCTATAGGACACTTTATTTCTGGTGTCCACTCACTTGTCTTGATTTGTTTAATTGTTTAAGATCTCCAATCTCTTTATGGCACCAACATGTGTAAAATTTTCAGATTTAATGAAGTGGGGGTTTCCCCAATTGTTGAAATAAAAAAAAAAACAAGAAAATGTATCCATTAAATAATAAAACAGATCGGTGGTAGGATCTCTACATTAATCAAATGAGCAATATTATAATATTAAAATTCTTTCAACTAAAACAAACAAAATTTTGCAATGGTTGCATTTCTTGCTCCAATTGCTCCTCCTCCTCCTCCCAAAAATGTAAAGAAAATGAGAAAATAAACCAAATGAAAAGAATAAGAACACTCCTTAAAGATGATTAGGGTTATTTGAAATCCCTCGAGATCCAAGGACCCACATTGAATCCATCTAAGGGTTATGATTTAACCCTACAAAAGTTAGGTGGAAATTAGTGGGAATATAATGTTTTAAATGAAATGCATTTATAACTTGTTAATGGGGCCTCTTAAGGGGTTTTAGGAGGTAGGTTAATTTTTGACCTTAATGCTTAGTTGGTGACTTTTAAAATAAAAGCCCTCGACTCTTGTAATTAATGAAATATAATTTAATCAAGGGTAACTAGATAACATTTCAATTAGGGATTAAATATTTTTGTATTTAACTTAATGGGAGGGTAAGCTTAGGCTTAGCCTAGGTTAATAAATTAATAAATCACATTAGAACTATGTTACTAAACTAAATCGAAATTGTAATGGGATTTTAAGCTGAATTGGGAATTAAGTAATATTAATTAATTGTTAATTAAGACGAAGGATTTCTTTTGACCGTGAAGTAAAGTAAATCTAGTTGAAGTTATTCCTATTATAACATGGTTTAAAAAAAAATATTCCGTAACTTTTCCTAACTAATCTTTGGGTTTTTCCTTGGGTTACGTGTAGGAAATTTATGGGCATTATAAGAGCTTCATCTCACGAGTTTTTAATACAAAATTAAAATTATGCAAATGCTAAATATTCAAACATATATAAAAATAGTTTGCAGTATGAACACATATTCTATCAAAAGCAGACAACAACACAATCATGGAAATTGTTGATATAGAAGTTGCAGCAACCTACAGGGATCTTGGGATTGTAAGAAAAATCTTACAGTTTTCCTTTCTTTGCACCAAGAAACAAAGCTTTGATTGACCCACCATGCATGAACTGTCAAAGTTCTAAAGTTGACGTTGCAAGTGCCTACTACTAAGCAAGTTCCTAGTATCGAACAAACAAATTGACCCTAGTAATAGTTACATGAGGTATTTGGATGAATATGCATACGGTAAGCATAGAGATGTTATAGTGAGCACATGCAACACTTCTAATGGGCATTTGTTTGTTAGATTTGACTACATGATTTCACAAAACACGACGTCCACATTGCACCGTACACATGCGGGATTTGTCCCTTCATCATTTGGGTTTGTTGCACACCCTTATTGTGTCTCCGCTTTAAACCGATCTAGATCAAATCAGCCCCACCAACATAGGAGATCATAATTCCATGAAACACATCGTTGTGTAGTAGAACTAAGAAATGTTGGGATGAAAATCCAACTGCGACAATATAATATAGGAAGTTTTCAAAATTGAACTGCAACAATATATGTTTATAAAATCTTCTAGTTGGCCTTGCTTTGCACCAAGAAACGACCCATTGATCGACCCACCATGCATGAATCTTCCAAAGTTCTAAAGTGGATGTTGCCAATCCCTGATCCTAAGCAAGTTCCTAGTACTAACTTTAGCTTCCATCGAGATACTAATCTCCAAATGATCCTTCGCATGATCATATTTATTGTGCAGAAAAATCCAACAGTTCTATTTTACGTGGTTTATCTCTTATCATGTGGGCATAAAATATTGCAGGGATATTTGTAACCACTCTTATTTTGAACGCACTCTGTACCGTGACAAGGCATGCAAGACAAACACACTCTTTCCAGTTTCCGTTTCAAAGAAAATGTAAGGTAGGTGGCAGGGCAGTTATGCGCCACCACCCCAAGAATATAGAGAAAGAATAGTTGCAGCCCAAAAGAAGTGATAAATATTTTATTTTTCTTCTAATTTTTTTGTTTTTATTTATTGAATTTCACAGTCACAGTGAGACAACCTCCCTATTTCTCTCCTCTCTCTATATATATATATGCCTATCTCAGTTACCTGACAAACAAACCCTCTCACAACCATGCCAATTGCAGTCGACCTTTTTATGGGTTGGGGAGAGGGAGGGAGAGGGAGAGGGGTGTTGCGGGAGCAGGGGCTGCAAGATCAAACTGTGATAGAGCTTCCAAAAGAAGTAGTGGTTTTACAGTGCGACTCCAGCAAAGTAAGCTGCGTTGTTTATTTGAATGGCACATGCCATATATCTCCACAATCCTTCAAAGACGTTGAAGCTGTAATTGCGTTCTTGAAACCGGATGTTGTTTTCTTAGAATTATGTGCAAGTAGGTCGATTCTCATGATCCCTCAAGAACCTCAACTTTTAGAGTTCGTCTGTGGAGAAACAAGAACACTAATGCTTTTCACACTCTCGGAACCTTGGTTTTACAAAAGAGTGGTAAAGAAGTTGGAGTTGTCCCTGGCTCTGAATTCGAAAGTGCTTACAGAGAAGCTGAGAAATATGGTGGTAAGATTATATTAGGTGAGCGCCCTATTGAGATAACATTGCAAACAACATGGTCAAAGATGAGCCTTTGGTACAAAACCAAATTTGTTTTCATGTCTCTTTTCATGTTAACTACCAAGTCCTTAACACCATCAGTTCTGGATGCTGATAACAACAAAGTAGTGGAGAAACAATTCCCATGTATCGCAGAAACATTTAATCATGAGAGGGATTTGTACATGGCCTCTACACTGCTTAAAGTTGCAAGTGAGAATAAATCAGTTGTAGTGGTTGTCCGAAGTGCTCATGTTCCTGGCATTCAGAAAAATTGGAAGAAAACCATTGATATACAATCGTTAATGGAAATTCAGGCAATAAAATCTCCTTCTTCTTTGCAATTTTCGACATCAATTCTTCTGGCTGCGGGTGGCACGTCTGCCATTATTTCTGCTTTAATGTTGAAGCTGCGTGGATAATAGCATATGTATCCGACACTTAACAATTTCTGGTGTCCGCTCTCTACTCTCGATCTGTGTAATTTTGAATTGATTTTATAAACTATTATTTAGAATGCCCTTTTGTTTGAAATTTGCATTGATTTTGCAACTCCTTTCACTCTTCAACGGTCTTAATTATAAATTTATATTTATCAATCTTCCTTAATATTTCTTGTTGTTTACATTGTAATAATGTTCATCGTTTATATCAACTCTCAAGCTTCATTCACATTAATTTAAATGAAAATTTGAAGTTCTAAAAACTAGGAAGAAAAATCAATCACAAAAAGGATTAAAAAAAGATCTGAGTGGGCTATCTAGTAGGGATTAAGTTAAATTATCTAGTGCGTATTAATATTCAAAATAATATTTGTTTTAAATTTTCTAAATTATATATTAGTAATTGTATGAATTGTAAAGTATATTAGAAGGGATGTTATTTTTGAGTTTTTTTATAATGAGAATATGTTCGCTGCATATTAATTATAAATAGGCCACCTTATATACTAGCATACCTATCTTAGAGAAATCAATGTAAAATATGCTAAGAAGTATGATTCTTGAGGTGCTTATTTTGAATTTACGTGACATAAGTAGAATAGGCGCCTCGAGAATGAGACCTCTCAACATATTTTACATAGATTTCTCTAAGATAGGTATGCTAGTAACATCTGCGGGCTTTACATTTTGTATTAACATATAATATCAATTTTTAATAAAAATTTAATGTGTTACATACATCACATTAAATGAAAACAAACAAAGCATTTAAAAAATAGTCTCGAAATAACTCATTTTATTTTATATTTATAGTTCAAGAAGTTTGTAATTGGAGCTCTGTAAGTGGAGTTTCATTTTCAAATGGTATTCCTGAGTAACTATCAAATTCAACGATAACATATGTTGGTTTCTCTAGTGGGGCACTTCCCGGTTTGTGTATATTATATTTCAATTATACCCTAGAGCTCCATTTACAAGTCTTTCATCCTCTTTCCTTATTTAAGCAAGCACCCTCTTTACACTTTGTATGTCATTTTACACAATTGAGAAGTTCTTCATAGTCATGTTCCATATCCATTTGTGTAATTTGTCTTGTATTTCGAAGACATGGATGTTGTGCAAAATTTTGTATTTCTTGCAATTTATAATTTAAATAAAAATTATCAGATAGCAATAGGTAAATATAAAATATTATTAAACATAGATTTTGGGAGGATTGATAATATATCTGTATGTTTCGTAGGTATGGATCTTCACGAGGATTCCATGTACAAACAATAGAATGGAAATATTTCGTGCATTTTTCATTCATGATCATTTGTCCAATCAAGGTTATACATATTTCGTGGCCCTGTCTAACCATATGAATCCATGCACATGTGTGTAACCTCTATGTTTCCATTCATTTCTAGACCAATAGTCCTTTACTCGATTCCTTTTTGTAGTATTTGGTTACAAAAATTGTATGTCGCATGTGGATGTAGTGTACCACCATATAAGGATAATCAATGATATTTTGTCTTCACTAATTACGGGCATCTTGTGGATTTATTTTTGTTGTTCCTAGCATCGGTGCATGAAGATCATGAAAACATGTCGATGCACTTAAAGTGAAGAAAATTGTAGGTGGTCCAATTTGATGTAACATGTAAGTTAATTCACCATGAAATTTTTCCCACTAGGACCTTGTGCCTCTCAAGGTGGTTCCAAACTACATCAAATGATCAACTAGGTGGGAGTGAGGTACATTTTCCATATGTTCATGATGTAACACCTACAAAAATGATGTTCTAGGAACACGCTAAAACCTAACACTTAATCCGAAAATTGTGACTAATTTTTTTTTGTCTAAGTTATAAAAAGGTTACAAGGGTGTTTAACCCTTAGGGTACATTAAATTAACTTACACCACTAAACTCAACTTTATGATTGATAGGCCAGGTCTAGATAAAAGATTAAATATTAAAATTACTTTACCTCTAAGGTCGATTAATTAAAAGTCAACTAGGAAGGTGCCATAGTTTAATTTACTTGGTTAATTGTTTTCTCTTCTTAGTTAATGTTCAATCCTAATATGGTTAACCTCATGCTTAAATAATTTAGTTTTTATTATCTCAATTTTTCCTCGACAAAATTGATCAAACATGATCCTGCGTAGAAAGAAATCAGAGGAACGTTTCCGTCGAACGAGCCTACATTTCAAATCTGACGGTCGGGTTATAGGAAGGCTCTACAATGGAATAGAAGGGTCAGGGAGGAGAAAAAAGTGTCAAAGAAAACCAGAGGCTCTCAGGAGAGAAATGGGGAAAGGCTCAAAGTCTTCGAGGATTTAAAAATCATTCGAGACCTAGCCCAAATTGTCCTAGTATGGAAGAATCATCAGAATCTAACACGTGCCTCATCGGCGCTTCTCCAAACGTTAAACCCAAAAGGTAGTCCCCAAACAAGCGCGAAGCTTCCACGTGTCCCAGGCCCAAAACAAGATAGAGTCGGCCATTGAAAATTCCAAATAAGTGGAAAGTGCAACATTTCTCAACGGCACACATTTAAAGGCGCGACCCAAAGTGGAGACTCAAATGAGTGTGAGGCTTCCATGTGTCTAGGGTTCAAGAAAGACATCGTCCTAAATTGGCTAAGTACCACGGACTCGCAGAAGAAGCCATGTGTTAGCAGTGCATCTCAAAAGTAAATCTAAAAGCGGGTCTCTCAAACAAGCGCCAAGTCTCCACATGTCCCGGTCAGATATATAGCCCCGCCAAGCAAAAGGACTTATCCAAAACATAAAGAAAAAAAAAAGCCACGGAAGGTGACTACGTGTCTCTCCGGTGTAGATTCAAAAATAAAATCCAAAAGTGGTCCCCAAATGCATGTCATCTCTACACGTGGCCATGCTCCAAGTCAAAGTGAGAAGGTGGGTTGTCGGAGGTAATTTTAACTTTTGGCTTCGATTCCAAAAGGCAT
Source organism: Taxus wallichiana var. yunnanensis (assembly GCA_018340775.1). Taxonomy (NCBI): domain Eukaryota; kingdom Viridiplantae; phylum Streptophyta; class Pinopsida; order Cupressales; family Taxaceae; genus Taxus; species Taxus wallichiana. The sequence goes on along the minus strand of CM031237.1, from coordinate 86,686,271 downwards.
AAAGTATAAAATTGAGTCGTGCCTCTGTTGATTCCTAAGGAGCCACATGTCAGGCCTAAATTACATGTGGGCAGCGGGCCATTGATTGATTTTTACCCAAATGAAAAATGTGGACCGGCGGGCCTTGGAGTGATTTTTTACCCAAATGAAAAATGTGGACTGGCGGGCTCGAAGATGGTTTTTGACAAAAATGAATTTCAAGGCTATGGGGAATTGTTTGCATTTTGTATTTTGGTGCCAAAAGGCACAAAGTGAGTTTTGGGCCCATGGACCCGTTATGCTAACTAGTTTTTGTCATTTTTGTATGGACCCAACTCAAACATTCAAATAGACATATCTTTTGACCCAGTGCCTGAAATTCAACAAATTTGGCACCATTGGAAAGGTTTCGACCTCGTCTATGCCATGGAAACTTGAAACTTTAATTTTGATGAGGTTAGGTGGGTGAAAAATGGGAAAACATCTTTCAGGACATTAATACAAAATCCAATTGTTTCCACAACTAGATTAGATTTGATTCGATCCAATATTCTTCCTTCTTCAACACGATGAAAAGACATAGAGCAGCCAACTCAACAAATTGTGGGTAGATTTACAAGGGCATTGATGGCTGGTAGCTGAGCTTCAAGTCAAGTTTCCCATCTTTTTTCTTCTTCTCTCTTCACTGCATCTATAAAATAAGGAGTTGGGCTCATTGCAAAGGGTTGGATATTTACGTTTTGCACCATCCCTTCTTCCCTTGTCTGCAAGAGAATTTGTGGAGCTTTTGAACCTCCCATTCGAGTTGTAATACAAAGTTTTTCCTCTTGGCTACTATAATGTACTGTATCAACTCTGGAGCAATAATATATGTCTATGGATGATTCTCAACCCTCTCATGTGTTTATTATTGTCTTATGATATCTCATTATAGTTTGGTTATTTGTGCATGGTAGTTGTATTGCATTTCTATGGTTTGTGTTAAATTGCAAAATGGGTGTCTAACATTCCTTTGGTGCATCACCTCGTTAGCTTAGGTTTATTTTCTCGTATCTTCTCAACCTTGTCTCCTTGGTAAGATAGAGTAGGTTTTAGAATAGATCTTCTGCAATTTATTTGTATGCACCTAAATAGAGGAATAAGAACCAACCTTCATCTAGAGATCTCTCTCGATTTCAAAAGTCCCACACTTTGAGAGATGCTCCATGTTGTGCAATCACACTGAGAGTCTCAACTCATCTAGTTGTCAGGAACTCAAGGGTGTTGTGATTCTACACTAACATTTTTGGGATGCCTGGTGGGACAAGAGGTCTCCATCTTTATTGTAGAAAGATTGATGTGCACTTGTTGTAAGTTTTCATCTTTTAAGAAGCTCTAAAGTTGCACATCTGGTGACTCCAAAGGATCAAAATCCACTTGGTTTCAATAGTCCAAGCTTGTCAAGTTCATGAGAAGAATACAAACAAGGTCAAGAACTAGAGAGGAGGGACTATTTTTCTATCTACACTTATCCCCAGACAGAGGGAGAAGGGGGAGAAGAGCCTAGAGGTCTCCATCTCCACCAAACAAAACCTTGTCAACACCTCCTCCTGGTAGGCCATTCATTTAATAAACAAGGGTTCTCAGGCCAATCATAATGGCACAACCACCCAACCCCTATGTTGACTTCACTTGGTAGCATCCCACTCACTCTCAATGCACAAAATCTAGTCCCAGTTGTAGCATTAAAGAGCATCCCATATTTCACTGGAGAGAACCAGACTTCTCCTAGTGACCACATTCAAGACATTACAAATGTTTGTGCAATTCATGAGATCAATGAGATGGACATTGTAGTCAAATTTTTATCCTCTTCACTCAAGGGTAAAGCTTCGCAATGGTTTAGGAGTCTAACAACAGGCTCTATTCAAAATTGGGACCATATGTGCAGAGCTCTTCACAATCAATTTGGAGAGAAGGGAGATAATATATCCTTGTTGGAGCATTTGAAAACCATCAAGAGGGCTCCTAATGAGCATCTTGACGATTTCAACTTCATATTTCAAATGACATGGGACAGATTCCATTGGCCATAAGGCCCACAGATGAAGGTGGTTTCTTATACTTTCTTAGATCTTTAAATTTTGATATTGCCTTAATGATTCAATCAATGGGAGGCACAACCTTACCTGCAACCTATAACATTTCCATTAGAGCTGAAAATTGTTTAATTCAGGCTAGTAAACTTGCTCCTAGGCCACCTATGCCTCTATATCCAAAACTAGGAGCTCTAAGAACTAGTCAAACACCCACATTAGCTCCCATACCTACTCCAAGGAATCAGAGTTCAGTTGAAGCTTCCACCTCATCCTCTAACACTTCAAAAGAGCTATAAGAGGTTATGAAACAACTACAGAACCTAGGGAATGAGCTAGTGACTATCAAAAGGTAGCAAGCTTAGAGTTCTAGGCCATATCAGCCTCAAACTCGAGTGTCGGCGAGACCCCATATCGGTAAAATAGATCACCACTCAGTGCAAATCAAAACCAAAACAAAGGACAACCTCAAGCTTGCTAGGCTTTTCTTACCATATAACCCAAACACAACTTCAACATCTAATGCCTTGGTTCCAACACAAAACAACATGGCACAAGAATATGATTGGTGTTTCCCATGCAATCAGCCCCATAACCAATCAAGGTGTTTCAATGGTGCACTAAACTAGGTCTTGATGGTACAGACCATTGGTGTGTCACAAAATTATAACCAAGAATAAAATCAGTAGTAATGAACTTAGTAAGAGCCACCTCTAAGTGAGATTGTGCTTGTCACTTGGCGGGATGAAGACTTTTGTTGTATGAATCAAGCCCCTTCTCAAAGTGTGGCTGCCAATACACATCCAAGAAAAGGAATATTAGAGAGGGACAGTCATCAAACTTAGGTAATCCTCAACCTTCTATTATTCCATAAGGTATTGGAACTCAAAGTGTAACTCCCAATATGCAGAGTCAGCCCAAGCCACCTTCCAGACCCACTTAGGCACCGGTTGTAACGACCCATGTGTAAGAGAAAAATGTACCAGGAAAGGGGCAGAAAAAGATATCTCATCCCCATTTAACATCATTGAAAAATGAAGAAAACAAATGTGAATATTTCAATGTGGGAGTCATTGGCTATCCCAGGATAGAGAGACCTATTACAGGCTACTATGGCCAATTGGTCAACCTCAAATCAGCCCCCTAACCAACAAGAGAAAGTGCTTACCAATGCAGCTCGCCCAAAGGAAACCATGGAGGAAAACAAGGTAAGAATCTAAACCCCCTCCATTCTATGTTTCATTGATCATTGGAGACAAGCTAGTGCATAATTGCATGATTGATTCGGGGCAAGTAGCTCTGTAATGCCAAAACAAATAGCTGATCAGCTGGGTCTTCAATATGAAGTCATCTCCAAGGGTGTAGTGAAATTGGATGGGACAACGGTAATAATAGTTGGAGTCATCAAGGATTTGAGCCTCACACTACATGCCTACCCCAATGTGTCTATATTGTAGAACATATTAGTCATAGACTTGCCACCACATTTTTATTGTTTTTGTCGAGGGACTTAACTGCTAAAATTCAAGGCTATTTGTGTACTTGATTGGTCACACATGCTTTTTAGAACAAGTTATGGAGCTAAGGCCACAATCATATCTTAGCCCATTGCCCATCCCAATTAATGTCAATTGTTTAGCCTTTGATCAGGAGGACCTCCTAAGCACTTGTGAGGCAGATACCAAGGTTGGGTGTATTCTAGACTTGACCCTCGACGAATGGGCAAACAAGAGGCATGATTTTGACCCCTATAAGGAGATGGAGGAATCTAAGCTAGGAGTCTACTATTTGCATGAGGAGAATCATCCTCTTCCTAACATCATTAAGCCAGACCACAAATATGATAATGAGGTATGGTAGTTATTCTTTGATGGCTCAAGAAGTAGACAAGGAGCCGGAGGAGGAGCTATGCTTGTTTCACCTCAAGGTATGAAATACTACTCATCTTTCCATTTCTAATTTGCTTTCTCAAACAACGTAAGAGAATATGAAGTCATGATCCATGGAATGCATTGGGCAAGGAAAAGAGGAATAAGGAACTTGTAAGTGTTTGGCGATAGTGAGCTAGTTGCGAATCAAGTTCAAGGAAAAAATGCTGCCAAGAATGAGTTGTTAAAGAACTACAAGAACTGGGTATGGGACCTCATCAAATATTTCAAGGCATTTGGCATCAATTCCATCCCAAGAAAGAAGAATGAAGTAGTAGACATACTGGCAATGATTGGGGCAGCATTTGATGTTGTAGAGAGTATCAAGAGTGATAAATCTCAGCCCCATATCAAAGTGGTTGTAAGACCAGCTATCCCTAATAATAACACAAGTTGGCAAGTCTTTGAGAATGATCAAAAAATTGTCAAATTTCTACAAGAAGAAGCTGAGTTCTCCATAAAAACCAAGATAGGTTGGAACAACGGTATGGTGACCAAGTGGTGTAGCTGAGAACCAACAAACTACCAAAGGGTCTTGTAACTTTGGAGTCAATCTTCAACCCAAATGATCAATTCCAAAAGGAGAAAGCAAATATTCAGGTAAAGGGTGAAGATTCAGAGCCCATTTCCATAGAAGAAGGCAAGACGTTGTGAATCGGAAAGGTGAGTACCCAACAAGAAAAATATGAGTTTGTTCAACTTTTCCAAGAGTTCCCAGATGTCTTTTCTTGGACTTACAAAGATTTAAGAGGTTTCAACCCAAAGTTGGCACAACACACAATTGAGTTGGATCCAGGATCTAAGCCTTTCAGATAGAAGCAAAGGCCAGTAAACCCTCACATAGAGCCTCTCATGAGAAAATAATTGAACAAGCTTATCGAGGCTAGCATCATCTTCCCTATCAAGCATTCAAGTTGGGTTGCAAACTTGGTGCCTATGAGGAAAAGAAGTGGAGAAATCAGGTTGTGTGTAGACTTATGTGATCTAAAAAGAGCATCACTCATAATCATGACCACTTCCATCAATGGAATATATATTACTTGTTGTAGTTGGCTCAGAGAGGTTTTCATTGCTGGATGGATACTCGTGCTATAACTATATAATGGTGAAAGAGGAAGATCAGCTCAAGACAACCTTCACCATCAAATAGTCTACATATGCTTACAAGAAGATGCCATTTATACTTTCAAATGCCGGAGAAAATTTCAGTGAGCTATGGACATGACATTCAAAGGCTTAATTGACAATATTGTCTGGTGTATCTAAATGATATCACCATCTTCTCAAAGAACATTGCATACCATCTCTTCCACCTCGGATAAGTATTCCAAAGGTGTAGAAGATTCGAGTGTCATTAAACCCAAAGAAGTGTGTCTTCTTTTCACACGAGGGAAATTTTTGGCCCACATTGTCTCAAGAGAAGGGTTAACAATTAATCCTGAAAGGGTTGAAGCCATCCGAAAACTTCCATTGCCAAAATACAAAAATTATCTCCAAAGATTCTTGGGGAGGATAAAATTTGTTTACAGGTTTGTACTTGATTTTCCACTCTTGTGAAGCCCTTAACAACAATGTTAAAGAAGAGTCTTTCATTTAAATGGACAACATAGGGTAAAGAGAGTTTTGAGGCCATCAAGCTCATAATATCACAAGCCCCAACTCTTGTTAACCCATACTTTTCAAAGGACTTCATGCTATATGCTTTTGGAGGGTCAGACACAATCTCAACCATCTTGGTTTAGCCTAACAAGGAAGGTTCAAAACAACCCATAGCCTTCTTCAGCTAGAGCTTGAAATATTACGAGGTAAAGTACTCTTTCATTGAGAAGCATGTCCTTATTTTCATTAGGAGTTTGAAGAAGTTCAAACACTTAGTCTCGAACAATAAGATTCAACTGCTAGTATCTCATGTTGGTGTCAAGGATTTTCTCTTGAACAAGGACTTGAATGAGAAGAGAGCAGTTGGATCACTCGGGTAATGGAATATGACATTGAGATCAAAGTGACCAAACTAGTTTGTGGCAAGGGTTTGTGTGAGAATATCACTTCCAAGAAACAAGATGAGTCAATGGATGAAGAAGAGGTTGTCTTGTTACTACAGAATGATCTAGAATAGATAGCTAATGAGGGACCTATTCCATGTTACACCCAAGCCTTGGTGCATTATCTCCAAACATGTCTATGCCCTCTAGAATGGAACAAAGAAAAAGGAGACACTTAAGACTACAAGCCATCCCATATGTATTTATCGATGATGTTTTATTTTAGAAGGATATCAATAGTTTCCCATTGAGGTGCATTGGAACAAGCCAAATTGAGAAGGTGTTGCATGAGTTCCATGATGGGGAAGTAGGAGGAAAATTTTCTCCTCAAGTAACAACTCTCAAAATCATGAAATCTTGTTATTTTTGGCCTACATTGTTTAGGGATTACTACTCATGGATCAAGAAGTGCAGGAAGTGTGCATACTTCACAGGGAAGGAGAAGTTAGCAGCCCTGCCCCTTCATCAAATTTCAGTGGATCAACCATTCATGCAATGGGGACTAGACTTCATTGGGGTAATTAACCTAAATTCAAGCTAGGGCCACAAGTGGATACTTACAGCAACAGACTATTTCACCAAGTGGACTGAAGTAGTGGCTCTTAAGGAGGCAAATGAATCCAACATCTTGGATTTCTATGAAGGAATAGCCACCAAGTTTGGAGTCCCTGCCACTATTATATCAGATAATGCATTGGCATTCCTTAGTACAAGGATCATTGAATGGGCTATCAAGAATGGTGTATACCTCAAAGACTTCATCAAACTATTACCCTCAAGGTAATGGCCAGCGAGTCCACAAACAAGAACCTATTAAGGATTATCATAACGAATCTTGATGAAAATCAGAGAACTTGTCATACAAATCTCAAGTCAGCTTTATGGGCTAATAGGATCACATCCAAAAGGTCCATAGGAAGATCCCCATACAAGCTTGTATATGGAAAAGAGGTATTATTTCCCATATCATTGGAGTTTCCCACTTTGGAGCTCATGAAACAGTTGGAACTAGCCAAGTTTGAACCTATGGAAATCAGGTATGCAGAGCTGATGGAAGTAGGAGAGGTAAGAGAGCATGCAATGTAAATCCTGGAGAGAGATCAAGCATTGATCAAGAATATTTTTATAAGAAAGAAATAACAAGGAAATTTTAAGAGGGGACTTAGTTCTAAAGTGGATGCATATTGGGCAAAACCAGAAAGCATTCCAAACATGATGCCATGTAAAGTGGCCCTTACATGATCACAAGGTGCAAAAGTAGTAATGCCTTCAAGTGGATAAATTGGATGGTGAAGAAGTGTAGATTCTAGTCAACGATCCATCTCAAACATTGCTATTGAAAAGGAAGGTTCCACCCTTGTAAATATTAGCATAGGACTTTAATTTCCCTAAGTGCATATGCACATTGTTTTGTTGTAGCATAGGTTTTTTATTTCTCTAAGTTGGCATCATTATACGGTTTGACTTTCCTTCAAGTGAATGTGTCGGGATCTTTAACATTTGCAATGGAGAGACCCATAGTTTCCATAACAGTTGCTCATTTTAAAATATAAAAATACAGAGAAACTAAAATCAGGTCTCGAAGGGTCCATTTAAAAAGAAAAAAACCAACATCAAGCGCTCACCCATGATTCCATGCCCAATGGATACAATAAGGAAACTGATCTCTTCATCTAGCAGGAAGATGCCCCTGTGATTTACCAAATTATTATCTCAATTTTACCCCAACAAAATTGATCAAACATGACCCTACACAGAAAGAAATCTAAGGGACATTTCCGTCGAACGAGCCTACATTTCAAATCTGACAGTTAGGTTATAGGCAGGCTCTACAATGGATTAGTAGGGTCGGGAGGAGAAAAGAGTGTCAAAGATAACAAAGGCTCTCAGGAGAGAAACAGGAAAGGCTCAAAGTCTTTGGGCTTTACAAATGATTCAGAGCTAGCCCAAATTGGCTAAGTATGGAAGAATCAGTGAAGCTTACATGTGCCTCATCGGTGCTTCTCCAAAGGTTAAAACCAAAAGGTAGTCCCCAAAAAAGCACAGAGCTTCCACGTGTCTCATGCCCAAAATGGGGAAAATTCGGCCATTGAAAAGTCCAAACGAATGGAAGGTGCCATGTGTCTCAATGGCGCACATTCAAAGGCACGACCCAAAGTGGAGACTCAAATGAGCACGAGGCTTCCACGTGTCTAGGGTTCAAGAAAGGCATCAGCCCGAATTGGCTAAGTACCGTAGACTTGTGGAAGGAGCCACATGTCATCCCAATGCATCTTCAAAATTAAATCTAAAAGTGGGTCTCTCAGACAAGTGCCAAGTCTCCACATGTCTTGGGTCGATATATAGCCCTGCCAAGAAAAATTACTTAGTCAAAAGATAAAGGAATAAAGCGGAGCCGCGGAATGTGCCACGTGTCTCTCTAGCACAACTTCAAAAATAAAATCCAAAATTGGTCCCCAAATGTGCACCATCTCTACACGTGGCCATGTTCCAAGTCAAAGTGGGAAGGCGGGTCGCCGGAGGTAATTTTAACTTTTTGGCTTCATTTCCAAAAGGCATAAAGTATAAAAATGATCCACACCTCCACTGATTCCCAAGGAGCCACGTGTTAGGCCTAAATTATATGTGGGCTAGCGGGCCTTGGAGTGATTTTTTGCCTAAATGAAAAATGTGAACTGGTGGGCTCAAGATGGTTTCTTGACAAAAATGAAATTGGGGCTGCAGGGCATTTTTTGCATTTTGTATTTTTGGTGCCAAAATGTGCAAAGTGAGTTTTGGGCCCGTGGACCCGTTCTGCTAACTGGTTTTCACCATTTTTTATGGACTTGACTCAAACATTCAAATGGACATATCTTTCACCCAGTGCCAAAAATTAAATAAATTTGGCACCATTAGAAATGTTTCAACCTCATCTACTCAATGGAAAATTGAAACTTTAATTTTGATGAGGTTAGGTGAGTGAAAAATTAGAAAAAATCTTTCAGGGCATTAATGTAGAATCTGATTGCTTCAAAAACAAGATTAGATTTGGTTCGATTTGTCGTTCTTCCTTCTTCAACATGTCGAATAGATATAGAGTAGCAGACTCAACATATTGTGGAAATATTGATAGGGGCATTGATGGTCGGTAGCTAAGCTTCAAATCAATTTTCCCACCTCTTTTCTTCTTCTCTCTTTGTTGCATCTATAAAAGAAGGAGTTGGGCTCATTGTAAAGGGTTGGATATTTTTGTTTTGCACCCTCCCTTCTTCCCTTGTCTGCAAGAGAATTTGTGGAGCTTTCGAACCTCCCATTCGAGTTGTAATACAAAGTTTTTCCTCTTGGCTATTGTAATGTACTTGTATCAACTCTGGAGCAATAATATATGTTTGTGGATGATTCTCAACCCTCTCATGTGTTTATTGTTGTCTTCTAATCTCTCATTATAGTTTGGTTATTTGTGCATGGTAGTTGTATTACATTTCTATGGTCTGTGTTAAATTGCAAAATGGGTGTCTAACATTCCTTTGGTGCATCACCTCATTAACTTAGGTTTATTTTCTTGTATCTTCTCAACCTTGTCTCCTTGGTAAGATAGAGTAGGTTTTAGAATAGATCCTCTGCAATTTATTTGTATGCACCTGAATAGAGGAATAGGAACCGACCTTCATCCGGAGAGCTCTCTCGATTTCAAAAGTTCCACACTTTAAGAGGTTCTCCATGTTGTGAAATCATACTAAGAGTCTTAACTCATCTAGTTGTAGGCACTCAGGGGTGCTGTGATTATGCACTAATAGTTCCATTATCCTAATATCTGAAATTCCTTTTATTAATTTTGTACAACATAGTAAGGTCTAATAAAGACTTACACCCCCAGGAAATTAAAAAGGCCCATTCACCCATCTACGCATACACTTAATGATTTAATTTAAACATTTAAAATACATTTCTACCAAACAAAAGTAGGGTTAATCCTCCACCCTCAGATCAAATAAATCTTTACCACTAGATCCTAGGTTTTCAAGCTAACCCTAAAATCCTTATGAATTTTTATTAAAATCTTTCCTTTCTTCTATTCTCCTCATTTGGTCTATTTATTTTGTTAAAATTACAGGTTGGAGAGAAGGAAGCCATGGGAGCAAGAGAGGAAGAACCATGGAGGAGTCTACAAGGAGATTAAGCTTAGATTAGTTTAGTTTGTAGTTTTTATCATTGATGTAATTACTTTCATTCAAGGATTGGGAGGGGTTTCCTTTACCAATCTGATTTTATTTCAAGCTATTTGTATTTGGGGTTTTCTATTTGGGAAAACCCTACCCCCATGAATAAAAATGAGAAGGAATGTTTTTAATCTTCCATTTATAGGTTTAAATGTTTAATACAACAAGATTTGAGCATTATTTGATTGCTGGTAGTTTCCTTGTTAAATTTACAACTTAAAAATTAGTATATACTAGTGAAAATTTTGCATAGGCATGGACTCGAGTAGTAATGTCCGTAAGTGATAGAACCACCTACCCGGGTGATGAACTATGAACCACCATCCTACGGAGCAGTGGGTTTTGAGAAGATGGCCTTGCCTAAGTAGAGGTTATGCAACCGTCGATGGTGGTGGTCTTGTTTCTTAGAAACATAACCTAAAATATGAGATTTTTACAAAAAGCAAAAGTTACTACAATGTTCCAAAATACATTCTGAACTTGATTTTATGCACCTAAAGTTTCTAGTTTTGAGATTTCATTCCATTTGATCATTTCTTAGTTAAAACTACTCATTTTAAGCATTATCAATTCCAATAAAAGCACAACTACTTACAAGATCATTTCCATTTTGTTCAACTAATTTTCTTTGAATTCCAAGAGTAAAAATAAAGGATTTATATCTACTTCTACATTGTTATTATTTTATTACTACAAAATGCAACATATCAATATAACAACATACTTCAAATTTATTGTCTCTTTCCATTTTCACTTCAACAAATATATTCAAAGTAACTATAACAACTTGGATCTACATTCAAGTTTACTATGCATACATTTTAACATCTTACAACTTTTCTATTACTACTTTCTCATTTATAATAATGTAATTTCAAAATCAAATTAAAATTTATTTTCCATTGAGTATAACTCATTTCTTTCAAAACAAATAACTTCCTTTCTCACAAAACAACCAAACTTCAAATAAAAAGAATTACTTTCTTTTCTATACACCAAATTAACTTTACAACACAAATATTTCTTCCTTTGTTTCTTCCAACATACAATACACTTTAGTAGCAAATATTTGAATGCAAATTTCCTTCATAAGATCAATACAATGTCCTCCACTTAAAGTGGGAAATCATACAAGAATAAATCTAAAAATGGAATACAATATTACAAATTCCTCTACTCTAAGTGGGAATAACACAAAGGATTTTCAAGAAGAATTTTCTTAGGGACTCCACCAAAATCTCCAAGCTTCACAACACCAACAAGAGAGATCCTTCATGATATGCTTGATCCACAAAAAAATAGGAGGAGAGGCAACACTCTCCACCCAACCAAAATATCCAATGAGGAGGAGAAGCCATCCTCCTCATTGGCCCCGAGCCCCAACCACATTACAATGAAAGGTGGATCCAACCATGACAACAAACAAGCTTCCACAACAAAAACCAAGTATTTCACAACCATTCCAAACACAACCAAACTCAACTATAAACACAAGAAGGAAAACAACAAAAATATACAAGGCTTCTAAATGAAAAGTCAAAGGAGCAAGAATCTATGGGGAGGCCACTTATGCCTCCCAATGGGAAATGGGTGCCCACCTTAAAACCTCTAATGCATATCTCAAATCCCCTACATACTCTTATGCCTCCCTCAAGTACATCTTATGCCTCCCACATACTCTTATTCCTCCCTCATGCTCTTCTACTTCCTCATACAACAACAAGTTAGAAATGGAAGCATTCCTTGTCTAAGGTGGGGCACCCAACCCACACTCCCTCCAAAACATAAAATAACTCTTATTCCTCCCTACATGAATTCTCCCCATAGTATCCTCCTACACCACACTTAGGAAATCTACCCAAGCACCCCAAAAATCATTCCAAAACACTCAAAATAAGAAGCACATATACACAAATAAAGGAAAAACATGAGAATGAGTAAAACTCCTACCTTTCCATAGTAGATCTTGTTCCAAGAGTCAATCTCCAAGCTTCTTCAAGCCAAAAAAATCACCAAAAATCTCCCACAAAGACCACAAGTTCTCCAAAATCCTCTAACTCTAAAAATGTAATAGCACAAAATAATGAAGTAACCCCCAAACAAGCAAAAGAACTTGAATAAATAGAAAAGGGAGATGAGGGTGAGGTGGATCCATGTAGGATTCCACATCACTCATCCTCAACTCCACCTCACAAGTAAAACTTCAAACTCGAAGAACAATTAAAAAGTGGTTGAAGAAATGACATTTTACTTACACAATCTAAGCCTACACTACCTAAGGACAAAATTTATTTCAAGAAAGAAAGTCCAATAAACATTTTACCTTTTTATCTTCCCAAAACACCTAAAGGGGTATACTTTTGACCCCCCAACCCATAGGTAGGGTCTGTATATCAATTTAAGAGGTGTGGGCTAAGTTTGAATTGTCCCACAAACATCTAAAATCGGCCTCTAAGGCAAAATTTGAATTTCCACGAAGGGGTAGAGTATAAAGAACTCAAGATCCTCAAGCACTCAACTTACAACACAAAATCCCAGAGAAATATACTCTGATAAATGAATTACTTTGGTCACATCTTTAATTATTTTAGGAAAAGGTTAAATTAGCTCTAATTGGGACACTACAGCCCATTAATAATAAAGGGGAAAAAACATACACAAAATTCCAAATAAATAATACAATGAATTACATCACTAAAATCACATACTAACATCAATAAAGGAAACTAAATAAAAGGCAATACATAACCCCTTGGTCACAATTTTCCCCTAACCAAATTCAAACACACACACAAATACATGTTGCCATGGTGACCCTTGTTGAATTCACCTAGAATTCCAATGTGGTTGGTCTCCAATCCCCCTGATGTTTGTTGTGAATAAATTTACTTGCAAAACACATAAATACCTCCTTCGGCCTCGTGGCTACATTAAAAACATCTATGAAAAAATATACAATATAAATCCATAATCATCTATATATGAATCAAATATCATCTAGGAAAATATGATATCATTTATAATTTCTAGCAACATTTCTATTCTACATTTCATCCATGTCAAAATGATCACAACATTAATCCAATTATCAAAGCCTACTCAGTGTGACGAAAGTATATCACATGTCGAAATATATATAAATAACCATGTCAACAACATATCAACATCAATATAAAATGTCTCTAATAATCCACATGCATCATATATGAATCGAAATCAACAACAATGATCCAAGATCTCTAACATATAACCCTATGCTAAATATAAATCTACAATAATATCCATAAATATAGTCGATAGTATCGAAATCAATAACGAAAGGTGTCCAAGGGAATTGGGCACTACACATACACCTCATTGATTATAATTGCCATATCATGAAGGTACTTTTTCACAAAAATTATAGATAATTTTTTTCACGATATCTTGTAATCATGTCCCATTATGTAATATCTAAATCTTGGGAGTCAGCCAAAACAATGATTCCTATATCCAAAAAAATGTTTAACTAATTCATGCGCATGCACTCGTCTTAATCAAGTTCTAGATAATCACATATTCCATCATAAAAAATGTTGGAAATATCATATTAAGTAATCCAAATGTGACATATTCAATTATAAGAGATGATCCAATGATCGGCTAATCAATAAGTGTTTGAGGATTTTCATTAGGTTTATTTACCGATACATGTATTAATTCCATCTCTCATCGGGAATTTGGTGGCTTGTAGGCCATTGATATCTTCTGATTAATAATATTTCCTAAATAAATCTCAATCACTAGACCAAAAATACAATTTAATTTACATTACAATCAAACTCCATATAGAAAAAATTATTATTTTTGAATATATTTTCATTAGAGTAAGGTGGAAGCTCATTAAGAGTATTATCATCAATCCGAACATCCGAATACAACTTTTCATTGTCTATTTTGCATTTAAGAGCCTTATATAATATTTTTATCGAAATTAAAGTTGAAATTTGTTCCTCATTGATCCCTCCTTTGAACTATAATCATTGGAAAATATTTTATTCGATGTGGAAAAACTTTCTTTTATTTCTTCTGGAAAACTTATTATATGACCTTTATATTTATATTGACTTCATTTTGAATGTGTCACTTGTAGGATTGGGTTCACATGGGCTATTAGCATTTCCTCAACCCGTGTCAAATTCATAAGTTCTAGTGGTTGTTGCCCAAGATTCATATTGTTTGATGCTGAAAATCAATGATGTCCTTTCTCTTATCGACATCTATTACATACAAGGCCTTCAAGAGTTTTGAGAAACATTTATTCCAATATAAAATTCTTGACAAATGTAGCACATGCTTGGAAAAACAAGATTATGTAGAGGATGTAAAAAAATTATTTGAGTATTATTTAAATTTTTCCCAAGCATCCCATTGGGATTAGTTATACTTTGTTCTCTTTGTATTTGTGAATCCTTCATTAGTCTTCTTATTCTAGGTTGTGATCTTGATTCCTCTTCTAAATAATTATTTTGTAAGTTGTATATGTATATTTTGTAACTTATATATATTCATCTTTATATACTTATATTGCAACTAATAAAAAAATATCATTATGAATGTTGTAGCTTACCTCCAAGGTACCTCGATAAACAAAGCATATAGTAATTCTAGCTCTGATATATGTATTTATATTTTCTACAACTTTTTATTCTATTTGAGATAACATTCATTCCATCCTTCTAGTTAACAAATTTATTTTAATTATTATCTATTTTTTATTATAAGCATTTGACTAGCATACTCTACTCAGCGTAAACATCACATATATTTGTAAGATTGACTCGTCAAACATCCAACATATTTAGAGCTGATAACTCTATAATAATAATATTTTTAGTTTTCTTAAAGCACAATAGAATCTTTTGGAAATAATGGGTGATGTTAGAATTTTTTACTTGAACCCTAATAGATATTCTTCAAACATTTTAGTATCGAATGTGTAGATTAATAGATGAATAATAAATTCAAATTATCCTCATTACTAACTATTAAAAATTTAAGGAAACATAGTCTTTGAAATTTATAAATCTTGGAAAATATCTTTGATACTGAATTTTCAATTATATAAGCTTGGAAATGTTTTGAAATGGTTCTCATCTTAAAATTATATAAATATATGTAAGATATGTTGAGAGAGGTATATTACATATATTTATATAAATCAAAACATTACGTTTTAATAATTACATATCATATTTTGATTTATATAAATCTATGTAAGATATGTCGAGAGGGAAAGTTAGTGAGGTGTGTATATATTTATATGATATATAAATTTATGTAGTATATCTTTCTCGGCATATCTTACATATATTTATATAATATAGGTATGTTAGTAGCAACCACTATGTGAGTTGCATTATGAAAATGATACCAAAAGTAAAATCAGGAAAAGAAGTGGGATACAAAAATTATCTTTAGAAAATAAGTTTAATTTTCCAAACTTTAGAAAACAACATTTTCCATGGGCATGGTTATGTTTTCTTTCTTTAAAAAAACATGTCCAAAACATTTCTGTAAAAAATACCACAATCAAAATCACCTATAAATTACACATTTTGAAAAAAATGAACCACTTAAAAAACATTCTCAACTTATTAAAATTCCTCATTTTTATAAAACTAAACATTTTCGTGAATGTGAGTAGAACAAATAAATTTATTACAATTTTCAATATATGTATATCGAATAAGAAATCTATTATCATGAATATATATTCCAATAAAAGTTGTCTTACGACCATTATTTTGACTAAAATTTCTATACATACACCCAATCGTGAACGATCATCTCATGATGACTCACATGTACCAAGAGCAAGGTTACAAAGACATATTTGTTTAGGTTAGTTACAAGAGGAGTAAAGAAAAATAGGCAATAGCTTCACCGCGAAGCATCTTTTAGAAGAATTATCATAGAATGACAAGTAATGTTGAAGTTAATTCTGGGAGAGGAAATTCAGCATCGGTGGATCGCATGCTCGAAACACCGGAAAATTTTTCCCAAGATAAAATGGATGTAGATGTTGCAAATAATTTAGATAATGAAAATGTGCAATAGGAGACAACATTCCAAATAATACGAACAATGAGAAGAAGAAGAATGTAAAATAATGATTTACAAAAGGAGTTAACAATCGAACCTAGAAGTAGAAGAAAAATGCAAGACTCACATATTGTGAGAGAACAAATGATATATGATCCCAATGGAATGCTCGGAAGATATTTCAATATAGTCCAGATGATTTTTGACATGGTCTTGATAACCTTGCTTTTCTGGTCATGTGTTATATTTCTCACAAATGCTACATTGGAATAAAAGTTTCTCGAACACCTCAAGGACTTGTGTGTAATAGATGTCAACAAGAGAAAGGTCATCATAGATTTTCATAATCGAACAATATGGATCTTGGGTCACACTGCGCGAACTTGCAAAATTAACTCAAATTGAGGAAATGTTGATATCCCGTCTCAACCCACTCTACAGTGACACATGTAACATGATGTCAATATAAATATAAAGGTCACACAATAATTTTTCCTCAAGAAGTAAAAGAAATCACTAATATTTTATCGTATAGATTGAAAGATTTTATGATAATTATTGCTCGAGGAGAGATTAGTGTGGAACAAATTACCACTTTATTGTCAATAGAGAATGAGTTTACAATGCATTGAAATATAAAATTGAACATGATAAGTTCTATTCAGATGTTCAGGTCAATGAAAATTCTCGAATGAACTTCCACTTCATTCTACTATGAATGTGTTTGAGTAGCTAAACTTAGTTCATATGGAGTTTGATTATGATGCAAATGAAAATTTGTTTGAGGTCCAATCATGGAGACAGATGAAGGAAATATTATTAGTCATACAACATGATGGCAAACTAAACCAACCAATGCCCCAAGGGAGATGAAATTAATCCATGCATGGGTGAATAACCCTCATGTGGACTCGAATAATCTCTTATCAATGAGTATGTGGCAGAGGAATACTTGATATGGAATTCCCTACTTTGTCTCTTATTGGAAAATGTGATTTGCTAAAACCGCAATTAATATGAGTACGTCTCCATGAATTTGTAAAGATTTTTTTCAATATAGGGATCACCGATTTGGCCGAACATCCCAAGTTCACATATTATATGATGAACATGATCATGAGACATCATGCAAAAAAATTTCTGCAGTTTCTCTCAAGAAAAACCTCCAAGATATGTCAATCACCATCAATGAGTTACATGAGCAAATGAAAAATTTTCCCCATTCCAATCCAAATAATTGTTTGATGAGGTTAAGAACATCCTTCAAGGGTATAAAGTCTTATTGGAAAAAATTTCATGGTGAATTTTCTGACATGTTGCCTCAAATACGATCACTTACCATTTGTTTCACATTGAGTGCAGCTAATATGTATTAGTCTAATCTACATGCATTAATTCTTGGAACACCGTTGGATAATCCACAAGAATAAAAAAATAGGAAAGTAAAAATATCATCAAATAGCCACATATAGTTACACATTATATGCACTTGTGACATACACTTTTCTAAAAGGAGGTATTACAAAAAGGTATTAAATTTAAAGATTATTGGTCTAGATATGAATGGCAGAAATAGGTTCACCACATGCGCATGGAGTCATATGGTGATAAGGGGCTCTTAATATGGACAACCTTGGTTGGAATGAGATTTTAAACGTGGAAATGCTGAAAAATACATCCATTCTATTATCCATGTATGGAATCCTAAGGAGGACTTGCATGAGTGAAATGTATAGGTAATTTATAGATTCTCATTGATTCTCAGTGCTTTCTATAGAACTTTTATGTTCTCAAAATATATTTTGTATTCTTATGTTCTATGTTACAAGTCTACAAAAATTTTATGCAGATCTGTGTTCTTTGAAATACAATAAAACTAACACAAGTCGATATGGAACATGACTACAAAGTATATTATCAATAGTGTAGAATGATATACAATGTGTAGAGAGGGTGTGTTCTTGATGCGCCAAAATTAGCAGGAACTTGACAAGGTCATAACTTAAGCTTCGGGTGTCCATTTGAGTCCATTTTTTTGAAACCACATTTTTTTGATGAGAGGAACACACCGGTGAGCTTTCCTACTAGTTGGAGTAAGTTTTGAAACATTTTGGGCCCTAAATATGCCATCTTGAGGCCAAAAATAATGATTTAAGTTGTACTTTGGTTTTTTCCTATTTTTTAGAATTAGTTAATTTTAGTCTATTACTTGCATTATGAGTTAGAAAGTTGGAAATTCCTCTAATTTAGGAATTTAGATGATGCATGGAAATTTCGTGCCCATACGAATAAGCATGCGAACTTACTAATAATAACATGTTCTAGTAAACTCGCTAAAAATAGTAATTTCCTCCACCTAGAGTAGATTTAGTCAAAATTATTTAGAGTTTTATTGGAAACTTGAGTTGGGAGTTGTTTTCCTATTTAGGAAACATTGTAATTTATTATTCAATAACAAATAAGGAGATCTATTTTCTTTTGGAGTTCATATTATTTGTCAGATATCAAGGTTGTTTAGAATTTTGCTACATTATCTGTATCGAGTGGGTTAGAGTCTTTAAAAAATGTTAGGAAGAGGAAGAGGAAGAGGAGGGAGGTGATATTGTCAAGATGAATAGAAATATGTAATATCTCGCAGAGGCAAGTTTTTGTGCTTGTTGCAATGATAACCCGTGAGAGGAAATCAAGGTGGAGATAAGATAGATGAAAAAGAAGTTTGTGAAGAGGATGAGATGCAATCACCACCATTAGATTTTGAAGAAAGGATCATTTGAGCATTAGAAGGAAATAATGATGGGATAAGAGTTGATGTTTTAGAGTATGGAGGTAGTCTAAAACCAGAGGAGATGATAGACTAGTTGACTAGCATGGGGAAAGGTTTTGAGTGGAAGGCTATGTTAGAAGAAAATAAGGTAAAATTTTCATGCCCGAAATTGAAATATCATGCTATGTTATGGTGGGATACCCTATAGATAGAGTGGTCAAGAAAGGGAAATAAAGAATTAGGACATGGAGTAAGATGGAGAAGAAGCTCAAAGATAAATTTCTCCCTATGGATTATGCACAAACCCTAAACAGGATGTTTTAGAATCTCGAGCATAAACTTACAAACAGTACAAGAATACACGATGAGTTCTACAAGTTTTCCATTCGTGTAGAGCATGAATAAAATGAGGAAGAAATGGCTGCAAGGTATGTAAATGGATGAAAAATTTCTATTCAAGATGAGATAAGTATGTGTAGGATTAAGAGCATGGAGGATTCCTATCAATTAGCCTTAAAAGACGAGGAAAAAAAAAATAGTCAAAGTTTTGGGAGATCACCTAGAATGAATAGGGGGGCCTCATCTTCCTTTTCGGGATGATCTGGTTTCAGCCAAGGTAGGGGAGAATCACCTTGTGGAGTGGAAAAGAAAGAAGATACGAGACAAGATTTCCAGAATCAAAAAAGGGAAAGAGGAATTTCTAGGGATGAAGATATGTTGGCAATAGAGGATGGGAGGCTCCACAAAGACCATTTTTTTGTTACAGATGTGGTGAAGAGAGGCATCGGGATTTTTAATTATTTTTTTCCTATAGACATGAAAAGTGGCAAGGAGATGCTCAAAAGTAAATCTTGTCAAAGTCTGAACAAGTAGAAGATGAACAAGACCTAGAAATTCCACCATATATTGGAGAAAATATTATGATCAAGAGTAGGATGATTGCTCCAAGAAAGGATATCAAGGGGGATGCATGGTTGTGTACAAATATTTTCGTAACAAGATGCAATTTAGTAGGAAAGGTATGTGATCTTATATTTGATGGTGATAGTTGTGAGAATATAGATTTAAATGAGATGGCCAAGAAATTGGGTCTTCATTGTGAGAAGAATCTTAACCATTACCGTATTGCATGGTTTAAGAAGGGTAATGAATTTAATGTTGATAAGAGATGTTCAATAAGTTTTTATATTGGGAATAGTTACAATGATGAGATTTGGTGTGATTTTATTCCTATGGATGCATGTCATATGTTGCTAGGAAGACCATGATAATTTGATAGAAAAGTTATTCATGACAGGGGAAAGAATACTTATACTTTCTGGAAGGATGGCACAAAAATAGTTTTGCTACCTATTAAGGAAGAGGGGAAGGTGAAGATATGGTTTCGAAAATGAATTTTTGAAGGAGGAAAAGGAAACCAATTTTTGTTATGCACTATTCACAAATAAGGATGAACCTACAAGTGCACAAATACCAAAAGAGAAAAAACAAAATTAATTGAAGAATTTTTTGATGTTATTCGTGATGAGATACTAGACGGATTACCACCAAAAGATATATTCAACACCATATTGATTTGATTCCAGGGCCTTCACTCCCAAATCAAGTAGCTTATTGGATGAGCCGAAATTACATGCAGAGTTGAATAGGAAAGTGGCGAGCTCATGATAAAGGGGGTTGTAAGGGAGAGCATGAGTCTCATGTGCAACCCAAGCTTTATTAACACCAAAGAAGGATGGAACATGGATAATGTGCACTGATAGAAGAGTAATCGATAAAATTACAATCAAGTATAGGTTCCAAATACCTCGCCTTGATGATATGATGGATGTACTTGTTGGATCTAGGTATTTCAGTAAGATTGATCTTTGAAGCAGTTACCATCATATTTGGATCAAAGAATGAGATGAGTGGAAAAAACATTCAAGATTGTAAAATAATTATATGAGTGGTTGGTGATGCCATTCAGGTTATCAAATGCAAGCACCTATATTTATGAGACTGATGAACACCCTTCTGTGAGAGTATAATGGTTAGTTTGTTGTGGTTTATTTTGATGATATCTTGATCTTTAGTAAAACTAAAGAAGAATACTTGAGGCATCTAAGGGTGATATTTGAATTTTT
Source organism: Taxus wallichiana var. yunnanensis (assembly GCA_018340775.1). Lineage (NCBI taxonomy): Eukaryota > Viridiplantae > Streptophyta > Pinopsida > Cupressales > Taxaceae > Taxus > Taxus wallichiana. The sequence goes on along the minus strand of CM031237.1, from coordinate 86,665,074 downwards.
AAGGAAAGATAAACTCTATGCAAGTATGAATAATTTCACCTTTATGTAAGTTAGTTTGGTATTCTTGGGCTTTATTATTTCAAAGATATGATGGGTACAGATGGACTCAGAAAAGATAAAGGTAATTATTGAATGGCCTACTCCACGGAGTATAACAGAGGTAAGAAGCTTTCATGGTCTAGTAACATTTTACAGAAAGTTTATTAAAAATTTCAGTAGTATTGTAGCACCTATAATAGATTATACAAAAGGAAGGGATTTTTTTGTGGATAAAGGAAGCTGAGGATAGTTTTCAGTTCTTGAAGAAGAAGGTGACAGAGGAACCCATTTTGGCACTACCAAATTTTGGTAAAGTCTTTTAGGTTGAAAGTGACACCTCACATGTGGGTATTGGTGTTGTTCTAAGTCAAGGTGGAAATCTAGTAGCTTTCTTTAGTGAGAAATTGAATGAGGTAAGAAAGAAATACTCTACTTATGATGTGGAATTTTATGCAATTGTACAAGCATTAAAGCATTAGAGGCATTACTTAGTACCTAAGGAGTATTTGTTATTTACATAACACATAGCCCTGAAGTATGTGAATACACAAAAGAAGTTTAATAGTAGGAATGAGAAGTGGGTATCATTTTTGTAGGGTTATATTTTTTCTCTAAAACATAAATTCAGAAAATATAATCAAGTTGCAGGTTCCTCAATGATTCATTCACAACTTTGAATCCCTATTATAGATTTTGCATAATTCAAAGGATTGAGACTTGCAACATTCCAACAAGAGATCTACCACATAAAATATGTATTGATTGATGAAATGAGATTCATCGGACAAATTTTTCTAGAAAAGGTGGACTCCCAAATTCATCAAGCATTCCTTGAAAGAGCATACATGAGTTTTGGTGGTGTTTCTAAGATTTTGGTAGGGGATTAGTGTAACTTCCTCCTATTATAAATAAAAAACCATATGATAGTAATAGACACGCAAAGATATTATGGGAAGCATTCGGAATAGTTGTTACATTGGATAAGGTTTTTAGGAAAGGAGGAGAAGATGAAGACTATAAAAGTTTTTGATAAATTTTTGTAAATCTTAGATATGTGAATCCAACACTGTATGATTAGATGTTGTTAATGAGTATAACAAGTTCTACATTAGACAAAGATAACAACGAAGAATTAGATAATAATATTCACCTGATGGTGAAAAATATTAACGTTAATAACCACAACAATAAATAAATGCATTCATTGAAAAGACCTATTACACGTAGCATTACAACTAGAACAATTACCACCAACACATTGGGAGGTCCTGGATGAGGAAATTGATTTAGAATTATTAATTTCTAATGATCAAGAGTTATGCTAACATCTTTTCTTTGGATAGAAGAAGGTCTTGTAAATGGATCTATTGAATATATTTGAAGCAAAGTATATGAACCTCGGTAGTGGTCAACCGAACCCGCCAACATATATAATGGTTGAGTTTGATAGTTACTTCGAAATACCATTTGAAGATAGAACTCTAGGTACCATCCCAATTACTCAAATACAAAGGGAAAACACACACCACTTACGGTTGGCATGGGAATTGATGATATATAAATCACAAGGTTTGACTCTTTGCAAGGCTACAATTGATATTAAATAAAGAGAAAATGGGTTTAACATTTGTGGCTATCTCTCGAGTGAATTCATTGTAGATTCTAAGAATATATCTGCATTTTCATATGAGTGTTATGTAAATATGAAGAATAGAAAAAAACTTTCGAAATAGAAGGAAGAGGAAAAAAAGACTTATGTCCTTAGAATATAAATAATGTACCTTGTGTAACACACATTTCATTCTATGATTTTTTCATTACATGTGATGTACATTACGCATTTTGATTCGTATGAAAAAAATTGTATTTTTTTAACTTGATAATATGGTTACTAATAAAATCCATAAGAACTTCATGTCTTATAGACCTTGATTTTTTTTTCTCATACTCATTCTCTTAAGAGATATGGTTCCTTCTTTAAATGCATTTATGATGTTCCTTGTAAGATATTTGAGTCTAAAAGGATTAATTGTTAACATTTTCTCATTTTAGTTGTTGTTTGTGACATTTTTATCGAAATTAGTATTTGAAAAGATTATTAAATGCACAAACTAAATGTTTGCCTTCTTTTCCTACCTTTATCTTGGATATGATAATTGGTAAATAATAGGGCCAATTAATAAGTATGTAAATAAGTTTAAGTAAATAATAGGGCCACCACTTTAAAGATTAATAAATAGGTTTTAACATACTATTTAGGTATGAATAATAGAAAATTACATATAGGTGACCATGTTTTTATAATAAATAATTATAAATGTTATTTTATTCATGCACGAACTAAATTCCCCTTATTTTCTCGTACTTTATTTTTGGTATTATTTTCTGCATAATGCAACTCCAACGGTTTCTACTAGCATACCTATATTATATAAATATATGTAATATATGCCGAGAGGTATATATTACATATATTTATATATTATATAAATATATAGGTGCCTCGTGAACTTTGCCTCTCAACATATTTTACATACCATGTTTTGATTTATGTTTCTATATGTATGTAAAATATATCAAGAGGTGAAGTTCATGAGATACCTATATATTTATATAATATATTATTATATGTAATATATACCTCTCGGCATATATTACATATATTTATATAATATAGGTATGCTAGTTACTAACTATTAAAACTTTAACGACACATAGTGTTTGAAATTTACAAATCTTCACAAATATATTTGATACTATTTTTTTATTGAAAAGCATAACCATATATTAAAGATGACATAAGAAGTACAATGCTAATCATACAAAATCAGGTGGAAAAGATCACACCCCATAAGCAGGATCAAAGTAGCCATAAAGAGGCTATGAGTAGCAAAGTGTCATATCGACAGTAGCATTATCAATCAAAAAAGTTTAAAACAAAAGTGCAGAGAACCAGAGAAAACTCCAAACATGGAGCTAGGTAAAGAACAAAAACATGGAAGATGGTGGTGGTGGTAGTGGGCTCTTTGGATGGTCACCACCCCAACCACCAAGAGTAGTGTCGGGGTGTCATCAGGCTGCTCCCAACCATCTGTCTACTGCTTCTCCTCCTCGTTTCCCTGCCAGGAGGGCGAGATAGCCAAAGAGAGCCGTGAAAACTTTGATTGGTCGCCCGCCACCCAGAACCACCACTGCCAGAGCCCAGCCGACCAAACACCCCGGTAGCGGGTGGAGTCCAAGACGGAGGTGGAGAAGGGACCCGCCGGTGAGGAGAGGTGCTACGCCGCCCACAAGCTGGAACCCATTCGAAATTGCACCACCCTTGGGAAAGCAAGAGAGGACCTTGCGAGCGGGAGTTACAGTGAGGGGAATCAGGAAAAATGCTACTAATAAGCACAAGGGGCACTCCCCCAATGGTCCAGAAGAGTTTGCAAGTGCTCAACTTCAATGCGGACTTTCTCTACCTACACCTGGATCTGAAGCGAAACATTAGAGATGATAACAAGCTTGTTAGAAATAGAAAAAATTCTATCCACTGTCTCCTTATTAAAAATAGCAGCATTTCTAGATTTCCAAATGTGATATAAAATAACCGCTTTGAAAGAATGTGAAATGTTGTAAATTTTTATAGGAATAAAGGCCGGATCCCCCAAAAGAACCATTTTCCACGTTAAGAAGGTGGGCAAAAAAGGTTGAAAAAGGGTATGAATCTAGTGCCAGGAAGACTGAGCATGAGGGAAGAACCAAAAGAGATGAAGAAGAGTCTCAATGTGGTTGTAGAAAGGGTAGTAAGGTGGGGAGCTCCCAGAAGAACAAGGCACTTTCCCACAGAAGCCCTTGATGAAGAATGCTCCAAAGAAAGTGCACAACTTTGGGCTCTATAGGAATGGCCCAAACAACAATGAAGCGTTGCTTCCACCCAAAACGAGTGGAATGTAGGCTCCAGTGAGCATTTAACTTATTGAGAGGAAGCTACTTCTGGGTGAGAAGCTTGTAGCCCACCCGAGGTTTATAATTTCTGAAGGGGGTGGCAGAGGGCCAATGCCAATCAAACCACCATGGGCGCTGCATAGTGACACCAATTTTATGCAAACAATCGCCAGGTATGAGATCTTGAATGATAGAAATGGCTTGTTTGTCATTGTCATTTAGAGAAAAATTAGCTTTTAGGCTATCCCATGGAAGCCAATCCCTGGTGATAGGACAAAAAAGGTCCTGAATATACTGAATCCCTTTTTTGAAAAAATGCAAACCCTTGAGCTGCAAGGAAAGAGCAAGGGGTTTGTCATGAAATTGAAACACCGGATTCCACCACAAACTAAGAGAGTTAAGAGAGAGCCCGTTCCAGAAACCATCACCCTACTAGAGCAGATGGGGTTTGAGAAGTTCCCAAGCTTTCCATATGCTTTTGGCCACAAAAGAGCCACCTATTTTAACAGTAGTAGGGCATAGAAGTAAGGATTAGTTCTCATCTTACTATTATACAAAAAGTAACATCCCTAAAGAGAGAAGGAAAGTTTTAAAATAAAAAGTGAGTCAATCTTCATTTCATAATGTATTTTATTTTATTTTTAAAAACTAAATAGCAAATAAAAAAGGATATTATGATATTGTTCTAATATTTACCAAAGTGCAAATATGTATAATTGAGTATGACACTCTTTTCCATGTAAGTAGGCTTTTATGTTTCACAAATTTACTTCCTAATTCGATACATTCAAGTGTTTTACTGATTATCAACACAAAAAACCATTGACCTCTCTCTTAGATTCAAACATTATATTGAAGATAACTTAAATGTTCTCTTTTAATTTTAAAAAAATTGACATAATTCAAAATTTTGATATACTTTTAAATGTCTTATACATCTTATTTAATTAGTGTTCTTCATTTATATTTAACACTTGTATATATAATTAAGAATGTAATTAATAGCACATATTACTCTAGCCTCCCATTAAAACCCCTTCCAACATACCTTACAGCTCATACATACTCTCCATTGTTTAAATGCAAACTTTTGATATATTTTAATTCCATCTATATTCAAAATTACAATGTGTAAACACTTTCTTTTATTAAAACAAAGAAAGTTTTGTTTTCCAACCAACCCTTTTCTATCAGTTACTTGACAAACAAATCCAGTCGGCCTTCTTTTTGCGTTGCGGAGAGAGGAGGCGTGTGTTGCGGAAAGGGAGGGGTGTGTTGCGAAAGAGAAGGAATAAAACACATATATAAGAACACATGATGCTTAACAAACTATAGAATCTGCTCTCGTCGAACATTCTCGTCCACATACACATCTGACTTTGGTTGCCAACAAGCAATGGACAAAAGTATGATAAACCCAATTCTGCTCCAAGATCAAACTGTGATAGAGCTTCCAAAAGAGCTGAGGGAGAAAGTAGTCGTTTTACAGTGCGAGTCTAGTAAAGGAAGTTGCAATGTTTATTTGGTGGGCACATGCCACATATCTCCACAATCCTGCAAGGATGTTGAAGCTGTAGTTGCATTCTTGAAACCGGATGCTGTTTTCTTAGAATTGTGTGCAAGTAGGTCGAATCTCATGCTCCCTCAAGAACCTCAACTTTTAGAGTTACCCGGATTTACTGAAATCATGGTTCATCTGTGGAGAAACAAGAATACTAACGCTTTTCACACTCTTGGAACGTTGATTTTACAAAAGTGTGGCAAAGAACTTGGAGTTATCCCTGGCTCTGAGTTCCAAAGTGCATACAGAGAAGCTGAGAACTATGGTGGTAAGATTATATTAGGCGACCGCCCTATTGAGATAACATGCCAAAGAACATGGTCAAAGATGAGCCTTTGGTACAAAACGAAATTTGTTTTCATGTCTCTTTTAATGTTATCTACCAAGTCCTTAACACCATCAGTTATGGATGCTGATAACAACAGAGTATTGGAAAAACAATTCCCAAGTATCGCAGAAACACTTAATCATGAGAGGGATTTGTACATGGCCTCTACACTGCTTAAGGTTGCAAGTGACAATAAATCAGTTGTAGCGGTTGTTGGAAGTGCTCATGTTGCTGGCATTCAGAAAAATTGGAAGAAACCCATTGAAATAGAATCGTTAATGGAATTTCAGGCAATAAAATCCCCGTCTTCTCTGCAATTTTGGACATCAATTCTTCTGTCTGCGGGTGCCACGTCTGCCATTATTTCTGCTTTAATGTTGAAGCTGCGTGGATAATAGCATATGTATTGGACACTTTATTTCTGGTGTCCACTCACTTCTCTCGATCTGTTTAATTTTGAATTGATTTTATAAACTATTATTTAGAATGCCCGTTTGTTTGAAATTTGCATTGATTTTGCAAGTCCTTACACTCTTCAACGGTCTTACTAATAAATTGATGTTTATATTTCTTCCGTAATATTTCTTGTTGTTTACATTGTAATAAAGTTCATTGTTTATATTAACTCTTAATCTTCATTGACATTAATTTAAATGAAAATTCGAAGTCCTAAAAAGTTAGGAAGAAAAAACAAACATAAAAGATTAAAAACAAGAACTGAGTGGGCTATCTATAGTAGGGATTTGAATTCATTTTGTAAACTATTATTTAGATTGTCCGTTTGTTTGAAATTTGCATTGATTTTGCAAGTTCTTACTTCTTCAACGGTCTTACTAATAAATTGATATTAATCATTCTTCCTTAATATTTCTTGTTGTTTGCATTGTAATAACATTCATTGTTTATATTAATTCTTAAGTTTCTTTTACATTAGTTTAAATGAAAATTAAAAATTCTAAAACATTAGGATGAAAAAACAAACGCAAAAAGATTTAAAAACAAGAATTTAGTGGTCTATTTATAATAGGGATTGAGTTAATTTATGTAGTGCGTATTAATATTCAAAATAATATATGCTTTACATTTTCCAAATTATACACTAGTGTTTTATTAGATTAGGTAAACTATGGGGTTGTGGCTCTTGGAGTCTAGTAGAAAGACACATAGTGAGAAGAATAAAGGAGAGAAAGATAGAAACATTGAAGAAAAATAGGGACAACCTCTACTAGCGGTCACAAAAATACCAAACCATAGTAAACATGGGCCTAAAACCCGGTCGGGAGACTTGAGTCGAGCCATAAAAAGAGTTTAACTTTAAGATACATTACTAGAAGCCATTGAAGAATAACTTTGCAAAACATGATTAGACAAAAACATCTTATGTTTCTAGTGAGTGACCATGGTCCATTCATCGTTACCATCCCCTACATCACCATAGTTCCCCTTCAAATCACAATTCGCCGATGAGGTGTATTGTAAGGATGGGGATCCCCATCACCCGAACCGAGGAGGAACTCTAAATGGTCATCCAAAGACCTAAAACCATCCCCACTAGCACCGCCTAGACATCATTTAATGTTTGGATGTCAACCATTTCAAATTTTGAATCCAAGGGTAACCAAATTTTTAGACATTTACATTTGTCAATATTATGCTCTTTAAAATTTGGATAGCCGACAAAATTATCAACATCTACATCTGTATATAATACTTCACAAGAAGCATTGTTAGGGTCTTCAATCAGATGTAACATCATTTTCTCACTATAAAATTTTTCAAGGCTTCCTTCTACTGTATGGTTGCATATGACATATCCATCTCAGACGCTTCCTTTCACATTAGCAACGCACTTGCACCGTCATTCCCATAACGTATCCAATAACCGACAATTCTCTTGAATCTATAGTAGTGCACTTTCCAAAAGTTGTTGTCACATCGATATTCAATTCATTCATTACCTTAAGAGGCATCACATTATATGAGGCTCTTGAGTCGAACATGCGGTTGTGCACAAGCTTATATTTGATGATTAGAGTGGTAAAAAATGATCAACATCAAGTCGAGACTCAACAAGAGAAGTACCCAAATATATATTAGGTGATTCTCCCAAATCTTCCAGTGCTTGTGGTTCTTCCACCTCTGCAACGATATGGGGAACATCCACACTATTCACATTTTTTCCATCGATATCATCTCCTCTTTAAATCCCAAATATTCAAATTCCATTTTTCTATGCTTATGGATTCTTAGAAATTCAACAATAGGAACAATAAATTTTATTTGAATCAAAATTTGGGCTATCAAAATATTGGCTATATCACAGGGAACATATTTTGGTAGTATTGTATTGGGAAGGAGATTTATGGCTCCTTCCGTGGTATGAGAGTAGTTACAGTTTGGTTATGAGCTGGGATACATTTCTAACTTTGAGTGATTGGGCCTTTGATAAGTCTATCCCTTTTAAGAGGTTATTTTGGGATAATAGTGAGAAGCGGAGTGTTTGGCTTGGCTTGTGGCCCTCCCCTTTGACAACTCTACTTCTAGTATTATATTCCTTTTCCTGAGTAACTATTGCATTCATCAAAGTTGTTTGTCTTCCTTAGAGGGAATTCCCCCATCATATTTTTAATCATTAAAGCCCTCAAATATTCAAAGTCATGATTAGGTAAATCAAACTCCTTGCACCATATCAATTTCAATATCATCATTAGGAGGAAGAGGTAATACCCAGTGAATGCAATCCCAAAAATTTCTATAGTTCTGGCACTTATGAAATCAGTTGAAGTGGCTCCATGTTATGGATTTTCAAGGCCATCATACATACATCACCATAAGCTTCATCATCATTTGTTTCTTCAACTTCCTTACTTAGATCACAAGGGGAATGTGGTAAGAAACACTTGTCACACAAATCAATAACATGGGATTCTTCTAGTGTAGAAACCCTAGAAATCAAACGATCCCATGGGCCCCTTTCCTCTGTCATATAATCTGTGATCACCCTAGGATGATTTCCAAATCTATCTTGACCCTGTGGTTTATGCTAACTTTGAGAACTTTGTAACAAACCATTACACCAAAACCTCGAGGTGTTAGTGAAATCTGCACATGAGGATCATAACATCCCACCACGCTTCCATAGCCCAGACCCGGCTAGATTTGCGCCCGTATAGGGTACTACAAAATATTTGTGTGGGGATATGGTAGAATAGCAACCCCACTCACTACATTGCTAAAGAAGGATGCCTTCCATTGGACAAACGTAGCCACTAAATCCTTTGAGTAGCTGAAGGAAGCCATGTGCAGCACCCCAGTTTTGGCTACTCCCAACTTCTCAAAACCTTCATTGTTGAATGTGACGCTTGAGATCAGGATTGGGAGCAGTTCTAATGTAGGAAGGAAGACCAATTGCATTTGAGAGTCATCAATTCAAAGGAAAATATCTACTCAAACCTCATTCTATGAGAAAGAAATGATGGCTATTCTTCATGCAACTAAGCAATGGAGGCCATATCTCATGGGTAGACACTTCAAGGTAAAAACTGATCACGATAGTCTCAAATACTTTTGGATAAAAGGTTATCATCTAAGGAACAACAAAAGTAGGTAACAAAATGTTGGGTTATGATTTTTAAATCATATACAAAAAAGGTAAAGAAAATGTAGTACCTGATGCGTTGTCTAGAAGGGATACATCCGCAGATGTCTTACTATGTGGAATGTCCATGTTCACGACCAATTGGGTGGAGGAAGCAAGATTGGAATGGAATCAAGATAAGGATACACAATCTCTAATACAGAATATCAAGCAAGGATCTATGACATCTAACAAATTTGAGTGGAAAGGTAATGTCCTATGGTACAAGGATAGGTTATACTTGAGTAAAGATTCTAAGTTGAAGCATAATATTCTTGCAGAGCTACATGCCTCACCTGTTGGAGGACACTCTGGGTTTTTGAAGACATATCATAGAATAAAAAGAGAATTCTTTTGGGAAGGAATCAAGGGGATGTACAAAATTTGTATCGTTGTTTAGTGTGCCAACAAAACAAAGGGGAAACAATTAAGACACTGTGTCATGCTGAACCCTTACCAATCCCTAGCCGAGAGATGGGAGGAGGTCTCCATGGATTTCATCACCTGGATTGCCTTGTTCGTGAGAGGGTAAGAATGTTATTTTTGTGATTGTGGATAGGCTCACAAAATATGCCCATTTTTGTGCCCTATCACATCCATTTGTAGCCAGTATAGTCGCAACTATTTTTTTGGAGACAGTTCAAAGGCTACATGGAACCCCAAAGATAATTGTGAGTGATCGTGATCCTATTTTCACAAGTAATTTTTGGACAGAATTATTTTCATGTTTGGGTACTCAACTAGCTCACAGCGCTCATCTTATCATCCTCAAACCGATGGGTGAACAAAAGTATGGTCAACAAATGCATAGAGGGGTATTTACGTTGTTTTGTATCAGATAAGCAAGAAAGGTGGATTAAATGGCTACCACTGGCAGAATGGTGGTATAACACATCTTTTCATACCTCTTCTCAAATGACCCCATTTTTAGCATTATATGGTTACCATCCACCTTCTATCACTTCCTCCTTGAGGGTGCAAACTAAGGTCAAAGATGTTGAGGAACACATTCAACATCAACAACAGGTTTTGGCTAGTTTGAAGGAGAATTTAGCATTAGCACAAAACAGGATGAAACAACAAGCAGATCAACACCGTAGTGAAAGACATTTTGAAATCGGGACTGGGTTTTTGTATGTCTCCATCCTTACAAAAAGATGTCCCTAAAGCAACAAAAAAAGGAAAACAAACTTGCTCCTAAATATTATGGCCCTTATCAGGTTCTACAAAAAATTAGCAGTGTTGCTTATAAACTAGAGTTGCCTCCATCTTCACACATACACCCAATATTCCATGTTTCATGCCTAAAGAAGGTTATTGGACAGAAATTTTAAGCCCAGATAGAGTTACCAGAACTTGATGAGGAAGGAAGAATCATTTTGGAGCCAGAGAAGATTCTGCAAACACGTACTAAGAGGCTGAGAACTAGAGACATTAAGGAATATCTGATCAAGTGGAAGAATCTGAGCATAGAAGACACCACCTGGGAGGATGAAGGATTTCTACAACAACATCCAGGATTATTCAACATTGAGGACAACATTGGTTTGAAGGGTAAGGGCATACTACGCCCTTAACCTATTGCTTGTATTAGGATATGAGTAGCCGACTTGTGGCTTACCATATCATTTTATTATATCATTTATACTTTCTCATGCTTAATAGGTCAGCCTTGGTGATGGCCATAGCATATGACTAGTATATATAGGGGATTATAGGTAGTATTTCATTATCATTTGAGCATTTGAGTCTTGTTATATGGTTTGGAGGTTTCCCCCTCGAAGTGGCGAAGCTATTCTAATTGCATATTGAGATCATTATTCTGAAATATTGTGTTATTTGGTGCTCTACTATTGCTCTTAATCTAAATTATACAAGTAATTTCATTACAAACTTTATCCTATTCCTTTTCTTCTTTGACCAACTTATAAGATATTTCTTTAACTTCTCCAAATTAAAGTTTTCACAACCTCCTCCAAATCCGCTGCCTTGTTTGATTGAGGTCTATCACGATTAATCAATTTGACACTCTTCCTCTTTGGGGGTTTCTTAACTACCTTAATATTGTTTTCAATTTTCAAGGACATTGTGAAAGCCTTCCTTAAAGTTTCAGGGTTCTTATCTCTCAAATAATAAGCAAATTTCTTGTCAAAAGCATTAGAATATTTAATTAGGCAAGACTCATCACTAGGCCTCAAAATTATGGGTAATCTATTTAAATTTTTTTTGAATCGGTATTGAAATCCTAGAAAGACTCATTGGGATTATTTTTTATATTCTTAAACTCAGATAAGAGGAACCTCGGGTCAGTCTTATCACCATATTGTAATCTAAAAGAATTCTTCATCTCAGTCCATGAATCTATTGAGTTATCTAGTAAATATTTGTACCAATCATGTGCATCTTCTTCGAGAGTATGAATGAATAGTTTTATATATACATCTTCATATTCAATTTCAAAATCCTCCATCATATTAATGAAGAGCCTCAAATGTTGATCACTAGTGATGGCATTATTCCCCTAAAATTTAGGCAACCTATTTCTCACATCTTATAGTAGAAGACTAGAATGCGTAATCATTCCTCTAAAATTTATTGGTCCAAATGTATTGACAACAAAAAGAGGTCTAGGTGGAGGATGAGCCATGTTATTTTGAGAAGGTGATCCTATAGGAGGATTAAAATGGTGTGGGACAAGGGATATTTGGGACACATGTGTATGATATTCAAACTAAATATCCTCCAGTGACTTAGTTTCACAAATTACCTTATCAGTTTTGAGTGATAAAGGAAAGAAATGAGGAACAATTATCACATATACAAATGATATCCCTTCATCAGCTAGAGTAGTTAAATTTATACGAGGACTACTCGACTCTAAACTATTTTAATATGTTGGATAATCCTTAACTATAGATTGGTTTCTTTCCACAACTGGTATTACCTTCTCACTTGACTCTTGATCCCCCAATACTTTTCACAGCTTGTCTTCCTTTGGATTTTTTTCCAAGATCTAGAATAAATCTTCTATTAGGAACCTTATTAAATAAATACCTTCTTCGTTCTAGCTTTGCAAATATTAACAACAAATATCGCTTGATAAAGATTAAGACACTAGTGTTTTACCAAAACTTTCAAATCAATATGGAGTCGCCACTAAGTATTTTCACCTTATATGTGCAAAAGCACTGTAAGTAACTTGTCAAGTGCTTATAAATACAAAATTTCTACAAATGTCTCTAGATATAATCATCCTTTGTCAATATTTATCACTAGTAATACAAATCTAGTGTAACTTTCCCTTAAACCAAGAAATATGGCATAATAAACCATTGATCTCACACAATCTTCACAAATCTTAACAAAGGATAACATTTAAACAATGTATTTTCATCAAATCATGTAAGAATCATTTTCGAGGTCACAGTGCATATGTATTTGCACAAATGTTGCCCAAAAAAACTAGTCGATCAGTGTTGGTACCCAAATTGATTCTTCCTTTGAAGTCCAGAAGAATCAAAAGGTTGAGAAATATTATTAGAGAGAAATAAATAATATTTTGAGTCATTTCGTAGCTGGGGAGGAATTTGACTAACTCTTTATCACTCGATCTTGGAGAAATTAGGTAGCACCATGCAAAGGGTTTGACCTACCCTCACTACTTTTGGTTGTGCCTTTCAACTAGGGTGAGAGGACCCATTTTGTAACCTATATTTGTGAGAGATGTAAATGGATTGGTTATATTGGACTTTCCTTCTATGATATTTGAAAGAAAACCTTAAGAAGACATGGTCAATGCAACATAATCTAACTCTCACGAGTTGTCACTCTAGAGAATGGAAATGTCTTCTAAACAAGGTTCGTAATACTAAAGACAACCATAAGACCCAATTTCTCCTACATGTTTTGAGTGAAGGATGGGTAATTTTAACAAACCTCCTTAACATTTATGGAAAAATAATGCAAAAATGGGCAATTCCTATAGGATTTTTCATTTATAGATGAATTTCCTTGGGGAATTAAGGAGGATAAATTTGATTATACCAAATTCTTAAGAACTTTCAACAAATGTTGGATAGTTTTCCAAGAAAGATGATAAAAACAATTCAAATAGTCAACAATGAACCTTCAACTAGAATATGCACACCCATGGAAGCCCACAGATGCACGGTTTCACACATTCTTTGAGAAATTGACATAAAAGCTCATATTAAAGACTCAACTAAATATTAGATATTCTTGGTTCATCACACCTAAGATGCACTCATAAGCTAATAAACAATATGTATCAATAGAATGAAAGTAAAGTGAATTTCAATTATTTATTGCACAATAAAATGAAAGCTCTTCTCACAACACAATTGCAAATGCCACAATACTACCACAAGGACAAGATCTTGTGTGATTCGGATAAATTCCTAACATAATATTGCAATAGAACATGAATAATTACTTAAAAACATCTCAAACCTATCAACAAGGGAAAGCTTTATCAAATTTATGTTCATGATTGACACAATTAACTAAAAATTCATCAAATTTATCAACAAGGGAAAGCTTTATTTTTAGTCTCAAACCTTCTCAAAGGTTGGGCACTCTGCAACTATATTGGCATGATTACATTTGAAAACAAAAAGGAAATAACAAGTTTCTTAGATAAGATATTTGGAAAATGTTTTTTGCTCATCTCTCTCATTTCTTCAAACAATTCTCAGAAAATTTGAAACCCCCTCTTTGTGTGATTAAATTTAATGCCTTTATACCATTCAAATTACTTATCAGCCTCCAAAGGTTTCCCCTAAAAATATAAATATTCTAATGAATATTCCCCTTTACAATATCTATTTTAAAACATGCCACTCTTTTAAAAATTCTTCATTTCATACTCGCTAGCTATACGTAATGCAAGTGTTTGCAATTGGTTTAACTTTTTCTCGATCGGGATACCGGTCATCACTTTTGGTATATTAGTTTAATCAGTCTTTCCACATATTGATTGGATAATAAATTTTGATGACCTCGAGTGTTTCCACATGATTTCTGTTATGACATATATCTCCATCTACTTCTCGAGAATCCATAGTGGGTATTGCAACAGACTCCATTTCTTGTCTTATGAGCTTAATTAGCACACATGGTTATTGTGAAATCATATTGATTCATTAGTTTTGCTGATTAATAATCCCTTCCAACTCTTAAATTCTCTTTTTCTGAGTTGAGTGAAATCTTCTTTAACCTTATGGGAAATATTTCTCTTAATTAGATCAATATGCACCCCTTTTACTATAAAAATCAGTTATACCCTTTCACCATTATGTGTTTATTTTCTTCTTATGAAGATAAATATTCTTTCTCATGTTTCTTATCAAGCAATGGTGAAGGCACTTGTAGTACACAACCTAAAATAAATTTATTCAAAGGATTTGAAATAGATTTTCAACCCAAGTGGCCTTGATGAGGCTTTTGTTAGGGCCTTATTTGCAATAGAATGTGTCGATACATTAAAGGATCCTTGAATTATCAACAAGTTTGGTTAGCGCTTCATACAAGGATGATTAGGATCAATCTTGTATTCATAACTTTTCAAGTCATGTACTTTCATCTCTTTTGATGGGAACATCTAAAAACTCTTGAAGTCTTGAATAAATTATGGATTGAAAGGAGGCCCCAAGTGTCTAGGAAAATCAACTTTTAGTGTCCATTCCTATGTGATGAATATTTTTCATTGAGAGATATTACCAAGGAATCATATGTGTTATATGACAAATCCATCATGTACACCGTGTCTTTCATTTCTCACAATGTAGATGAATTAGAGAGGAGGATCATTTCGTAGGGAAGGGGCAAATGAGACCCGAATCCTCATAACCAAGCTCAATGCAAACACAATCTTCGGAAAGAGAAAGGTAGAATCAATCTCTCAGCCCCCAATCATTATCTCAGATGGAGAAGAAGAGTTTTCCATATCTATTCATCATTCAAGAGAAGAAATTTCTTCCGATCAGAAAATAGGGGTATATTTTCTATTTGGTCATCCTCTCATTCAGTGCCTTGTGCTCTTTAGTCAGAGCATGAATTTTTGGGCCCTCATCCAATTCCTTCTCCTAGAGAGCATCCACCCCACATAAGGAAATGGGAAGTTGGGTCGAGCTTAGGACCTCATAACCTTCCTAGTCCGTAACGTGTAGTTCTTATGATTCCAATTACCTTGGGAGTCCCCTCTCAATCCTTTCCTAGTAATTCAATCCTTCACAAGGGGAAGGGGAAAACAACCTTTTTCAGAGGTGGTTTGGATCTTCTAGATTAGGTGTCCTCCCATCAAAATAAAATTGAGCTGGAAAATATTATGGATAGTCCTAGAATGACTCTTGAGTCATTGATGGACATGGGAATGTCCCGAGATCTAGCGGGGTCTGTTATATTTTTCCAGATAGTACAGGCTCAAGGGAATTCATGCTGAGATAAAATAAGCTATTGAAAAACTTCCTCCATTAGGAGGAAATTTTGAATAGGGAATAAAAGAAGTATAAACATTGTTTTTCTTTTGTTGTCTTTACTTTCGACATGTATACAACCATTTTTTTCCATGTGCAGGGGCTCCTATAGATCCCCATATTGTTCCTTTTTCAGCATGCAAGAAGCACAAATATCAAAACAATTTATATGTTTTTATATATTGAATTTTATCTAAGTCATATAAAACTAATGTTTACACAATTTTACAATTGATATAAGACAACAATGAAATTTAGATTAACAATTATCCTTAATGAAATAGAAACAATAGTTAAAACATATATTAGAAAAGAATTATGGGAATAATGTACAACTTAAAGAGAAACAAGTTTAAAATTTTTCATCATCTCTAATATTTACATCCTTTTCTTCTTTAGTTTACAAATCATGCATCTTGTTTCTTTGACAATATTTCCATGTATGCATCATATCTCTGAAAATATCATTTATTTAACCTTCATCCGGCCCAAGATGGTGTTTGAAATTTAATGTTTGTCTAGATATAACATCCATACAATTACCCATCTTCGCTTGTATTCCAATGGTCTAGCTTTGAACTCTCTAATTATGTTTTCAATTTTTCCCATTGTTTTAAAGACTTCATAAGAGAAATCATCTTTCTAAATATTCTTCTCAAAATATTTAAATAAAAACTCAATTTTCAAATCACAATAACTCTTATTGAATTTTTCAAACCCCTTGTCTTCTAGTTTTAAATCTACGGCATCAAGAGTATCATCAACCTAATTATTTTAACTTCGATCTTTTCTTTTATCACATTCAAAGTTTCCACTCTGATTTTTGCTAGTTCCTCCAAAGCATGTTGAATTCCTTTCAATTCTATTGGGACAATATTTTCATGTTCAACCAATTCAACACTAATCTTTGTAATGCGGAATAATTTGGGAAAAATTCCCTCAAAGTAAAAGATTTCATTGTCACATTGCTCAGTTATCTCATCAATCTCATTAAGCCTACTTTTGAGTTCTTCATATTTTTCCCTAGATTTCTCAATTGCAGTTTTCCCTTCCTTGTTAGCTTTTCAATCCATGTGTCTACAACTTGAACCTTCTTGACAACCTTATCAATCTTATCCAATCCTTCAGGGGTGTTTATAGATGTATCTTCTTGAGTGTGGTTGGGTTGCCCAATTAGTTGTTGCATACTAGAACTCAAGGCTTCGACATGTTCCTTATATTGCTTCTTTGTTATCCTTTCTTCATCCAAGTTTTGCAATAGGTAATTAACCACCTTTTATACTCCCTATGTTAGTCGATCTCTTGAGGCTTTTCCTAAAGGAATGAGTTGAACTTTGTAGTCACTAGTTGTTATATTGTCTTTGGTTTTACCTTCGTAAGGGATTGATATTTCTAAATTTTTTTACACCAGTAGATCAAAATGAATCTTGTTAATAACCCTATACCTTTTAGAGGATCTTTCATTCTTTGGAAAGGATAATGCAGTAAGCTCAATATCTTGAACAAAAAATATTATTTCTCTTCAATTGAAATCAATTCACCAATCCACCCTTTTGCAAGACTTGTCTTAGATTTTTCTTCCTACAATTCTTGTTGGGGTTTCTCAGTGTACAACCAAACAATTCTTAGATATTCCTTGTTCATCTTGGGCTAATGGTTTTACCTGTTTCTCACCATCTATTTCAATAACCATCTCCCTACTCTCATCCTATACTGGAATTTCCTTCACTTGTCTTTCTCCTTGGTCTAGATCTTGAGATTGATCAGCCTCCTTCTGATTTATACTAGTAGTTGGAATATATTATTTCCTTATCTCTCCAATTGATGCCACATTAGATTCAATTTCTACCCTGAGGTTTTCTTGAACCAATAATTGGCTTGCAGATTCCTCCTTCCCATCACATATCTCTATCTTCTTTGGAGATTGCTAGGTTGGCATATTACTATCCTCATGTTCTAATGACACCTTAGGTCATGCCATAGTGGATTTCTCACCTGATTCCAAATCCCTATTCCCATCTAGATATTGCATATCTATGTCAGCAATAATTTCCTTTCTAGCACTTACAACTTGTGCAACTTCTATTGTCTTTTCAAAGATAGATTTCCTTGCTTGACAATGCTCATCATCCTTAGTGGTTTTGACACAATGGGAAGCATATTATTCCACTAATATCTCTGATCCTTTGAATTTGAAGTCACCTGACCTGTAAGAGAAGAATCAACAGTTTGGATCTTAACTTTATCGGTTGACACATGAGTAATTTCTTCCATTTCTACATTTATTTGAAGATTATCTACTGGTTTGGATATTTGTTCATCAATAGACACATAAAGTGCATAAAATGTGGAAAATTATTCACCAATGTCAACATTTATCACATCTACCTGAGCCTTTGTAGACTCCTATAATGTTTCAAAAAAATGTATATTCACATCGTCAACAAGTAGGCTTTCATATTTTCTCTTACCTGGACTTAGAATGTTTCTATCTAATGAATTAGATGAAACATTTCCTTGGGTAATTTTTTCTTGAGTGCTTCCCATTGTCACTTCTTCCAAAGGAAAATATGAGAAGAAAGGCACTGATTGTTCCACCTGTGGTACTGGTGCAACAAGTTATGTCTGAGAAACATCATTCCTCTCATGTTTAGGGGGATCAATCACCACATCTTTATGCTTATGTTTCTTGGGTGTATGGGCACCCTCTCTTACTATAATTGGCTCATAGACAACCTTGTGTCTCTTGTGTGCCCTTTCAAAAAAATTGAGGTCTGGTGCTACCTTTCATTCCTCTTTACATGGCCTAGATTGAGAATGACCACTTGTTATAGCCCCACTCATTAATTTTTCAACACTATGAGGTTTTGGAAAAATACCTAAAGGAACCAAATGAGATGCCAAACCTTTCCCTTTTTCTTGAAGTGGTGTTGTAAAAGTAATAGGAGCATTCTCCATAGATTTCGGAGCATTTCCTCAGTCTTTTACCTCAAATAGGATATAGAAGTACCAGGTCCCACTAATGGATTAACCCATTCATCTATAAGTTCAAAAGTGGGCCTCTTTAAAGAAAAATGAGGAGATTTTCCTCCCAAAGGATCAATTATGTCAGCCCCTTCCCTCAGGGGAGGGATATCATCACTTAAATTTCCCATATCCCTAAAGTTATTTAGGATTCTTGTATTTTTGATTGATAGATCAATATTATTTTGAGCCAACCAATTTATAGTTGTCCTCATCACAATAGTTATCCGAATATATGAATCATCACATTCTATTTCATTCTAGTTTATAAGGGCTATAGGTTTCCATTCTATCTTCTTATCAAGATAGTACTTACTCATCGTGTGTGGATAATCCACAATTTCATCTTGGATAACTAAATTTTTAAGTCTAAGATGTGTGTGATGTTTATTATAGATAAATTTCTTAGTTTGACTTCTTCCTCATCCCTACATTTCATCTAATAGTCTTCAAAATGAGGCTCATGTTCAAAAGTGTTTGTGATATTATTGAACACCCACTTGATATCATAGTTATCTCTTGCCTCAAATTTTTCCATCTCAAACCTTTTCAATTAATCCTTAATTAATCTCACCTTTAAAATTAAAGAGCATGAATACCTTCCAATTCTTACAGGGAACTTAATATTTGTCTTATATTCCCCAACAATCACTTTCTCGAACTGGTTTTAATTTCCTTGCCAGTTCAAACAAATCCATTTAATCATCTAATTATTTACGCAACTTTTATGTCTTACCTTTAAAACCACTAACCCTTATATATGTGAATTTCCTATATTGAATAAAATAACACCCATATTCCATAATCACTTGCCTAGCCTACTCAAAAATTCTATATTGCCCCCATTCTAGTTTGAAAAGACATATAATTAGTGCAAAGAAGGTGTCATTTAACAATATTACATTCCCTCTCTAGTTAACCAGATGCAGTTGAGGAAACATTTCATGCATTTGGCATTGTTTAAAATCAGCACATGGCAAAAGGCTAGGGAAATGTCTATGTCCTGCAACATTGTAAATCAGGTAGGTCATCATGTAAAATTCCAACTTTGAGGTATCACCCATCTCTATTTTTTTCCAAGGTAACCATGTGGTCGAAGTGCTTCCGCAATAAAATTATCCCAACAAATGCTCCCCTTTCTTTCCAAAATTATCCATATGTAGGTACATATCCATTCCTTGAATTCATTTTGTGTCTTCAATCCATCCATTTGACTTAATATTTACAATAACATCCTCAGCTTCTTCAACAAATTATTCCCTAACCAGTATTTTAGGGATTCAAGTTGTTTCCTTTTTCTCTACTAGGAGCCATTTTGTATTTATGAGCCTAGCATAATATTTTTTCTTTTCCTCATAATCTCGTAAAGCTAACCTAATACCCAAGGTTATTGGATTAGTTATCATAGGTAACTTGAGAATTATCCTAGTAGACATAGGCATTAATGTCAACAATGGATCACCACTTCGACTAGTAGTTAAATTTTTATGGGTCATAATTCATAAATAAGAATGGCATACTAATTATAGTTAATGAAATAATGGTGGAATAACACCATCTAAAGCGATGCAGCTATCTTGAATTGCTTCCATAGACTCACTTTTATTAGGGCTACTCAATCTCTAAAGAAAATCCTTTAAGTCGACATTCATTAAGTTTGTGTCCATAATTTTATGTAAATGCATTGTGATTCTAAACACAACCGAGAAAAAGGATGACATGGTTTTCATATTTTAGAACCCTAGCTTTACTTCAATTTTTTTTTCCAATAAAATAAATATAACAACCGTTCTTTAGATCTTATTGGCTTTCAAATGTATGACTAAGCAATTCAATGTCAATTCAAAATATTTTCAAACTTCTGGTTCCCAATTCGAGATCCATGGTAAAATTCACAATACTTTTGAATGAAAATCACTAATGATGGAAACTAGATCATGACAATTGATAATAAAAGGATCGAGGTGCTTGAAAACTTTAAAATCATCCTTGATTTGTGAAAAATGCATTGATGGCAAAAGAAATTAATGTGTTGCATCGTGGCCACTCATTCCTCTTTTCCCAATTTTAAAAGTGAGCCATCCACATAAAAATTCTTGTGTCGATGCGGGCTCGGGAAATTCTTTGCATTTTTGTCATATTTTAAAACATATACAATTTTAATCATTTGACCTCGAATCCTGCTTTTGACTTTGAATTGGATCTTGACACATAGTCACACCTAAATGATAGTGGAGCTATGAGCCCTTTCTAAAACTTTGTTCCTTTTTCACTCCAAACCAAAAGTATAAATTTACTTTGATGAACCGCTCCCCCGCTTCGTACATAAGAAATAGACACATGTATTTTAAAGGATTCAAGAGCTTCTCTGCAGTTTTATACCTTATTATCTTAGTGCACAAAAATAAAAATATGCCTTGATCCCCCACATCCATCCTACATGTGAAAAGTGTAAACCTTCGAGAGGAAGAATAAATTTATGTTTGCACATTTTCGATTGCAAATAATTAGAGGAATATTCATCGGGCCATGGATCCAACTTTTCATTTTTGTGAAATAAATAGCAAGTTATAATTTTTAAAGTTAAACCCACCATACCGCATCCAACTAGGAAATTCCATGTACCAATGGATAGCGAAACTAAATATGAAATTATTGACATGATCAAGGAACACCTCACACAGGTAATTTTTATGATTTTTAAACTTGAATCATGATTAGTTTTCTCTAAGGATTTTTCAAAAATAATACATATCCAAACATGATCCTTGACCAAAAAGAGAAAAAATAATCAATGCACATAAGAATCAAAAGAATTTAAATCAATGACTATAACCTTTCAAACCCACACCCCTCACTAGAAGATATAAAACATAACAAACATCAATGGAAAACCTCAAAACAAAGGGGTGAGATTAATTCAAGCACTAAAATTGTGATTGAGGTCTGAGGAAGGAGAGTACATGATCCAATGATCAAGATTACGAACCAATGCTAACCATCAAGTAATGCATTGATGATTGATTGAATATTTCGGATGATCAACAATACAAAAGCTTTACCAACTCCAATGTAGGTTCACATTTATTATCATCAGAAGATCAAAGATCCAATATTGAATGTTCAAAATCAATGGCACGAGTATCACCAACCGTATTTATCTTGTAGGGTATAAACCCTAACCATAGATTTGAGGGTGAATGACAGATATCAAATGGTATAGGTAATCAATGATCACAGTTAAAGTACCACTTTCCTAAGCCAATCAATGTTAAATCAGGGTTTCCCAATTGCCACAAACATACATGTGATGGGTTGATTCATCGTGAGAAGGGAACAACCCAATAATAAAATTTATCATTTTACATTGACCTGATTAAGGTCCTAAACCTTAATACCATGAAAAACAAATATTGACAAATCATTGTTATGATTGATCAAAAGGGATCCCCAAAAGGTATATGCACCAATGATTATAAAAAAGGGTAAACTTCACCTTATGCCGATGATTATTCAAAGGTGACCAAATCATATGTATGCAATGATCTTACCAAAAGTGGTCCAATGTCCAATATGCCGATCAAATTAAATGAGGCCCGTGACTATAGTGACATGACTATAGTCTAAGAAAAAATAATCAAGGTGGTCACCTTTTCAAACAAATGATGACACCAAAAGGTAAAGTAATATACATACCTATGTCAGGTCAAAGGAGTCAATATTCCTTAAAACAATCCAAATTACCTTAAAGTATTTGAATGGCAGAAGGAAGTACAAGTGGCAATTATTCATGCAAGGGAGGTGCTTTTGCATCATGATCATAGTGGTCCCCATTGGAGGAGTTCAAATTTTTGAGTTGAAGACAAATACATTATTTTGCTTGTAGGAATAATATTATGCATGTAATCACAAAGGGACAAAGATGTCATTATCAACATGAGTTATCCTTCTTACACAGATGTCAACATCAGAGGCTTAAAAGACTAAAGTGAGGTCCTAATTACCTTATTTTTTAACAAAATAAGGGTATTATTTTTCTTGCACATGCCTGGAGGTGGTCCCCACACATTGGGTGAATATTTTGCTAAAGTATTGAAGGCAAAAGGAATTATTTTTCCCTACAGAGGAATATTATTTTTGCATGTGCATCCAAGGGGGAAGAATTGAAGAATGCCTAATTTTATCATTGCAAGTGGATCAAGTTACAAGTGTCACATCAAATAGAAGAAGAAAAATATTGCATGCACATTGGAGAATACTTGCACAACAAGAAAGTATTTAATTTTAGAAAAAGTATTCACCCAAGTTTTATAAAAATAGATCAGTCAATTGCGTGTCTATTTTTATTCCATTATATATTCATGATAAAGGGGTAAAATTAGCATGCATGGGCGAGTACAAATTTTAGCCTATTTTTAGGATGGGTTAGGTGAATAATTTTGTTATATATTGTGTGCATTGACAAAGCACAAAGGAGGAATTTTTGACATAGGAGTGTTGAAGTAATTTTCTCGCCAGTTTTCCTTGAATGAGAGCTGATTTTTGCCTCTCCAACTATTTCCCGAAAGTGGTGTGTATCTCTTTCATTAATTATTGTGAATGCCAATTCCTAATTAAAAGCTTACCTTTTTGTAAATATGGTATTTTCTTCATAATATTAGTGCGCATGTTTATCTTGTTGTGTTGTTGTGATTTATCCCTCAATACATAAAGCGTTTTGCCTTAAAATTCTATTGAAAACCGTTGGTTCGCGCATCCAAAATTTATACTAAATTTTATTTTACATGTACTTAGTCAAACCCCTCAATACGTTTGGTGTATCATCCATTTCAAATTTCAGATTACAATCATATTTTGACTCTTAAAACCCCAAAAATTAGTTTAGGATACATCAAAAGGAACTGCCTTGATACAAAATACTCACCTCAACAATAGGTATACCTACAGACCTGAGGTGTTTCCATTATATATACAAAAGTGAGATATCAAAACAAGCTTAGAACCCCTGTTGTCATCTCTCAAGTAGGGTGCACTTTTTAGAGATAAAAACGGCCTAGTTTCAAACTTATTACATCTGTAGATCACCTCTCGGGGATGTACCAAGAAGATATGATGCCTCCTAGCAATGTGTGAAAGAGATGAACAATAATCTGAGGAAATTTAGGAAGGTTACGGAAGAAAATTGGTGTTTAGGAACAAGTTATGTGGAACTCGAGTCTTTGGGAGCGGGGTATTGGGAAATGCATGTCCTAAAAAGTCTAGTCACCTCATTCGAAGAGTTTCTTGAGCTTCATGAATATTGCAAAGATCATATACTAGGAATTGGAGAGATAAAAGGTCCTACTTCATTTTAAAATCATCAAGGAAAGGTTTCAAAAATTGAGAGGTGAAAACTTGTCCGACATTATGATACAAAGGTACCGGTACAAGTAGTAACTTGTTCAAAAATATTAGGATCCTCATGAATATTTGTCAATTGCGTGTTTATTTTTATTCCATTATATATTCATGATAAAGGGGTGAAATTAGCATGCATGGGAGAGTATAAATTTTAGCCTATTTTTAGGATGGGTTAGGTGAATGATTTTGTTATATATTGTGTGCATCGACAAATCACAAAGGAGGAATTTTTGACATAGGAGTGTTGAAGTAATTTTCACAGTTTTCCTTGAATGAGAGCTGATTTTTGCCTCTCCAACTATTTCCGGTGGTGTGTATCTCTTTCATTAATTATTTTGAATGCCAATTCCCTAATTAATAAGCTTACCTTTTTTGTAAATATGGTATTTGCTTCATAATATTAGTGCGCATGTTTATCTTGTTGTGTTGTTGTGATTTATCCTCAATACATAAAGTGTTTTGCCTTAAAATTCTATTGAAAACCGTTGGTTCAGGCATCCAAAATTTATACTAAATTTTATTTTGCATGTACTTAGTCAAACACCTCAATACGTTTGGTGTATCATCCATTTCAAATTTCAGTTACAATCATATTTTGACTCTTAAAACCCCAAAAAATTAGTTTAGGATACATCAAAAGGAACTCGCCTTGATACAAAATACTCACCTCAACAATAGCTTTACCTACAGCACTGAGGTGCTTCCATTATATATACAAAAGTGAGATATCAAAACAAGCTTAGAACCCCTGTTGTCATCTCTCAAGTAGGGTGCACTTTTTAGAGATAGAAACGGCCTAGTTTCGGACTTATTACATCTGTAGATCACCTCTCGGGATGTACCAAGAAGATATGATGCCTCCTAGCAATGTGTGAAAGAGATGAACAATAATCTGAGGAAATTTAGGAAGGTTCGGAAGAAAATTGGTTTTTAGGAACAAGTTATGTGGAACTTGGTCTTTGGGAGCAGGTATTAGGAAATGCATGTCCTAAAAAGTCTAATCACCTCATTCGAAGAGTTTCTTGAGCTTCATGAATATTGCAAAGATCATATACTAGGAATTGCGAGATAAAAGGTCCTACTTCATTTTAAAATCATCAAGGAAAGGTTTCAAAAATTGAGAGGTGAAAACTTGTCCGACATTATGATACAAAGGTACTTGGTACAAGTAGTAACTTGTTCAAAAAATATTAGGATCCTCATGAATATTTGTCAATTGCGTGTCTATTTTTATTCCATTATATATTCATGATAAAGGGGTAAAATTAGCATGCATGGGCGAGTATAAATTTTAGCCTATTTTTAGGATGGGTTGGGTGAATAATTTTGTTATATATTGTGTGCATTGACAAAACACAAAGGAGGAATTTTGACATAGGAGTGTTGAAGTAATTTTCGTCGACGCTTTTCCTTGAATGAGAGCTGATTTTTGCCTCTCCAACTATTTCCCGGTGGTGTGTATCTCTTTCATTAATTCTTGTGAATGTCAATTCCCTGATTAATAATCTTACCTTATTGTAAATATGGTATTTTCTGCATAATATTAGTGTGCATGTTTATCTTGTTGTGTTGTTGTGATTTATCCCTCAATACATAAAGTGTTTTGCCTTAATATTCTATTAAAACCATTGGTTCGTGCATCCAAAATTTATTCTCAATTTTATTGTGCATATACTCAGTCAAAGCCCTCAATAAGTTTGGTGTATCACCCATTTCAAATTTCATTCTGATCATATTTTGACTCTTAAAACCCAAAAATTAGTTTAGGATACATCAAAAGGAACTGGCCTTGATATAAAATACTCACCTCAACAATAGGTATACCCTGGGCTGCACTGAGGTGTTTCCATTATATCTACAAAAGTGAGAGATCAAAGCAAGCTTAGAACCCCTGTTGTCATCTCTCAACTAGGGTGCACTTTTGAGAGATAAAAACGGCCTAGTTTCGGACTTATTACATCTCGTAGATCGCCTCTTGGGGATGTACCAAGAAGATATGATGCCTCCTCGCAATGTGTGAAAGAGATGAACAATAATATGAGGAAATTTAGGAAGGTTCGGAAGAAAATTGGTGTTTAGGAACAAGTTATGTGGGCTCGAGTCTTTGGGAGCGGGGTATTGGGAAATGCATGTCCTAAAAAGTCTAGTCACCACATTCGAAGAGTTTCTTGAGCTTCATGAATATTGCAAAGATGATATACTAGGAATTGGAGAGATAAAAGGTCCTACTTCATTTTAAAATCACCAAGGAGGAAGGTTTTGAAAAAAATTGAGAGGTGAAAACTTGTCCGACATTATGATCTGAAAGGTACTGGTACAAGTAGTAACTTGTTCAAAAATATTAGGATCCTCATGAATATTTTTCAATTGCGTGTCTATTTTTATTCCATTATATATTCATGATAAAGGGGTGAAATTAGCATGCATGAGGCGAGTATAAATTTTAGCCTATTTTTAGGATGGGTTAGGTGAATGATTTTGTTATATATCGTGTGCATTAATGACAAATCACAAAGGAGGAATTTTTGACATAGGAGTGTTGAAGTAATTTTCAGGTTTTCCTTGAATGAGAGCTGATTTTTGCCTCTCTCCAACTATTTCCGATGGTGTGTATCTCTTTCATTAATTATTGTGAATGCCAATTCCTAATTAATAAGCTTACCTTTTGTAAATATGGTATTTGCTTCATAATATTAGTGCGCATGTTTATCTTGTTGTGTTGTTGTGATTTATCCCTCAATACATAAAGTGTTTTGCCTTAAAATTCTATTGAAAACCGTTGGTTCAGTGCATCCAAAATTTATACTAAATTTTATTTTGCATGTACTTAGTCAAACCCCTCAATACGTTTGGTGTATCATCCATTTCAAATTTGATTACAATCATATTTTGACTCTTAAAACCCCAAAAATTAGTTTAGGATACATCAAAAAGGAACTGGACTTGATACAAAATACTCACCTCAACAATAGCTTTACCTACGGACACTGAGGTGTTTCCATTATATATACAAAAGTGAGATATCAAAACAAGCTTAGAACCCCCGTTGTCATCTCTCAAGTAGGTGCACTTTTTAGAGATAAAAACGGCCTAGTTTCGACTTATTACATCTGTAGATCGCCTCTCGGGATGTACCAAGAAGATATGATGCCTCCTAGCAATGTGTGAAAGAGATGAACAATAATATGAGGAAATTTAGGAAGGTTCGGAAGAAAATTGGTGTTTAGGAAACAAGTTATGTGGAACTGGGTCTGGGAGCAGGTATTGGGAAATGCATGTCCTAAAAGTCTAGTCACCTCATTCGAAGAGTTTCTTGAGCTTCATGAATATTGCAAAGGTCATATACTAGGAATTGAAGAGATAAAAGGTCCTACTTCATTTTAAAATCATCAAGGAAAGGTTTGAAAAATTGAGAGGTGAAAGCTTGTCGACATTATGATACAAAGGCTTCAAAGAAAGTAGTAACTTGTTGAAAAAATATTAGGATCCTCATGAATATTTGTCAATTGCGTGTCTATTTTTATTCCATTATATATTCATGATAAAGGGTGAAATTAGCATGGATGGGCGAGTATAAATTTTAGCCTATTTTTAGGATGGGTTAGGTGAATGATTTTGTTATATATTGTGTGCATTGACAAATCACAAAGGAGGAATTTTGACATAGGAGTGTTGAAGTAATTTTTTGTCAGCTTTTCCTTGAATGAGAGCTGATTTTTGCCTCTCCAACTATTTCCAGTGGTGTGTATCTCTTTCATTAATTATTGAATGCCAATTCCCTAATTAATAAGCTTACCTTTTTTGTAAATATGGTATTTGCTTCATAATATTAGTGCGCATGTTTATCTTGTTGTGTTGTTGTGATTTATCCTCAATACATAAAGTGTTTTGCCTTAAAATTCTATTGAAAACTGTTGGTTCGTGTATCCAAAATTTATACTAAATTTTATTTTGCATGTACTTAGTCAAACCCCAATAATACGTTTGGTGTATCATCCATTTCAAATTTCAGTTACAATCATATTTTGACTCTTAAAACCCAAAAAAATTAGTTTAGGATACATAAAAAAGGAACTGGCCTTGATACAAAAATACTCACCTCAACAATAGGTATACCTCACAGCACCTGAGGTGTTTCCATTATATATACAAAAGTGAGATATCAAAACAAGCTTAGAACCCCTGTTGTCATCTCTCAAGAAGGGTGCACTTTTTTAGAGATAAAACGGCCTAGTTTCGAGACTTCGTGTCTATTTTTATTCCATTATTTATTCATGATAAAGGGGTAAAATTAGCATGCATGGGCGAGTACAAATTTTAGCCTATTTTTAGGATGGGTTGGGTGAATAATTTTGTTATATATTGTGTGCATTGACAAAGCACAAAGGAGGAATTTTTGACATAGGAGTGTTGAAGTAATTTTCTGTCAGTTTTTCCTTGAATGAGAGCTGATTTTTGCCTCTCCAACTATTTCCATGGTGTGTATCTCTTTCATTAATTATTGTGAATTCCAATTCCTAATTAATAAGCTTACCTTTTTGTAAATATTTTATTTGCTTCATAATATTAGTGCGCATGTTTATCTTGTTGTGTTGTTGTGATTTATCCCTCAATACATAAAGTGTTTTGCCTTAAAATTCTATTGAAAACCGTTGTTCATGCATCCAAAATTTATACTAAATTTTATTTTGCATGTACTTAGTCAAACCCTCAATACGTTTGGTGTATCATCCATTTCAAATTTCAGTTACAATCATATTTTGACTCTTAAAACCCCAAAAATTACTTTAGGATACATCAAAAAGGAACTGCCTTGATACAAAAGACTCACCTCAAAATAGGTATACCTACAGACTCTGAGGTGTTTCCATTATATATACAAAAGTGAGATATCAAAACAAGCTTAGAACCCCTGTTTCATCTCTCAAGTAGGGTGCACTTTTTAGAGATAAAAACGACCTAGTTTCAGACTTATTACATCTCTCAGTAGATCACCTCTGGGATGTACCAAGAAGATATGATGCCTCCTAGCAATATGTGAAAGAGATGAACAATAATCTGAGGAAATTTAGGAAGGTTCTGGAAGAAAATTAGTGTTTAGGAACAAGTTATGTGAAACTGGGTCTTTGGGAGCAGGGTATTGGGAAATGCATGTCCTAAAAAGTCTAGTCACCTCATTCAAAGATTTTCTTGAGCTTCATGAATATTGCAAAGATCATATACTAGGAATTGGAGAGATAAAAGGTCCTACTTCATTTTAAAATCATCAAGGAAAGGTTTCGAAAAAATTGAGAGGTGAAAATTTGTCCGACATTATGATACAAAGGTACTAGTACAAGTAGTAACTTGTTCAAAAAATATTAGGATCCTTATGAATATTTTACACCATCAAAAACTATTAAATGAAATTATATTTAATTATTTTCATGACCCATATGATTTGTTACTTTTTGGTGATCATAAATGCTTCCTATCCCTCAGTCTATCGCCACACACCTTGAGGGAAAAGTTAAAATATGGGTCAATGATGATGACTACTTTAATTTCATGACTTATAGATATTCTCATTGGATTCATGTTATCTTTTCCATAAATATACATATATTGGACAACCTATTATCATTGAAATTTACTCCTAAAATGATGAAAACAAGTTCGTAGTGAAACTGCCAACTACAGATGCGCGACAACAACCCATTGTTGACACATGACAAGATGAATTCATAGATGCATGATAAAATATCAAATCTTGATGCCCAAAAAAAAAGCTTAACACCAGAAAATGAATTTTTTTGACACCTAGCATTGTTTTTTAGATCTCCGAAAGATTTGAGATGCGCAATGACAAGGATCATTTATGCAGACAAAAAGATTGTAGATGCACAAAAAAACAATTTTAGACACGTGATAGAAATTGTTTTACGATGAAAAAAGGTTTTGACGTACTACATGGAAACCTAAGATAGAACAAAATTGATGAAACACGATAGGAAAGTGAAATGTTGTCATGTGACAAGAAGGCTAGTGTTGATGTGTGACGTGAGGGTTAAGATGTTGTCGTGTGACATGGAAAATGAGGTCATTTATTCAATAATATTTTTTGCAACGTAGTCAAATGTCATGCATCATGAAGATGATGTCATGCAAAAAGGGTATTTTTTGTGGTACATAAAATGATGTCATGCATTAAGGAGATTTTGACAAACCTGGAGATGATGTTATCAAAATTTATAGGAAAATTAAAGGTCGTAGGTTATGAAGGAACACCAAATGTTGTGAAAATAACATGGAAGGTCAATAGTCATGAAGGAAGGTCAAAATCATGGGGGAAGATGAAAGGTAATGCATGCGAGATGAAAGGATGGTCACAACAATATATATATGCATGGGACACTCATTTTAAAGGGATGGTTAATTCTTGTTTACTTTCTCTCACTATCTTTCTAGAAAAAATTCCTCCCTTACTTTTGTTCCCTATCTACTACTATTTTATTTCCATCTCAACTTGTATTCTAGGATAATTTTAAATTGTGCAACAAGATAAAATAAGACTTTGTGTTTCTTGTTGATTAATCCTCTTTATTTGCAAATGGTTTCTTCCGACTCATTGCAAGTCAAATGTTCTTAATTTGATGCAATAAAATCTCATATGCTATTTTGTTGTTTGAAATCCTTTTCTCGGTTTTATTTCCCATCTACCTCACTAAGTAATTTTATTCTCTTGTATCAAATACAAGAAATTTCAACAGGTTTAGGGAATTATTTTGGTGTGATCTCCAGTCTCTGTGCCATCTCAAAAATTAGTTTATATTGTTTTCATTTCCTCTTTTTCAATAAATAGAGCTTGCTTGTTCAAGCAGAGGGACTCAACCCCATACACTTTTGGTTAAAAATCACTAATTTCCCACTCGAAAAATTATTCTAGCAACACGTACTCATTAATTTCATATTTTAATAAAATAAATTCAGATTTTATTAAATCATTTTGGTGAACTTGTAGCTTAGAACTCATTTCCCTAGGATCCACTAAAACCCTAATGGCTAAGAGTATCTCTTCTCCTCCTACCCAAGCTATGCCTCCTATGAGTGTAAACTATATCTATGATGAAGTAACTATCACTAAACTTCATGCTCTCTATCACAATCTTACTCTCTCAGATGAGATTGAAATACATATTTTGGATAATGAATGCAATATTCCTAATAGCTTCGATCATTCTACCAAGATTATTCTCATTGGATCCAACAAGATTTTTAGGTTGTCATCTTAGCTACCTTATAAGCAATATGCCTCCTCTACCTTCTTCTATTTCTTATGCAACTTTAGATGAGGCTATGCTTGATTATCTTCTTAACATTTATAGTGGTAGTATAAATACAAAACATAATGATAATGTACATGTGCATGATATTTATTATAATAATATTCAAGATAATTGTATAGATAAATGTCATGCTCTTTGCATTTCTGAAAATGCTTCTAGTGATTCTAAGGCTACATTTCATACTAGATTTTCTTCATTATATTTTGATGATACGCTTGATGAAATCATTGTCTCCAAATATTTATCTGATATTGATGAGGCACATGATAGTAATGATTCAACCTCTTTACATACCACCAATGTGAATCCCGTGCTCCACTTTCATCTTCTTTTGATATTTTATATATTAACATGCATGTTGATTGAAATCCTTCCATTACTTCCTCCCCTAAAAATTATTCCAATGATATTGCTAATGATGTTATTGATATTGTATGCTCTTCACCACCAAATGCTTCTTGCACACCTAAACCTTTGGTTCCTATAGAATAAGAATCATCCACTTCTCCTTTTGATATTACTATGATCACTAATAATGGAAATATTAAACTTCTTAATACACCATCTACAGCTTCCACTATTCAATCATAGGATATCTTATCACTCATCCATAATGTTGGTCAATTACAATCTCTAGTCCAACCTCTCACTCTTGAAAGCAAGGCCTATTATGCTTCTTTTGATAATGATTATTGACATGGTAATATTATTCCAAAGAAAATTCACAATTCATCATTCCCAAGGATTTCATTATGGATACATTTTTCATGCTTTGATGGTACTAGAAACCCATATTTAAATCTAAATATCTATCATCAATCTATAGATTCTTACTCCAACGAATGATTATTTCATAAAGCCATTTGTCATAGTCTTAGTGTTCATGCTCTCCAATGATACAAAAATTAGCTTTCAGATCTATTTGTACCTATTGTGAGATGGAAGAGATATTTTTCATTACTTCATACTAAAAATGGCCCTAGAGTCACACATGACCACTTATCTAGCTTACATCAAGGTCGATAAAACCTATCCTCGATTACATTTTGTGTTTCAATTCTCATATGAATTAGTTAGTATTTAAGCCCACTAACTTAGAAATGAAATTCATATTTTTTTCATCACTTAATTCATTCTTTAAAACATTTCTTGGAATATGACACATGTGAATCATTCACAATCTTATGATATAAGGTCGCCAATCGAGAACAAGATCTCAATGTTATGGATGTTATAGACCCTCCTCATATCACGACTAATGTTGTGTCACATACTTATTCTCCACATGAATCCATTGAGAGTCCTCCAAAGTCTCCTTTTCTCCACCTTACAAGTAAGTTCAGAATTATCCATTACATGAGTATCATTCATCTCTTGCACCACGTAGGGCCCCACCTCAAACTTCTACAACTCCTTCAAGGGATCCATTGAAATTTTATCATTATGGTAAACCTAATGATGTGTTATGTTACTTTCTTGACAAGTGTTTGATTCTCTTACCTTCTAATCAACATCATCCACCTCATCACTTACAACGAAATTGTGATTGATCTTATTGTAACTATCATCATATCAATGGCCATCGCGATAATGATTTTTGTGCACTTCCTGATAGATTACAAAAATTAGAAGATATGGGTGTCATTTCCTTTGGCTCTTGTTATCATGAGAGGTCTATGTATCCAATTCAACTTTTTCTAAGGTCATTATTTATGAACACTTTCTATTGAATGATCTCCTTAGTCTAGTTCTAAGGTCATTATTCGTGTACACTCTCTCGTGTCATTCATTCACTTCTACACCATATCATCCACTATACAATGTTATTTCTACACATTGTCTTCCTAATCCATCAAAGCATCGATACTCCCTACCATTTCAAATCCCATAATAAGCACCATTTCATAAAGCATTAAATGTAGTTCATATGAACATGTTGCATCTATTCCACATGTTTCCACCACTCTATGTCCGATTGGTCTTTGGTAGGTTATCTTCCTCATCTCTCACCTCTCGATGATGCACTCGTGTTCTTACGGTTCTTATATAACTTTTGAGGGATTTTTACAATAAGAACATCACTATATCTCCATGATACACATAATATTGATATATTTATGTAGTGTACATATCAAACAACTTCCCAATGTCACACTCTTACCTTACAGCTTCATTTTTGACTCGTCATGGGTCTTATGTAAATGAATCTTGTCATCCACACACTAGGTGGAATTGCTATTCTCCTTCCTCCCCTATTCATTAAAATAATACGTGATTAATTACACTCTTACAACCATATCATTCCCATAATCATTTCATTTTATACTTTACCCTTCATTGTAACGCTTATTACTACATACAATACACTTTTGCATCATTTCTATATCACATGGTGAAATCACACTTGTGTATATTTATTACACTATTTATTATCGCATATACTATCATATCACAATAACATTAACACTCATTATCCATTTTTCAACATCAACAACCATGTAACATAAATCAAATCATCAATTACGAGAAATTATCTAAACATCAAACATAAGATATAGCAATGATAATCACAACATCATACATTATACTCCAAACATCAACCACAAAAACATATGCCAACAATCCATATATATAAAAATCATTCAAAATAGTTTCAACACTAGGGTTCAAGCCCTCATACATCGCTACTGATAACAATTGTATAACTCTGATACCAAATGATAACAATGGTATAGCTCTGATACCAAATGATAGAATAGAATTAGATCAAGAATGACCAAAGAGGGATGGAAGCCTCACAAATATTATTGATCATGAAATCAGATTACATAACAATGCAAGAGCTATAATATTTATAGATATTAGACAACCTCATATGGATAGACATGACACCCTATCAGGCACCAACTATGAGATGATAAGACCCATCTCACATGCACATGTAATTACTACTAATACCAATATTGAATGTTATCCAACATAACAATGTTGAATGCAATTCACTAGACTAGAGTGCACATGTTGCACATTATTAAATAAAAGACAATGCAATAAAATGCAATAAATATGCCTATGCTAAATTATGCTAGCATTCCCCCTTAATTTTACATAGTTTGCAATGAAGTGGAGAGGAACTCTCTAAACAGTGTGAATTTGTCACGTGCAAGTGACTTAGTGAAAACATCTACCTTTTGTTTAGCTGTAGGATAGAACTAGAATTATATGTTGTGCTTCAAGACATCCTCACGTATGAAATGAACCCAGTACTTCAATATGTTTTTTTCTCTCATGAAATACTAGATTACGAACAAGCTTCAAAACTCCTTCATTATCAACATATACTAGAGTAGATTTCTTTGCAGTAGAATAATTCCTTCCAAAGATTCAACGTAGCCATATTGCTTCACAAACAGCTTTCACCGCAGCTCGATACTCTATTCGTAGAATATTGAGAAACAAAGTTCTATTTCTTGCTTCCCATGATATCGGTCCGATCCCATAAATAAGATGAAGCCTAATGTTGACTTCCTATCATCCATGTTTCCTACATGATCTGAATCTAAATATCATGTCAATAAGAAGTTGTCATTCTTCTTGTACTCTAGAACAAGGTCAATCTGTACCCTTCAGATATCTCAAGATTCTCTTTGCTACTTTCCAATGACATATTTTCAGTTCTTGCATGAAGCATGATAAATAGCTAACTGCAAAGATGATATCTAGTCTAGTATATGTCAGGTAAATGAGACTCCCAAACAACTATCGATAGAGAGTTGCATTCACCGGTGGTGATGGATCGGAATGAGATAACTAAAGTCTCACTTCCATAGGTGTAGCAATAGGAGTGCAGTCCATCATCCTGAATTTATCGAGCGTTGTCTTGGTGTATTTCAACCGTGTGACACAAAGATATGATTCTTTTTGGCCATACTTCCAAGCCAAGACAATAGCGCATGAGCCCGAGATCTATCATGTCGAATGATCGATTAAAATCCTTCTTTTTTGCATCGATCATCTTCACATAACTACCTGTAATGACTAGATCATCGACATAAACAACCACAATGACAATCTCCCCCCTTTCTTTTTTAGGAAGATATAGGGGTCATAAGGATTCCTTTTGAATCCATGACATATGAGATGCTCATCAATTTTGATGTACCATGCCCGGGGTGCCTATTTTAGGCTATATAGATATTTTATGAGTCTGCATACCATCATCTATTCTATTGGTATTACATAACCCCTATCTAAGTCATATAGACTTCTTCTTGCAAATCTCCATTAAGAAAGACACTTTTCACATCCATTTAGTGGACTTTCCAACCAAATTGTGCAGCTAGAGCAAAGATCATCCTGATTGTCTTGATCTTGGCTATAGGAGAAAATTTCTCCTCATAATCAATGCCTTCTTATTGTGCATACCCATTTTCTACAATCCTTGCTTTATACTTGTCAATAGTCCCATCTAATTTGTACTTAGTCTTGAATATCCATCTACGTCCAATGGGTTTCTTCCCCGGTGGATGGTCGACAAGTTTCCATGTGTTCTTCTTCATCACCGACCGATACTCAATCCATGACATCTTTCCAAGATTTTGATTATAGGGATTCCCGAACGTAGATAGCTCAACTGCTTTCAACAACTCTTCTCATTAGGGCATAATTGACCTCTTCATGAGCTTGACTACGTTCTAGGTCTAGGATTGAATGATGTCCTAGGTGCTTCATCCAAATTTGCATCTCTTATTAATTGAGTATACCATTTAGGTAACTTCTTAGATTTTCCACTGGCTTGTGGTGGTTTCAAGTTTTCACCATCATCCAATTCATCACTATCATGTTCAGTGGGAACATCAAATTTTGTCTTCACAAGAGGTGTATTCTACATGTTTGGTGAGTCATTGAGTAGAGCATTTGCTTGTTTCTTCTCAAAGAAATTAACATCCCTACTTGTGTACACTTTCTTTGCTTTCGATCCCATAATCTACTCCAAGTGCTTCTTCACCGTATCAAATGAATATCAGTTTCTCAGCTTTCATATCCAACTTGTTCCTATTCTTCTTGGGTATGTGCATGCTAGATTTACACCCAAATACTCTTAGGTGTGCAATTGATGTTTTCCAATTTGACCATACTTCTTGAGGTGTCACTCGTTCAAGAGCTACTGTGGGAATTTTGTTCAAAAATAGACTACGCTATTGTAGATTCTACCCAAAATGTCTTTGTTAAACCTGAGTCGTCAATCATAGATCGCACCATTTCCATGATAGTACGATTCCTTCTCTCAACTATACCATTATGCTGTCGTGTGTGAGTAGGAGGCATTTGTCGATGAATCACATGAGGTTCTAGGTAAGTCTTGAACTCATTGCTTATGAATTCCCCCCCTCGATTTGAGTGGAGTGTTTTGATCTTGTGACCAAATTCATTCTCAACAAGTGCTTTGAACTTTTGAAATGTCTCAAAGGCTTGACTCTTGTCTCTTAGACAATATATCCACATCTTTCTTGAGTAGTCATCAACACAAAGCATGAATTATTGACATCCAGAATGACTTAGTTGTATGGGACCGTGAATATCGGTGTTCACCAAATCAAGCTTTCCCTTAGCTCTATATGTGTTCTTCTGGAAGGGTACTCTGTGTTTCTTTACATCTAGGTAATTGTGACACTTGTCAATGTTGTGCTTGAGTGTAGGAAATCCTTTCACCATTTTTCCCTTTTGAAGTGTTTGGAGATAGCCAAAAATGATGTGACCATATCTGGGAAGCCATAGTTCTACAAATTGTGTGTCTTTGGCCACTAGAGCTTGATCATCCTTGTGGAAAAAATCAAGTTCGAACATGCATCCCACATTGGAGGATCTTGCTACAATCTTGGAACCTCTTGACTTATCTCTTATCAAGCACACTTTTTCTCTATTATTACTGTCAAAATCCAACTTCAAGTTGTGATCAAGGAGTTGACTAACTAAGAGCAAATTATTGGTCAACCCAGGTACATGCAATACATATGTAATTTTACAATCATGCTTTCCAAGAGGTAGTGAAATGTTTCCAATCCCTTGACATCGTATGATGAGTCATCACCTAATGACACATAGTTCTTGTTACGTGAGTCACATAGTGTGTAGACCCAATCCTTGTGTCCAGTCATGTGTCAAGTTGCACCCAGTCAACATACCAGATATCTTGTGTGGACTTGGTTTCTTCATCAAATTGAGTAGAATACATGTGGTATCCTTCATCTTAATCATCCTCATGTTCAGCAATGTACCCTTGTTGTTTGGGTTTTCTTTACCAATTACCATTTTTCTGTCCTTGATTGTTTTTGTTGTTGGACTTCCCTTGATTTGAATTGTTGTTACACCGTTGGTTGTTGGGTTTTGAATTGCTTGATGAATCCTTTTTTAGGAATTGTATCAACAATATTTTATGTCATGTCCCCCTATTGCAAATGGGACACTTCTTCGTGTTTTCTCTTTGACTTTGGTCCCTTTGTTGACGTTGATTTTGTTGGGACTTCTTGTGATTGGACTGAAATTTCCCCTTTCCTTTATGATTGGAAGATAGTGCTTTCTCATCTTCATGATCTTTGTTGTTCATTGCCTCTTCTTGTTGGAGTAGATTGACCAAATTCACAAAGGTGACTGTGTGTTCACTCATATTGATAGTTGTCACAAAGATTCTGTAGGAAGGATGAAGTGTTCGCAACACAATTGATACGAGGTCCTCGTCACTTATCTCTTTTTTCAATGCTAGTAGAGATGCTCTCAAAGTAGCAAATCAACTTAAAAAATATTCAACCTTCTCATATGATTGAACTTGACAGTATGTAGTTGTGATAGTAGGTTGATGATGGAATTTTTGTTATTTTCCTCATAGATTGTGCTCAACTCATCTCATGCATCCTTAGCTGATTTGACTTCTCTAATGTGGTATTACACATCGTCCGTTACACCAAACAAGATTATCATCTTGGCCTTTTGATTGGCCCTATCAAATTAAACTTTATGTCTTCCATCATCAAGTGATCTTGTTGTTGTTCCATCTACAACTATCCATAGGTCTTCAAAATCAAGTAACATTTTTATCTTTGGTTTCCATGTAGAACAATTATCTCTAAGTAGTTGTGAATCGGAAAGAAGAACTTTGGTGCTTGTGCACCCATTTCTACAATCTAAATTTTTAAAACTCTAAATTTTTGACAAAGGGTAAGGCTCTTATCACTCTAGGTTTATGGTCTCCCTCTCAATATAGCGTCAGGCCGATATACCAAACCTTTCTATATACGCTCCCTTCCGATATACCCATAGGTACATGGAAGAAGATCACAATTTCAATATACCCGTCAATACGGAAAGAGGTGTTAACGCATGTGAAATAATTTAGTACGTGGTACGTAGACAGTATGGAGAGGGGTTTGTGCAAGCACAAATGGATGGGAGGGCTCAAATGTGTGTGTATTGTGTCCTTATTACTCCCCATCAATTTTATAGGGTCGATGCCCAGATGACGTTTAGGTAGTTGTGTTAGGTGTTAAGTGTAGTATTATTCATGATGGCATCACCGTAATCACTTCCCGAGGCACCGTATATACCTAATGTTTTATGAGATCAAAGATCTCATGTGATAGAACCAAACATAAAATAAAAAATTTCCACTTTTTTTTTTTACTTTTTTTTTAGCACTTTATGCACCAAAATTAGTACAAAATACTCCAAAATTACATCAAAATGAAGTTTTTGTGTTCACCTCTTTACAAAGAAAGGTCCAGAATCACAAAATACACAATTTAGGCCAAAAATATTTTTACCCCCAATAGGTGTTTTTCCGCTAAATTTAGCGGTGGCTCTAAATGTGTTTGGTGAGCTTCTAAATTTAAAATCCCCAAAATTTAGTAATTTCTCAAAATTTTCAAAAATTTTTTTAATAAAATATATAGAGAGAATGGGAATTGAACCACTAACTGCTGTTTGTTCCCAAGATCCAAACAAACAATCAATATTGTTTTCACCTTTTCTCGATAAATCGTGATCTGGGTTTTTCTAAAATGTTGACAACGGCATCATACAATATTATTCTTGAAACCCAAAATTTTTGAGAAGAATTAGAATCTTGGTTTTTGAGATCTTACCATTTTACCACTAGATCTGATTTTTTCGTAAAAAAAAGACCCGACTTGGCATGCACTTTTCATCACATGTAGAGGATGAATCAAGATAATGTAAATTCCAAAGTTGTGCGTCTCCTTCTTATCTTTCCAAAAAAATGGCACATCAATATGACATTTTATGAAAAATTTACGCTCATTTTTTCTCGAGAGCTATCTCATTGGATTTTTGTTGATTTGGATCGCTTAAACCTTTTCTCCCGAATTCTTCACACCTCCACTTTCGATATAATTTTCTTTTTTTTTTAGATCTGATTTTTTTCACTCTATTTTTAGATTTGTAATTTTTTTCAAGATCTTTCTCCTTTTTTTTAAGATCTTTTTTTTTTGGAAAGATCTCTAAATCTGAAATATTCCACCAATATGTTGGATCAATTGGATATGCCAATGACTAATAAAAATTAAATAAATAAAAATTACCTTCCAAATAAGTGGATAGGTCAAATTTTAGTTGAGGGATTCTTGGAAGGAATGGAGGCTACGGGATGCTTCAATGGCTCTCCTTTGATGCATATCTTCTTCTCCAATGGATCCTCTCCAATAGTGCTCCTCTTCAACCTTGCTTGGATAGAACCCGCTCTGATACCAAATGATAACAATGGTATAGCTCTGATACCAAATGATAGAATAGAATTAGATTGCAATGACCAAAGAGGGACATAAGCCTCACAAATATTATTGATCATGAAATCAGATTACATAACAATGCAAGAGCTATAATATTTATAGATATTAGACAACCTCATATGGATAGAAATGACACCCTATTAGGCACCAACTACGAGATGATAAGACCCATCTCACATGCACATGTAATTACTACTAATACTAATATTGAATGCAAGTCACTAGACTAGAGTGCATGTGTTACACATTATTAAATAAAAGACAATGCAATAAAATGAAATAAATATGCCTATGCTAAATTATGATAAGCAGCTATATCAATACATATTATATCTAATCAACACTATCACTATCAACAATTGTGGGAGGTCTTGAACTAGAAGCTTTGTTGCTCAATATTTTTCACTAATGGCGGTTCCTATATCTCTCTACCTACTCGACACAATAATGTAACCTCGCCGACTACTCTACTAAATGATCTTGTAATTCCTTCAACCTCACAAGTACATCCTATTTTAGGGACCTCCACCCCTAACCTCTCTATCTCATTATGTCTCCTTTCATTCCTCGTCCCTCTTACACAATAACATGGTAGACGTAGCCACCACTAGATCAAATAATTACGCACGATCACCCATAATAGCATCCAAATGCACTAGCATACCATCACCTATGAGCACATCAGTGGGCACATTCGACGTCAATGTGTAAATGGAAGTGTCAAAAATTAGAAACTATTATCCATCAACCGCATCCATAGATCAACACATTATAATACAACAATAGTTAAACAACTAATGAAAAACATCACTATTCAAATATTCATGCTCTGTTATTTATATAGTTACATTATTAGGGGCATGTGCTTGACCTTATACTCCTCTCCTAATGCGGTACTATCGATACATCTAAAAATATTAGGAAAAAAATACCAACCGGTGTGACGCCCAACATGCATGGTATGCCTATGTACACCTCAAGGCCATC
This sequence comes from Taxus wallichiana var. yunnanensis, assembly GCA_018340775.1. Taxonomy (NCBI): domain Eukaryota; kingdom Viridiplantae; phylum Streptophyta; class Pinopsida; order Cupressales; family Taxaceae; genus Taxus; species Taxus wallichiana. The sequence continues at coordinate 86,623,548 of CM031237.1, read as the reverse complement.
CACATCTATCATGTCTATCGGCACATCGTCCTCGCCTATACTAAGAGGAATTAGATTTTCTCGTATGGGTCTTGGTCTAACTCCAACCATACTTGGTGCTCTAATAACCCTCACCCATACATACAACTCTAGGGGCACATCTTGCACAATACCAAACTGATGTGAAACATTATCTACCTTTAATAGCTTGGTTACCCATTGAAACTCATTTTCTAGCCACAATGTCCACTGAATACATTGTATCTCTACTCCATTCTCTAGCCACCCTTTGTAGTCTTGGTATGGCCTTAATATCATGACCTCTAGCTCTATATGATCTAACATCATCGTGTAGGTATCATTTTCCATCCTCCTACTCTGAATACCTACCCATCTCCCAACAAATATATTTGGTATTGTCACAATATGCTCTTATACCCACAAATGTAACAATGTGGTAGCTCCAATTTCACCCCCGTGTTCCTCCTATGTATATATATATATATATATATATATTTATTCATACAAGTGGGCCAATAAACATCATGCCCAAGCATATCTCATCCCATCCTCCACTATCTCGAACAAAAATATCATGCATATTATATAAGATCCTGCACCACCACCTCCATTGCAACCAATGAAGCGATCGTAATAGTGATAAACTTCTACAATTGCGGAACCACTGAGCTCAATATAACATCTAGAATGATATAGACCTTTGCATACATTTGGATACTTGTAAAATACCACCTAAAATCCCTCATTTTTATTTTAACATCATCTATTGCCATCACCGAACCCTCTTACTATTAATTGGAAAACACAATATGTGAAATATGCCCTCCAAAGTCACTGTCATCTCTCAAGTAGGTAGCCAAAACGTGCAACTATTTTCACACCATCTCTCACATAATGCGGTGATCATCGACATATTAGGGTGCATATTCCCCATGTTCACTATGTACTTTGCAGGATGAAACGGTGCAATACATCCCACTCATTATCTTACAAACCCATCCTCGATAACGTACTCCAATTACGGTCACCACAAAACTCTCAGTAAATGAATATCCCTCTACGTAACACAAAATGACAACAAACACGACATTACAATCTCATATATATATAACCACATATACCAATGGTATCAAAAACATAAATTTAAACATTTCTTGCACTCTTGAGATAATAAAAATACTTCATAGATGTGGGTGACGAGGATCAAGTCACCAAGGCCTATATCAAGGTGTTAGTTTCCTAAACCTCATTATCATCTTCACACTCTTTCCCAAGTCCAAAACATATAGAAATGTAAAAAACTATTTGTTTGCAAAAATTCCTTAAAGAGACTTAACTTCAACACATTTTTTGAAAAAAAATCAAATTTACTATCTCATCTATAGTATGTAACACCACAACTACCGCGACCATCTAGAATGATCCCAATCACAATGCTCTCACCGGCAGATCTTCACATACCCAAATCTCAAAATCACACTCACAATAATAAAATGGATTGCCTATTGAATTTTTCATATTACTATTTATATTAACATTTCCTTACCTACTATGTTACAATAATTATTTACACTTATCCTTTGGATTAATACACATCACACAATTAAAGTCATATCCCGATAACTCCTACTCGATTCTTATCTCGTTTACAATTTTCATATCAGATTCCACCTACTATCATATCATACACATTCCAAAATATATATTTTCCTCCTTAGCATCTTTTCAACTTGATAAATAAAAAAATTGTGACACTTATCATACATTCACTATTACATCAATATGCAATTACTTTTGGATAAACATTAATTTTCATCATCACTCTCCATTTCAGCGAAAGGGGGCATACAATCGGGTAATCCTATAATCCACCTCATAGCATTACATAATCATTTTACACTCCTAATTCCTCATAATAAAAAAATTATCATACATTATGTGACATTTCACATCACTTTTAGCAATTCCCCTAATGACCTTATACGGGCAGAAAATGTAAAATCTCTCCATGAGTTATACATCAATCAATCACACACATTTAAATCTCAATAACATAAAATTTATACTATTCAAAATTACATTAATCAATTGACAAAAACTATTTATTTATTCTTCCAAATGACCTAATATGGGAAGTTACTCTACATTTTCTATTGCTTCCAAACGATCAACATGGAAGCCATATCATATATATGTGGTGACACCCCCTGGAGTTCATGAAATGAGACTTTATTTCCTTTCCTATACTACTCCTATATGGATTATTCGTGTTTGATTGAAATAAAGGAAACTTGATTGGAATGATTTAAATATGATCTTTGTCCACTTGCAGTGGCTATACCTTTTTAGGATGTAGTAAAAGTTGGAGAGTAAAACTAAACCTCTCTCCCTACATTCTTCCTCTTGTGGAAGGATGCCTAAATAATAAGTATTTCACACACATGAAATTGGGTTGTAACTAATCACTCCCTACCCCAACACATCTTGATAAGTGAAAAAATGAAATCTATAATCACTCAATATTGAAATCATCAATCCCGCTTAGTACTCCTCATAATGGTCCCACATATGTCATTATGCCACATGGATTTACATGTTGATCTATGGCTTTCCACGTTATATTTTCTTGTTCTATGTGTACTTTTACAACATGGGCATCTCTAGAATTCCCACAGTATGTTCCTTACTTCCTTTACACTACTTGAATTTCATTGAAATAACATAAAGGGGGAAAATATAGGCAAAAATCATGTACTTACAATATTTAGTATACCACCAAGTATGTTGTTTTATATATAGATATTACATAAGAAAAGTATTCATTATTCACCTATTCCCTATTCTATCAATGTTTCTTGTTGGTTTCTATTGCTTTTATCTTTCACACTTGTCACTCCTACACTTAGTTACGGTTTGAGCACAAGGATCCCTATTAGTCATTCTCTTCACATTTTTCATCATTTATCTCTGAAAATATCACCCAGAACTCCTATCCATCCTAGTTTTCCATGCCCTCTTTATGTTTGATCTTCTTTTTGACATTTGAGGTAGGTAGTTTTGGTTTTCCCACTCGTATCCAGAGGTACTAGTCAAGATGTTGGGTCATTATTATTGAAATTCAAGCAAGATATCCCTATATAGACACAACATATATACCATAATAAGGGTGGGAGATTTCTATCGAGGTTTATCTATCTAGAAAGCAAAATGACTACATCTTGGGCTCATTATTCTAAAAACACATTGCGAGAAAAAGGGGATTTCATTTTATTCCATCAACACATTTTCATTTTATCTTATCATCACCTGCTATCTTGGAATCATTGGGCAAAAGGGATACCTAGGGTACTATTGTACACACAAGAACATAGAATTACATTGGGTCTAATATGTAGTCCAATGCTCACCATAAGTTTAGTAGTTAATAGCATAGGATAGTCTAGTTGCTCATTTTTCATATTCCATTTTTAGGATTTTATGTATTTTTGAGGGTTTTTAGGTGGATATTTGTGTGAAATTTTATAGTTACCTCAGTGATCAAAGTGTGACATACAGGTGACCAAAGTTGAAAAAGTGTGAAATCCTTGTGATTACATTAGAACTAGGTTTCAATCATTTCGCAAACTCCAACGCCTCCAAAGAGGTCTTGGGTGCCTATAGTAGCACTCAAGTTCTTTACCATACACCTATGACTAAGAATTTTCACCTCATAAGTATGATTTTAAATTTCATTGCGAAGGTTTGTATTTATGTTTCATCTCAATCTTTAGCCTAGGCACACATCGAGATAAGCAAAATCTAAAAATGTACCCTATCCCTTCCATATGATTTCATCATTAAAACTCTATAAATTGCCTAGATAAATAAAATAAAATGTAATATAACAACCTAACATAATGCAAGTTTGCATTAGATAAATTAATGTTGAGATAATGAGATAATACCCAAGTAAAATAAGGTAGAAAATAAAAAACCATAATGTGCAAAGATGGTTAAAAGAGCCTTAGCTGATTCACGAGAGGTTGTTGGAATATGTTGCAGTGAAGAATGGATGAACAAAGATGAAGAAATGTCACATAGAAGCCTGGAAAAAGTAGATCTAATAGATTTTACTAGACAAGGGTGGCTAGAGAAGGATAGGGGCACCTATGTGTTCCCTAGTCTAGATTCTTGGCACCCTAGGCTAAGAAGATGGTTAGAAAACATCCTCTGCAGTGTCACAAGAGGTTCATACTTATTCTAATTTTATCATGTGTATGTCACTATGAGATCATCGAGGTCATTGAAAAATTGCAATGAATGAATCACCTACAAAACCCCAAACAAAGAATCAAAACCCTAAAAAAGAAATATGAAAATGAATGGGTCATATTTTCATTAGCTATGAAAATGATAGACTTATAATTGAGAATTATAATACATCTTAGACACAATGTAGGTTTTTTTGTGTGTGTGTATATAATATTTTACCTATATTTCTCTTACTTCATTTACATGTGGATAATGAGCACATAGCTAGATGTATAATGTAAATAATGTTTGCATGGAAACAATAGACTGCCCTCTAATGAAGTATGAAATGGATGAAATGGCCTTTGTCCCTTATGATTGACCTAGATGGATGCAAATGGATCTAAAGATGCCTTTTATGGATGTAACCTTAGGTATAGATAGTATATGGTTAGTTCTTGGTCCCTTATTATGATCACATAACTTTACATATATATTATTCCTTCATTTGAATTTTTAATTAACCCCAAAAAGAACAAATACCAAAAATATAAGATGTTGAATTAGATAGAAAGGACCCGTAAAGTGTGACAAAAGTACGAATAGGATAAGTGGGCCTAGAGGGGATGGGGGAACTTGACCACGCATCCCGGCCGAGCACCGGTGACTAGAATGAAAAATGCTAAAAGATGAAAATATAAACTAAGAAAGTACAAGTGTAATATTGAAAGTAGAAGCATAAAGTAAAGAAAGGTGGCCAAGGGCATAGGTTAATTTTTAGTATTCTTACTTAGGAACCATATCAATAGTAGTAGACAATTGAGACTAGATAATTACTCAAAGTGCATGATTTTATGTCTTTAATTTTAACCACTTTATGTTGGTGAGTAGAATCCTCTCTAACATAAATTAGATAGAGATGTGTACCTTATATCCATGTATAGTGATGTAGAAAGCGTCTTTGACGGACTAGACAAAGTGTGGAGTGATAAAAACGTGGAGTGAGGAGACTAATGATTCCAAAATTTAAGAAGGTGATGAAATTGAACCTTGGGAAGAAACACATATGTAAATTCCAATGTTTGTGATGTTTTTACTACTTGTTTCCCATACAAAAAAACATGCAAAAGAGAAGAAAATCAAGTAGTAAAATATGCATGTATATGTATAAAAAGCTATGAAAATGAAAATGTTAAAATGTGAAAAAGGAATGTGTGCACCTAATCTATGATAAGGAAAGAATGTAGAAAGGATCTAGTTGATGAAGTATGAGTTATTGGGAAATCTCATACCACAATTTGAAAAATTATAGGGAGGAAAGTCTTATTTATCCTCCAAACTTCAACCACTTCATGAAATCAGAGATCATCTCTGTATTATCATTTTTTTTGTCGATTTGATGCCATGATGTAAGTAGTGTAGAGAGGAAGTTCTGTTGTTATCCTATAACCTTTTATTGCTCCCTAATAAAAAACCACCATAGATAATGTGTATTAATGCATGTGTTAAGGAAAAACTATCCTGTAAAACCCATTGTGTATGAGTCCTGTAGAATGTCTTAAACCTAATCATTGTGTAACTACACCCCAGGTTATAGGCGATCAAGGAAAGACAATGCTATACTAAGGACCCAAGTCTAATTTTTATCCGTAAACTATGTTGTAGTGGTATTGTGATGTGTTGTATACTGCATGTATATTTTTTTGGGGTAAATGATTCACCTAAATGATTCCCCCCTCTTTTGGGGCACATGTAATTTTGTTTTAGGAGTTTTTGGCCCAAAAGATGATCAACTGCTGAAACTTTTCTTTGTAAGGGTATGTGCATGTGCTCGGTAAAACCAAGGCATGCACAAACAATTGGATAGGATACAAGTGTTAGTTGATAAAATAAATACATGAATGTATAAGGTGAATTATAATCTAAGTAGAGAATATGCAAGTAGATAATGTAAACACCAAAGAAGACAATATAGACCGCGAAGAGTGGCTTGTAAAAATTAGACATCACTCATGATGCTGAAATAAAATCAAGGCCAACAAATCCAAAATAATACAAGTGTGCACAAAACCCAAAGGGGAAGCTTGTAAAAATGGCCTGTAATGACAAGAAAGTACAAGCAATATAATAGATAAACATGGAAACAAATAGCCCTACATAAGAAATGATGCACATGAAGAATCCATTAACATGTTAAAAGATAAAACTCATTTCATGCATGTATAATATGATAAAGTAATGTGTTATGAACTAGAACAAAAAATATCACTCTTAGTTTACGGAAGTGGATGTGCCCGGGAGAAAATGTGGTACTATTACTAGGTACAACACTCAACATCCATAGTGTGTGTAATGGCCCTATATAATCTACAATCAAAACTAGAAAGAAAGTGAACATGCATGTGTGTATGATAAATATAATGACATAAAAGATATCTATCTAGTATATGTATTAAAGTGAACATGTACAAGTAAATGTAAGCAAGATTAAATACAACCAAGATATGAAGTATGTTGTGGATGGATCGAATGGAATGTAGAGTGAATGATAGGAGCTGTGTGACCCCGATTGAATGAAATTGTATGCAGCGAGGTTCATTTGTTTATGCCCCTCGGTAGCCAAAATGAATCAGTAAACTAGAGTTCCTCATCGGGAAATGGTCGAACTATATGTTATTTGTTATGTGATGTGATGAATGTGTAAGGATGATAAGAAACATAGAGATGAGGTGTGAAAATGTGTGATGATGTAGCCTAAAGTATATATCACAGCAAGATAACATAATACATGATGATTTTAGCATAAAACGTATATCAATAAAGGATTCTAGAAGAAGTTATGATGTAGCCTATGGATATATCACTAATGGGTACTAGAATACATGATGATGTATCGTATAACATATATCACTAATATAAGAATGTCACATGGGAGAAATATTGATTTATTGATTATGTAAGTGTGATGTGGTCCATTTGTGATGTATACCTCAATAGTCTAGTATGGACCATGATACTAGAGTGCATCATATGGTAGTGAGTGTAGTACATATAACCAGAAGAATATGATGTGTAATGTGTATTAGACATGGTGATGATAAATCATCATGCCATGTGTAACATGTCTCTGTGTAATATAGATTGTATAGTATGTAATACAAGCTACATAGATGAGATAATATTTTTATCTGTATAGTAAATGTAAGACATAAGATACAAGATGTAGGATGTATGTATGTAAGATGTATGATGTGTAGTGTGTGAGGTTCATGTGTATAGCATGCCGTAAATAGTAAATTTTGAACCGGAGGACAAGAGTGTGTTATAGGGAGTTAGGTGACAGGAGTCACCTACCAAAGACCAAGTTTGTGTGGAAAAGAAAACAACATGACCATGCGATGGTGGTGGAATTTGATATGTTTCGGGCCACCAAGAGAGGGAGTAGTTTCTTTGATAAAAATAATTGGCTAGCTCTTTGAAATGGTGGATTATTGGGTAACGGTGCAACAAATTTAGTAGGATGAGGTGTTGAACTAATGTTTAGATGCGGATGCTTAGGTTGACTTGAAGCTCCATAGATAACTTGATAGGATATTTTAAGAGACAATTTCTTAGTTTGAGTAGACTGAAAAGGGGATTCTTGAATAATCGATAAGGCATATTAGAAGTAGTGGCATGATGCTCATTAGACATATAAGGAGAAAATTTAGGGGTCCATTTGTATGTAGCCTTTGTAGATGGGTATGTAATATAATGTTGTGCAATGAATGAGATAAAGCTTAAATTAATATGTTTAAGTATTCATTAAAAATCACAACATCCATATGTCCATCAATCAATATGTTTGAGTCTTCATTATAAATCACAACATCCATTTTCATTATGTCCATTGATTTGATTATAATTACAATATGGATGACCACGATATTTTGTAAGATGATAAGGGGATGGAGATGAGTAGATTGTAAAGTGATCAATTGATGACTAAGGAGATCACTAATAATTTCACGTTGTTTAGCATTGTGGTCAAATATGAGATGCTCTGGTAATCGTATGACTTGACGCTAACTAATATGAGCACATGTAGTAGACATACAATTAAGATGAGATGTAGAAGGAGAAAAAATATGATCCTTAGAAGCATTCTTAAGATTTTGAATTTCATATTTAAGAAATGTATTTGCGGATTCCATAACCTAATATTTTTCTCAAATAAATAATTCAAAACTTGAATTGAGTCCAACATAGATTGATTATATGGAGGATCATAAAGATTAGGATCATCAGATAGCTAATCTAAAATAGCACTCACATGATGCTGAAATGTATCGCTAGGGAGATACATGGTGTCTAGGGATTTTTAAATAATAAATTGGCAACTAGGATGCATTTCAATTAAATTCTACAAATAGATTTGAGAAAAATTAGGAGGCATGATATAAAAGATGATATTCTAAAGAAGGATCCAAAATACGATCACAAGTGGGGTTCACCAAAATGATTGAACTAACATGTAAATACACTAGCCTAATCTAATGTAAGTTTGCATAAATAAATGAATGCTGAAATATTAAAATAATACCCTAGAAAACTAAGCTAGAAAATATAAAAGGCTAATATGTAAAGATGGTTAGAAGAGCCTTAGATAATTTTCATAGGTTGTTGACAATGTCACAAAGGGAGACCAATTAAATAAAGATGGAGAAACATTACACATAAGCCTTGAAAAATGTATATTTGACGGATTTGACTAAATTGGGGTGTCTAGAGAAAGATAAGGGCATCTGTGGGCAGCCTAGTTTGGATTCTAGTTTACCTTGCCTTCGTAGATTCCCGAGAAAATCTCCTATGAGGTGTTGCAAGAGGGTAATAATTTTTCACCATTTGTCACATCTATGTCAATATGTGATTTTCGAGTTCATTATAAACCTGAAATGAATGAATGGCCTATAAAAACCTTAATAAACAATTGATATCCTAAAAAAATAAAGATCCAAATGAAGGGTTCAGACTATCCTACACTACCAAAATGATGGAATTATAACAGAACGTTGCGGCACTGCCCTAAATCTCAAATCCAAAGTAGTTTTGTGTATGTTTTGTGTAGAATTTGTGCTCTATATTACTCTTGAGCCATTCGCACGTGGATATATAACACATATCCAAATTTAGAATGTAAATAATGTGTGCATGGAAATAATAGACTCCCCTCCTATGAATTTTGATGTAGATGAACTAACCTTTCGCCCTTGTGATGGAGCTAGATGGATACAAATGGAGCTATAGATTCATTTGATAGATTTGACCTTAGGTGGAGATAGTAGATTCTTAGTGCGTGGTCTCTTATTACGATCACATAACTTTATATTTATATGATTCGTTCGCTTGAATTTTGTAATTAACCCCGAAAAGTCCAAATATCAAAAAGATAAGATGATTAAAGGGCTAGAAATGACCCAGTAAGTTTGAAAACTACAAAGAAGAAAATGGATCCCAAAGGTTATAGGGAACACCCGGTGTTGGTGCCCTTGCTATGTGCTAGTGTGAAGAATGACCTATTCAAAAAGGTGAAAAGATAGAATGAGCAAGTACAAGTCCAAGGCTGAAAAAATAATCATAAAGCAAATAAATGTGGCCAAGGACATCGTTTAATTAGTAATTTTCTTGATTAGGAACCATATGAATAGTAGTATGTAATTGAGACTAGATAATGACTCCAAGTGCATGATTTTGTGTCTACAATAGCATCTATATTTCATTATATGTCATTTATATCAGTAATTTCTTGTAGAATTTAATAAAATAAATTCATATTTTATTAAATCACATACTATACACTATTGCCTAGCCAGGAAGCAAGCAAAAGGTGCCCCATCCCCTCTTGATGCCCCTGACCTCTTCGTACTATTCTCATTCATTTTGGGTCCTTTCTAGAAATTTGAGCATCTTAAATTTTTGTATTCACCATTTTTGGGGTTAATTACAAAATTCAAGCAAAGAAATATTATAAATATAAAGTTATGTGATCATAATAAGGGACCAAGCACTAAGCATTAGCTATCACCACCTAAGGTTGCATGTAGTGTCTATTCAAGAGAATTTAAGAATCCATCTAGCATCCACACAATGGCAAGGGAATTCATTATTATGCATACACTTCATAGGAATGTAAGTTCATTCTATTCCATGCACATGTCTATTTAAATCTCTTACATCTAGTTATTACTTGCTATCAATTGTGACAAGCATAAGAGCCACCTAGGGCATAATTCCACACACACACATATAGAACTACATTGGGTCTAAAATGTAGTGCAGTGCTCAGTTGTAAGTTCACTTATTTGATAGTTGAGGATAGTTTGACCCCTCATTTTCATTCTTTTCAATTTATGATTTGATGCACTCTTGAGGGTTTTATAGGTTATTCTTTTTGTGCAAGATATCAACAACATTAACGGACATTGTGTGACCTAATAGCGAATAAAGGTGAGTGACACGGGAACTAATTATGACCCCGTGAATGAGGATTCTGAGGGTTTAATTAGTCACAACACCCAGAGCAGGTGTAGGGTTCCTTCGTGCACCCTAGTCTAGTATATTCCTACATCTCTACATATTTCTAAGCTTCATTGCGAAAGTATGCTCTTTGGATTTATCAATTTTCCATCTCTATCCACCTTCTTGATCTTAGTGAATTAGATAAGTCATTTTATCTTTCATACATTCTAGCGTGATTTTCTAAAGTCATATTTATTCATATTGCATATTCATTTTATCCCTATATTGCAATTAGTATTGCGAATTTATTTCCATATTTTTAAATCATTTTTGTGCACTGTCTTTTGAATCCACCATCATTCTAGGTAGTTTCTCCTCTATTTACTATATCTCAATTTGATGGTGAATTTAGAGTTATCTAAAATTAACTCTCTCCTAGATTAATTTGGATAACTCATTTAAAATTCACTTAGCACTTTATTAAAGCCTAGGATGTTTAAATAGCCATCAAATTCCACCTCTCGAAAGTACTAACCATTGGTATTTACAAAACCCATGAGAGGCTTAGCTAATCCATTAGCAGTTATATTTAAAAGGTTGTGTGATGTTATTTTAAACATTAATTTCAAATTCAAGCATCATACAAGGGCCACATGATAGAAGATCAAAAGTCAATGTGGGGATGATAATTGGATTATGGTCTCTCTTAGCCATTTAGATTTTGTGGACCTCAATCCCATGGAATAAAGTAAGATAAATAAAAAAATTTGGTCCGTGGCAAGGCGAGAAAAAGTCAACGCAGTTAAAGAGAAACATGGAAAAACACAAAGATTAGAAATGGCGGAAGATCAATAGGTGACGGTGGACACGTATCACCATTATGGTGCAGGGGAAACCAGATGGGTTTCCAAATAGTTTTTAATTATATCCAAATAGAATTTTAAGTAAACCCAAATAGAATTTGCGATGTGAAGGCACAAATAATGAAAGGAAAGAATGAAAGTGAGAGATACATACATTGTGAGGATTGTGGATATTTATCACCGGCTCACATTTTGTGGTTGTTAGTCGAGCTAAAAGAATACTATGAAATTTCTAGGACCATGGAGTTTTCTCATTGTTTGTGCTTCACACTCGAGAAAGTTTTTATAATCGAGGAATGACGTTGAGACATGTGTGGACATTTTTGATTAGTGTATGCTTCGCGATGGATAATTCGGGTTTCATAATGCCTCCGACCTCGCAACTAATGAAAGGAAAACAAGTGGAAAATTAAAAGCATGAAAATGTAGGTAGTTGTAACCTCCAATTCCAATCAAAAGTTACCACATGTCACTCTCTTATTCATCCTAACATACAAATATTCAATGGCCATAAATGTTTCTCTAGAGCTCTAAATTAGGAAAAATTAGTCACATTGGAAAGGTCTCCGGATCCCTTCAATTTAGAATCATTTGAATCATATATTGATGGAATTTTGTAGGATAAAAAGAAGAAAAATAGTCAAGTATTAAAAGTGTAGTTATAAATTTATCAACCACCCGAATTGATGAAGTATGGGGCTCTTACCTTCTCCTAGAAGTAAAAGGAATTTGGGGAACATGTTTGACATGGTACACATGATGTTTTTAAGAGATTAATGGATTATTAGCGGTAGTTGAATATTTAAATCTATATTGTAGGGAAAGAAAATGTTTTCATTTACATGATAAGATTGAATCTAATCTCTTTCCCTCTCTTTTCCCTCTTCTCTCTCTCCATTCTTCTATATATTGTAAAATGATGCTTATTCCAAAGGATGGAAATTATAATCTATAAAGGAACCATGTCAAAATGGTCTCCCAAGAAGCTATGAGCCGCGAACCTTCATTTTTCCTCTATAGATGTGTTCTTGCCTTTTGTTTCAGTTGTAATGGATTGTGCACACTTTTAAGCAATAAAATCTAGTGTTTGTGGCTCTCTTCTGCCATATACTTTTCTTTATCTACATATCACATGTATTTTACTATTGTGATGTGTTGTGCATATCTCTTGAATTTTTAGGGTTATTTTTATTGTGTTTCATGTGAAAGTGGAAAATTTAATCCTTTTTTGAGTTGTGGCACTTTTTCCCCTCTCTTTGCCCAATTTTTCTGTTTTCCCTCATAGAGTGTTCATCCTCCTTGTTTGGTGCTATCATCCCGCTTTATATTAGGATTTTTATTTTATCCATCTCCTTCTCACCCTTTTCCATTGGAATGATAGGGTAGGGATATATAGTTGCATTTCATTTCCTAGGAGTAGTTTTAGCATTAGGATTAGTTAGAGTAACTAACCTTCTCTTGAGGTCTATTTCAAAGTGCGTGTCCCAACATTTGGAGATAGTCCCATGTTGCCTCAAAATGTTTAGTTGTCTATAACTTAGGGTAAAATGTAATTTTAAGCTCCAAAATTTTTACACACTCGACAGACAAGTTTGAAGATATTTACATCTTCATTTCATCAAGTTTGATCTATTCTTGGTGATATTTTAGACTTTTTAGATAGCTTTACTCATATATGTTGACTCCACTTATTCAACTAACCCATTATCTCAATTTTAGAACCTTCCTTTCAACCATTTCCTCCTTTCTTTTCACCCTTCGATTAATTTTCATGTTTCCAATTCATTCATGGATCTTCTTAGAGGTCATCCACTCTCTCATTTCAGTTCCTCTCCCTTCCATTTATAGCAATAAGATGATATCCCCAAAACATCCTCGATAAACTTACCTCTTTTCAATACAAATGGATATCAATCTCATATTGATCATAAAAAGACATCGTAAACCAATCTATCATTCATAATGATATTGAAGATTTTTTTTTCTTCGGGATTCTTATTCTATCATTCATAGGTAAAGATAAATATTGGTTTAGTAGTTTGGCTCCTCAATCCATTTCCACTTGGGATCAGCTAGGTGAACAATTCTATAATCAGTTTGAGGATAATGTAGATGTCATTTTTCTCATGGAACATCTCAAAGACAATATAGTGATATTCAATGGAATACATTTCAGATTTCAAAATCATATTTGAAAGGATATCGCACATAATTCCTCAAGAATTAAGAACCTAATAAGTTATGCCGTTATTGTTTTATTTGAATGCCTTTTATTCTAATTTATCTATATTGATATAAGATATATGAAGAAACACTCTTCCTCGAAATTTTACAACTTCATATTAGCTTAGAGGAGTCTTATTCAAATTGGCCAAAGGAAACACATTCATATTTCTCCCTGTCTTCCATATTCTTCCAAATTCTCTATACCTAATCATCCAATTAATCAACAATACCTCACTTATGTATCATGCCCAACCATTATCATCATGTATGATGATTGATAACTATTAAAGAGTTGTACGATTATGAATGGGAAGATGAGATCATGCAAAGTGAACAAAAGAAGGCATATTATTTAGAAGAAAGTTAGATAGACTCGGAGGATACTATTCCATAAGTGGTTGAATTGTTTGTAGAGGAAAAACAAAGTATGATCGAGCCTGTAAACACTCTTAGTCTTTAGGAAAGTCTCGCAAGAAGATCCCATTTGTGGGAATGATCTTCTAAGAAATGATCAAACCAAAATAATTATACCATGCCCAATCAGATATCTGGCTAGTATAGAGCCTAAGATAAAGTTGGAACCATTCATGCTCATTTAAGAGCATGAGGATGATCTTCAATGCACCAAAGGTCAGCTACAATGCCTCTCAAATATAAACACAAAGAAACTAAAAGAGGTATTAATTTCATTTGTTGTTGATACTTTAGGAAGGGTGAAGATCCATGTTCAATTTTATTAAAACCCATGTTCAACGTCAATTCAATTACATGGTCTAAATTTATGATGAAAAGAAGTTATTTCTCCCTACCTATTACAAGTTTTGTTTAGCTTCATTTTTATCTAGTTAGATTAGGGCGATAGGTTTTTTTTTTTAACATTTCTTGAGCACTCGTTCAAGTTTCCACTTGGGACATGTATAATTTCTATTTTGTACATATTTTTTGAGAGATTTTGTTATTTCTACAAAGTTCATTTCACATAGCAGGTTTTATGATGAATTCAGATAGGTGGAGATATTTCTAAGATTTATTTATAGCTCCATAAATCAGTTTTAGGATATCATTCATCAGGTAGTTCAAGTTAAGTGCTAAGTTCATAAAGGATTTGGGAGACAAATCTTCAAAGTTAAAGATTAATTTCTTTAAGGTTATGCTTGACTCCATTTCCAATGGATGCTTCAAGGTTACTGGTATTTCATCTAAAAGGAAGAAATCCCTATACGTTGCCTAACTATTATCCCAAATTAATTCGATTAATTTGGATAAATCATTTTAAATTCACTTAGCACTCTATGTAAACCTCACACATTTAAATGACCCTCAAATTACACCTCTCCAAAGAACTAACCATTGGCATTCAAAACCTAAGAGAGGCTCAAAGAATCCATTAACAGTTATATTTAAAAAGGTCATGTAACGTACATTTGGATCTAAAATTTCAATGAAAAGCATTATATAAGTGCCAAATGGAAGAAAATCAATGGTCAAGGCGAGGGACATATGGTGGGATTTCAGGTCTCTTTGAGCCATTTGGGTTTTGCGGTCCTCGAAGCCTACGGAATAAATGAAGCTAAATAATAATTTCAAGTCTATGATGGGGAAGAAAAATTTAGTGCAATAAGAGAGAAACATGGCAAAGAAAAATTATTACAGATGGTAGAAGATAAACAGCTTAACTGGTGGACACATATCACTATTCCGTGCATGGTGTGCAAATGTAAAGTGTCCAGAATGAGATGTATTTAAAAATGCTTTGGGTCTAGGTGGTCTCGTAGATCAAGGCACATTACATGACTTAATTTCTATGGATTCAAAAGTTTTATTTCTTCCAAGATAGAAGTTGTGATGTAAAGGCGTAACCAATGAAAGGAAAGCACAAAAGAGTGTGTGTTCGACATTATGTGGAGCATATATCTTTCTTATTGCCTCACATTTCATAGTTTTCAATCATGGTAAAATAATAGTCTAATATTGCAAGGAGTGTGGAGCTTTCTCATTGGTCTGCTTTGTGCTCTAAAAATGTTTTTATAACTAAGGAATGACATTGAGACATGCATGGAGATTTCTCATTGGTTTATGCTTTGCGATGGATAATGGAGGTTTCATAACACCCAAGAATGTAACCATTGAAAGGGAAACATGTGGCAAAGTAAAAGCATGCATGCATATGTAGAAGAAATATCCAAGGCCAATGAAAATCTATACGTGTCACTCTCTTGTTCATGCCAACATGTAAATATTCAATGGCCATAAATTTCTCTCTAGAGCTCCAAATCATGCAAAATTAGTCTCGTTGGAAAGGTCTCCTCAATCTCATTAATTTGGTATCATTTGAATTATATTTATATGGAGTTTATGGGAGAAAAAGAGTAAAAGAAAGTTTTTTCATTAAAGTGTAGTTGCATACTTCTAAACCACCTAAATTGATGGGGCTCTAACCTTCTCCTGAAGCAAAAGGAAAATGGGTAACGGGTTTGATAGGGTACCAATGATATTTTTCAAAGATTAATAGATGATTGAAGGTAGTTAAATCCTGAAATATATGTTGTAGGAAATAAAAAAATTCATTTATGACAATATCAAATCCGATCTTTTTCCTTTTTCTCTCTCCATTCTTATTTATATTGTAAAATGATGGTTATTATAAATCATAAACATTATAATATGCGAAAAAAATGTCAAAATGGTCTCTCAAGAAGTGTAAGCTATGAAAATTCATTTTCACCTCTGTAGATGTATTATTTCCTTCTGTTTCTGGTTTAATTGGTTGTGTACACTCTTTTAAGAAATAAAATCTTATGTTTGTGGCTCTCTTATGCCTTATACTTCTTTTATTCTTACATATTTCCTCTCTTATTCTATTGTAATGTGTTTTACATATCTCTCTCATTTTAAAACTCCATTTTGATTGTGTTTCATGTGAAAGTTGCAAGTTAAATGTTTTTTTAGTTATGTCATTTCTTTTTCCTATCTCTTGCCATTTTCCCAATATTTCCTCATAGAGATTTTATCCCCCTTTTCCTGGTGTTGTGACCTCTCTTTCGATTAGGCTTTTTGTTTTGTGTATCTCTTTCTCACCCTAGTCCCTTGGAATGATAAGCTAGACTTATACGGTTGCATTTCAATTTCTAGTTTTAGCATTAGGATTAGGTAGAGGAATCGAAATTTCTCTAGAGGTCTCATCTCAATGTGTAAGTCCCTCAACCTAGAGACAATCCGATATTTCCTAGAAATTATTGGTTTTTATGACTCGGGAAGGGTACAACTTTGAAATCTATCATTTACTTAAAGCCCATCTTAAAGACCTATTATGGTGAAACCACAACACCCCTAAATGCTCCCAAGTGAATGGTTGAAGAAGTTAGTGTGATTTTTTAAACATGGAATTATCCCAAATTTTGGGACTTTGCAATCAGGGATAACCCTACGGATGAAGGTTTATTCCTATTCCTCTATTCTAAGGCACAAATCCAAATTATAGAGGATCTACTCTAAAATCTACTCTAAGTTTCCAAAGAGATGGGGTTAAGAACATTACAAGAAATTAAATCTAAACTAATAGAGGTGATGCACTAAAAGGAATAATGAAACACCCGCTTTGCATGGAGATGGAAACTACAACAAAATTAAGTAGTATTAAAACACACCACAAATCAAGCCATTGATGAGAATACTCTACCCATTAAACACATGATACAATAACCATCCTCAAATAACCAATATTACAATGAGAGATCATAAGAAATCAATGAACTCAAGAGAGGGTTGAAATTCATCCACAAAATTGGTTTTTGCTCCATAGATTTGATACACTACATTACAATGGCCAATAGGCACAAAATTTCATTACAACTTGAATTAGAGGTTTGAACTCCACAAATTAACTTACGAAAAGAGAATAAGGGTGGTTGCACAAGAAAATTATCCAAAATTAGAACAATGCCCCTCCTTACAATATATATAAAGAATGGTAGAAGGGAGAGAGAGGGAAGAAAATCAAAATATTAGTTCAACCACCCTTAAAATGCATTGAATTCACCTGCAATAATGATGGGTACTCTTTGTAAAACCCATACCTCCTTGTACTTTTCCTTTTTGGAGAAGAAATGAAGCCCATATTTCATCATTGTGGTAGGTGGGAAACCTAGAACATGCTATAAAATGGTAGACTATATTTCATCAATTATTTAGAGGACACACAGAGCTTTCCAAAAAGTATTTTCTTTTTCAAATACGAACTACCACTCACAAGTCATGACCATCTGAAGATTAGGGTGCCATTCTTTATTAATGATGAGTTCTTTGGCTCAGTTTATTTGGACTTTGAAATGCATCGCAACCTCTGAAATCCAAAATTTTTGAATTTTGGGCATTTTGACTTCAAAGGTTGATGTTACTGTTCATTCGACTAGCCGTGTAAAACCTCCAAAAGTCTGAATTCTGAAATTCGGACTTCAACTTGTGATTTTTTTGTTTTTGGCTTCCAATTTTTGAAAATCCAAAACCTCGAAGTACAAAATTTGGACTTCAGGTTTTAGAGCTTGTACGCCTTTAGGAATTATTATTATTTCAACCCCAAAAGTAACCTATGAAATCGGGACCTCCAAAGTCCAAAATCGAGACCTCTGAAAGTTTGAAAATTCCCACCACTTTGACCACGAGTAATGTTTCACCCCGAAACCCGAACCCTTTCGGTTTTTGGCATTTTAGTATTTCAGGTTTTGGCTCATGTTTTTCCATTTTTCTCGGTGAAGACCCTAAACCTTTGAATTCCTTACCTCCTGAACCTCCGAAAGTCCAAAATCTAAACTTTAGAGTTCGGACTCGATCCATGGTGTCATTGACTCAAAAAATCCGAAGCCTTTTTGGACTTCACGATTTTGGGCCTTTTTCTTTTTTTTATTACTTTTCTTACCTCCAAAGGCTCCACCTCTGAAGTCTAAAATAAGACTTAAGAGCATTTTCTATTCCAAAAAGTCTCCGCTATGATCGACTCCTTCAACTATACTCCTCCAAAATCAAAATACAAGATCCATGACTGAATAAACCTCATTTTATTAGTGCACAAGTTTATTTCTATTCAATTTTCCTTAGGGGGAAAATTGGATAACAAGACCTTAATGATCATATCAATGACCATCCTTAGGATCTAGACATGATTTTATGTGTTTCTACGATGAGGAGGCCACAATTAATGTGGGGATTATTTCTTCTTCCCCTATCCCCACCTCGATTTCCACCTAACTACTTGTTTCCACTATTCCACCTACATCTACTGTCCTATTTACGTTCCTAATCAAACCAATCACTTCACTCCACCTCTTGTTTCTCACAAATAGAAAATCTATTCCACTTGCACTAAATATTTAGCCTCTTTTTATCAAGAACTTCAACAAAACAATCCATAAATTACGATAAGTTATTTCTAGTGCATCTCCATTTCTATAATATATGCTAATCCTTCAATCTCCTTTTACACTTTTCAATTCCGGTTTTGCACTTCCACCTAATTTCATCACCTTTAAGTTTCCCATTTTCAATGGCCATGGAGACCCTCAAGAATATCTTCGATATTTTCATGTGGCATGCCTAAACTATGCCAATGATAATACTTTATTTGCAAATATTTGTACTCGTACTATCCAAGATTATACAATGCATTGGTTTTATGATCTATATGTCCACTTGGTAACATCTTTCATACTTCTCACCGATGCCTTCATTTCTCATTTATCCATCAATATCATCTCTAAGATCTCATAATCTCAACTCACAAAAATCAAACAAGGATCTAATGAACATCTTTTGGATTATGTTTTAAGATACAAAATCAAGTTATCTAAGATGTCAAATGTTTTTACGAACTCTTAAATTTAAGATCTATTTGTAAAAAATCTATAACAACATCTTAAGGAGAGTGTTATCTTTGAGACCTCTCTATCATTTGATCAACTATGTCATACTTTTAAGTTGCATGAAACAAAAATCTTATATACGAAAGGTTAAATACCAAGAATATATTTAGGCTTCTACACTTTCAAAATAAATAAATTTTCAAGCCAACCGTAAAACCTACTAAAGCTAAGGTCATTGTCAAAATTTTGGTCACTATTGGTCCTCTAACCATGTCTATTTATTTATTTATGGAACCATCCATTGAGGGGTGTGACATAATCTTTGGCCTCCTATGGCTCTGTGAAAATAAGGCTATCATCTCTATGAACCATTTATGTCAAAAATGCATTCATAACAAGCAATTCAGCTCTATCATTGGTGTTCCACCATCTAAGCCATCACTCCAACCACCTCTTAAGGCTGCTATTTCCTTAGATAAAATACCTACAACCCCAAAAATCTCACAACTAAATCACAATCTGCTCCTACCATTCCTATTCTCACTCTTCCTAAATGGTCTCATCATTCTACCAATCTGTCACATCGGTTTAGGTTCACTATTCGTACCACTACTTCACATCGGTATACATCATTATCTCACTCTCATGTACATAATTTTCCATCACCTCCATGTTCAATTGCATATAGGAATCTATCACATCCACATTTAGTTACACATAAATGTCCATCATCTCCAAATTATACTCATCAATTGCATGCATTTATAATTAGTTCACCCGCAAAATGTTTATATCATTTACCATGACTCTTATCACATGGTCAGATGCCTTTATATCCATAGGAATAAAATGGAGGACCATCATATTTCACTTTCATATGATAAAAATTCACTCTCACATTTTGGGGTGCATCACACTATTTCTTTCTCTCCTCTTTCTAGAATATTAAGTTTTCTTATATCTTACACATATTTAGTCTAGTATTACCCATTCATCATACATATCTTGATACATTAATATATTAATTTCCTAATGATGCACTCTCATTATTTTCTTCACACTTTAATTTTGAGGGAAAACTATAGACATTAACCTCACACACTTGCACACTATACATAGTACACATTCTTACACACTTTATCATATCACACCTTTTACACTTGGCATATTTACAACATAGATCTCTAGCATATATATGTCACACTACACATTACACCTCTCACACAACACACATTATACACACATGACCTATTATTCTCACTATTTATTTCACACACTAGGTGCATTACTCACTATACAATCTCAAACTGCATCTCTATTCCATCTACTTCCTCATCTTTTGGTCATTACCCTATGATGCACTCAAGTTTTTTATTTTATACTCAATTTTTGAGGGTTTCAAACTAAGATAAACCTCATCACACTCACTCACATGCTCACACACCTCTATGATTCATGCTTTGATGAGAATATATTTCTAGCACACACATTCGTACCATTTTTTGATGGCACAGTCTTGTTGTACAGTTAATTTTTGACTAATGAGGGGTCTTGTATAAATAAACCTCATTTCACTCATACTTACATCCATAGTGGGGGTGCATGCTACTCTATCAAAATTACATTGCATTTCATTCCATCTCATCCACAACATATTGCTTATATTGATCGCATTTACTCTTACTTTTTAAGCTTCCATGTACAATTTATTACACATGTTAGTAAGATATCTTGTATGTCCTTATATTTCTATATACACATACACGTTAACTTGATTTCTAGTTGTGATTATGTACCCAATAAAGATCGATTAACTTAGCATGAATGCTTGGCACAATACCTGAGACCAGTCCCACAATGACTCTTGGGGGCATCCATTTTTATCCACAGTACAGGTTCTACTATTTTATTTTTCATAACACATTAGTATATCAGATTAGACATCCTTTGACATACTTTTTATCTCTCTAACATGATAACAGTGCCTTATGTATAGCATTTGTCTTCCGTATACCTATTTTTCTACCATTGTTTGTCATTGAATGTCATTGTTTGTGGGATTTTCCCTTTGTCTTGTGTGAATACTTGTATGCTTTTGGCATAGTAGGTTTTGATTGTCTTTTAACCTTGTGAGTGGTGTCCTATGTTTTTAACCAACTTTTCATGGTCTCATTTTTCTTCTTTCATGCCTACATTTCTTTCTTGCATCTTAGATTACATATTATGTTTTACATTAGTGTTTGTCTTTACTTGTACTAACACTATTTTCCTAGCCACTTTTTTATGCCTTTATTTCTACCAAGAACACTCCCTCCCCCTATACTCCTCAAAAATGTTGCATGCACCCTAAAATAAATATTCAATAGAATAGTCGGTCATCCTTTCGGCCACATACTCCTCAATAATTTCGCATGCACCCTAAATGAGTGGGTAGCATTTAATTGAATCTATCACCCCATATAATAGTCTATAGAAAATTTATAACATATTACAAAGTATCATTACAACACAATTATCACTCTCAAACAGGGCTCAAAATCTAACTTACGTCCTTAGCATAACACAAACATTAGTTCTCATACCTAGATAGTAGTGCATGGGTGCCCCTAACACTTCCAAGATGCCTTATATTAAGGGGTAGTTACAAAACATTATTCGGTGCAACATAGTCTACAACACTTAACAAAACTACTTTTGATAGGTCGATAGTTGTTTAGCTTACATTATACATACCATACAACATTTTCTTCTTTCGCATTGGATAATAATTCATTGAAATGGATCAAATTTTTACACATCGTTTAGAGTTGTGTTCTATGTTGCGGGAAGAACTCAAAGGATAGAGGATGACACCATAATTTCTTCCCCACACTTATTCCATCTCTTGGCATGAGATCTCCTAAAAATTGCATTCATAAAAACATCTGTGTATTCACCCAAAAACTCGGTCTTCTACATATTCTACACGATCCTTTTTACACACTTTTTCTCATCATGGATCAGGTTCACATGTTCCTTTTTGAACTTTTACATACTTTCTTACATACATTTAACACATGTTGATCATATACATGTGTATTTTAATTTTTTTACCTTCTCTTTTGCATTTCTATGCATATGTGAAGTGGTAATCCACTTCATCTAACTTCATCATTCATCACACATCATCACATCAACAATCGACATCAAAAATAGTTACAATAATGACACTTACACATGTCTTCCCACCCTAGGGTCATCATCACCATCACTCTTATAGATATCCATGATTTAATCAAATAAAAACAAAACATTACACAATAAAATAATAAAACTAGATATATTGTAATTCATTCGAGACAAATTCCCAATGGAGAGATGTTATCCCGTAAAATTGACAATGCGAAATTTTACAGTAATCCTACCAAAAAACAATTTCGGTCCCGTGACGGGACCGAAAGTGTTTGGAATGATCTTAAGATCCCTTCCGGAAATCCAGCTTTTCCAAACTTAGTCATTTTGGTCCTTTTTGGCTAGGGCGCACCTTTTGTCTGTGCAACACATAATTTATCTCGCGCCTCTTAATTTTCTTTGGTGCACCCTTTGAGGTGTTGACACAACAATTTTTGCACCTCCCCGTGATGCGCCTTTCCTGCTTGCGCCAAGGCACATGCGCCTTCAAGTCAATAACACAAAAGTTGCGCCGTGTTTTGGTGCGCCTCGGCACTCAAAATCTAGTGTTGACAGTCCTTTAAACGCACCAAAGGTGCACATAATTTCATGTTGACATGCATTTATCTGCGCCAAAGGGCACAAAGTTTTACGTGTCGACACATGTTTTGGTGTGCCCTTTGTAAAAGTGGTTGGTGCATTTATTACACCTTCACCTATATATAGGTGCATCCACCCTGTCACTTTCACAATTGAAAACACGTGATAATTTTATTCCTCTGCACCTGTCAGCATGCCTGTCGTCCTCGTGTCATGTTCGTGGACCCCGCTTCGTCTCTCACGTTCTATATATTCTGGGTGAGTGGTCCTTGTTTCTCTTGTGTTTTCTTTTTGTTGTTTGTTTGTGGTAGGATATAATGGATCTATGAGGCCATGAAACCCTCCCCCTCCTACTATTCTTGCAATCTCTCTCCCCAAGCTATTTCCATCCCTCTTTCCGGATTTACCATTAAAGAGGGCTCCGCCTCAAAATATGACCTAGATCTCTTCATTGTGCCCCTTCACCATCTGAATCCCAAAAGGAAATGGCCTAAAAACACACTCAAACACATCGGGGGAGAAGAAAACTTAACAGCATTTTGACTGCTTTTTCCTCTCGGCGCATTCACCACGCCCGTTATATAAAATAAAATACAATCATGCCCGGAAGGCGCACTAATCCTTCTTGTAACATGAAAATTACCCACGCCATGTGGAACCGAGTAAAACCTAACAATAGCGCAGCACATCCCCTCTTACAACAAAGACAAGGTCATGCAAGCCTTCTCGCGCGTCAAGTTCCCCTTTTGCGCACATAAATCCTATGTTACACACATCAACCCTGCGCCCTTTGGCGCACCAAAGTTCCATGTAACATGAAAAATATATGTGCCATTGGCACATCCTATCCCCATGCAACATGAAAATTATCTGCGCCCAGTATAAAACACATATGAATGGCGCAGGTGCACTTCTGCTTACAATAACAAAAATGTCATGTGCAGCATCCTTGCGCCCTATGCCCTTTGGCGCTAATTTGTTCCTTGTAACACCCTCCTTCTGTGCACCATACTATTAACCCTATAGCCTGCAGTGTCCTTGTGCCCTGCGCCCAGAGGCCTTAAAATTACTAACTCTTCCTTCTGTCAATGCTTTAATGGAAGATCTAACGGCTAACATGGCTCTTTTGCGTTGAACTTCACTCCTCCTTCTTGTAGATCAACAACTAGAACTCGATCCACATATGTCTACATCAAGCAAGAGGCCGACCAAATCAAAGGGCAAAGCTAAACTTACAGAGGAAGAGATGAAGTACAAGTATCAGAGGGTCAGAATGCCCGAGTCCCAGTAGAATGTGACCGATATAAGAGACTCTGAGCTCGGTCACATTGACATGGAAGATTTTTGGGCCGTAACTAGAAGAGTCACAGAAGTCCTTGGATGGAAAAACTGGTGGGCGGTAATTTGTCTATTTTTTGTTGGAGGGATCCCCTTCAAGATAATAAAAATGAATTCATGATGGTAGTGGCCCACTGCTACAATAAAGACACAAGATGTTTCAAAATGAAAAGGGCGAGGTTATAATCAACCTTACTACCCGACATTTCGAAATCATGCTTGGCATTCCTCACCACCGGTATTTCATGGCCGTGAGCCAAGAAGACTGCATTAAGGCATGGGAGGATAATGAAGACCAGTGCATTCAGTTGATGAATGAAGTGTATTTAAAGAACAAGAAGGTGGTAACCAGATGGCCATAGGTTATTCACCGTAGCGATTTCTTCGAGGAACTAAGTGATACCATCACATTCCTAAGTAGAGTGTTTGGGCTTTCTGACACCCATTACTTTCACAAATGGATGCTCAGGTAATTTGAAACTATGAACAAGAATGTACCAGATCAACGCTTCGAGTGGGTGGAGATCATAAGCAACACCATATCCGAGTAGCTCCAACAACTCACCACAATGGGGAGGTTCTACATGAACTCCTATGTAGTTTATGCTGCAGACTCGAGAGGGATTATCCACCATTGAGCCGATGCGGGGTTTAGCCCTAGGTGAGAATATATGAGTACTACCCAGAGCTGAAGCTAGAGAATAGCATCCCGCAGTTTACCAAGATTAATGACGCTTTCTTCTACAACATCATCTACCTTTTGAGGCCGAACATGACTCACGGTCGAACGACCAAGAGCATTGTCACAACAACTAAGAAGTGGGGAGCACTGTTTACCCAATTCCCCACCTTCACCTATCTCAGAGTAGCCAACTTCTTGGGAGCCCACCAAATTTCCGAGATATGCCGGCCCCAAGTTGATCCTGTTAGAGCTGTCCAGACAGCTCATAACCTATCATGAGAAATGTTTGAAGAGGAAGAAGGGTGGAACTCCTTTCCCCCTCACAAGGCAGATACACCTGCGTTTCTCATCACAAAGCCCGGAAATGTTTGCAGAGCTAGAACTACTCAATCTAAAGCACAACTTCCGGCCAGGCCCACTTTTGATCCAAGGAATTGCCTTCCCAAGGCAAAACTTGATCCAATCCACATTCCACAGATCGAGGATATCTACATCGACCTGTACCATGAGGTCAAACTCAGAAGAAAGGACCACTCTCGCCTGGCCCTGGCAGAGATCATTCAGTATGGCATGGCCATTATCCCAAAAGGTTATCAAACTACCGATCAAGAAGTTGATCAGGTGTATCTTGACACGGATGGGGACAACTGGCCATTTTCTGCAATCGACAGAACAAAAGTGCCCCAGACTATTGAAGAAAGGGTCAAGGAGACATTGCGGCGAGATAGAGCACTGGTGCAGGATGAATGGCCTTATCTACCTCGGGGTGGATTTCACCACGTCCCCTTTGGGAAACGCACCTGTCAGGCCAAAACATTTGCCAAAGGGAAAAGGTAAGGACAAAGAGGGAGAACCAAGCTCTACTCAAGAAGGAGCTCCTGAGAGTCCCCTTCCGCCGCACAAGAACAGGTTGTGAGCCTGTTATCTCTAGAGAAAGAAGTGGTCAAGATTTTCTCGATGGCACATCCACTCAGGGTGTTGCCACTGCTACAACTACTGAGGTTCCTTCTCTCCCTTCTCTTCCTCCTCTTCCCCCTCCTCTCATGGCTCAAACGACCATCCCTTTGGTCGTATCTTCTTCCCCATCTTCCACTGTTCCCCTTTCCTCTTCCTCCATCTTCTCTTCCCTTGCGGAGCTGTCCCCCACCATTTCTTCTCTCATTTCTCAGCTCCCTTCCATCCCCACATCTACTTCCCCTGCAGTGTCTCCTCCTTCCGTGAGCACTTCGTTGGCCTCTCTGTCAATGCCACCACCAAGTGTCTCTACGCACTTCCCTTCCACTACTGCAGCTGCCCCCTCTTCCACTTCTGGTCCCACTCCCATAAGTCCAGCTTGGATCTCTCAGCACCTGAGCCAACATAAGAGGAAAGTCCCTATCGCACCAATGGACTTCTCCATCATCCCATCAAAGGGGGCTAAGAAGCAAAATCCCATAACCCGCTTCTCTCAGAGTGCATCAGGGGAGAGGGTAATGGAGATCGCGTATCCCGATCCTTCCAAGAGTAAAGAAGATCTATCTCCGATGAATTATGCAGTGACCCAAGTCACAATGGGAACGTCTTTTGAAATCCTTCAGGGAGAAGCCCTATCTGCAGTCGATGCCCTTTGCAAGAAGCTCTAGGAAGCAAAGGAAGAAAAGAGGCTATTAAAGGAGTAAAATAAACATCTTCTCCATGCCTTGCAGAAAATGGGCAGGTACACCTCCTACAACTGCCACCAAAACTCCTGTGCCCCTGAACTAGGATAAGATAAATGAATACGCCAAAATCGGTGAGCAGGGTATGGTAGTATCTCTTGGAGAGACCAAATCCTCAAGGAAAGTGAGGGAGTAATCATCAAGTTCACCGAATTGTATGTGAATATCGATCGGGGAACAAGGCACTCTAGGTGATTGTGGGGCCCATCTCCGAAGAGTTGGACCATGCTAGGCTACAGCATGAGACCTTCCAGAAAATGCTCGACTATTCAGTCAAAGATCTGGTCAAGTTCGGCATCTTCGATCACCCTAGAGCCCCCAACAAAATCCTTTCTACTCTGGACTACCGGGTCGATCAGTTGGAGTTTGTCCTAGAAAAAATAGATAAAGTCAAGAAGGAGGCCTTAGAGGCTATGCACCAGATGGAGCAGATCATCTTGAGAATGTCCCCAGGCTTGCTCACTCCTTCTTTCACTTTTGAGGAAGGCAGACGAAACTATTCGGATCTTCAAGGAGATCGTCTCGCAGGGGCTGGGGCTAGAAGTCACCTTTGACACCGAATCCATCAACAACCTTCTGGCCTGTCATGACTTCATAGGGTACCTGATAGAGGTAGGAAACGAATATTCCAAGCTCCCGAAAATCTCACAGAGGAGCGGGAAACTTGTGAAGTTATCAGTGATCGTCACAAGGATCCTACCTAGGATCAACTTCAGCCCATGATCAGCAAGTTCATGGAATATCGGGCCCAGTTCCATATCACCTCTCCTGAACAATAGCAGAAGCAAGACACCCCTTTTCGGCCGTGAGACGATGATGAATAGTCTCCTTCCTCTCGATCTTCTTTTTATAAATATCTAAGAGTATGTTGGCACAAATGATGACATCATCCATGTTGCACCATGGGATGATGTCATCCACCAAGTTGCCAAAAGTCAACAATTGACTTTTAGATATTTTGTAGATACTTTGTAATTAAGTCATTGGTTTCTTTTTGTCTTCTCTCTCTTCTTCTTCTATATATACTTGAATGCTTGTTGTATTCAAGGAGGTGGATATCTTTCAGATGAAAAATAGAAGTAGGAAGAAAAGACTTTGAGCTTTTGTAACAAAAAAGATATTAATACAAATATTAAGACTTTGTGTTGAATATGCATGTTATGAGCATTTTTAATCCTTTTTTACGTCAGTTTATGTGATTATTCTGTTAAATCTATCTCTACCTTTTTGTCATTTATCCATCAGTATTGATCTATTCGTTTATGCAAGTAGGTTTGGCTCCACTCATTACCAATCCCAAAACATAATCCTTCTAATCCTTCTACTTTGGAATTCATTTCTTTTCTCCCTTCAGATCTGATCTTTCTTCGCCCTTCCTTTCATTCCCTTCTTTTCACAGTTGGAAATACCCCTACTGGGATGAGATCCCAAACCCCGAAGGCAGAATATTGTGAGACTTGCACAAGATTCCTACCGGTAGAATAGCAATAAACCAATTTCACTTTGTTGTCTCAAAGAGGGGCTATGCCCTGCACACTGTTGGCTTGTCTATCCATAGATCTAGCTCCCACATAGATTTTCAGACCAACAATTTTTGGCGACTCCATTGGGGATCAAACAGATCTACTGGATCTAAGGTAGTGGTATGTTAGAGAATTAGAAAATTCAAACATCACTACCTGTTTGAAAATTTTAAACTTTTCACCAAAATCCAAAATTTTTGCAAAAAATGCTCCAAACTGAAAATTTTCTTCAGAGATCCCTAGATCTGGACTAGATAGAGATCTTTAGTTCACTGAGTTTTTACAAAAACCTGTATTTTTTCATAGATCTGAGTTTCTGACAATTTACCAAAAATTTCAAACTCTTTAAAAAGTCAACTCTAGATCTAAAAATCAGCTTACTAAGTTTTACCATTGTTTTATCCTCGTTAATCATCGTCATTAAAACCGCAATCGGTTGTTAAAAGAGGGATAAAATTAAATATCCAGAAAAGTGCATGCTGCTGATTTTTGTCAGAAAAATCAGAAAATCAGCAAGTACAATAAAAAAGAGTTCTTAAATCTTGCTCCAAAAATTACAGATCTGGAAGGTACACTGGCGGGTGAACCATTTACTCATAGCAGGAGAGCTCATGGAGAAGTTGATCTTACTTTTGATCTTCTTCAAAGGCACAACTTCAGTGTTACACCAAAGACGCTTCTCATCACCGAGTTCACCGACTGATTGGTCCAGAGTGTCTCACCTCCACAAAGGAAGCATCTCTCACAAGAATATCCACATCACTTTGCAGTGCTTTGTTGCTCAGTGGGACCATCCTCCCAGCACGCGTTCTTTTTCTAGCTGTTCAAATGGTAGTACCATGGGGAAATGCTATGGGCCCTCTAGCTTTGCCACATCCTGTTCACGCGCTCCCACATGGAAACCGAAATAATTTTCCCAAATTTGATGGGAGCGGAAACCAAAGCACCGATTCACATATCTCTGCATTCATCATGTCATGCAGTATCCTCGATGTGACCCATGAAGATGTGTCGGATCACCTTTTTCTAGAAAACTTACAAGACCCGCCAAGAATGGTTTTAGCATTTGCCGGCTGGATCGATTACTAGTTGGGCCACCTTACGGGATACATTTGAAGACAAGTATAAGCCTTCCGAAGACGCGTTCGCGTTGCTATCAAAGATCACTCACCTAAAGAAGGAGGTCAATGAAACTATGCGCGACTTCATCACCCGTTTCAATTCACTGATCAACCGTGTTCCGCCTACCATGCTTCCAACACCGGAAAATCAAAAGTGCTTCTTCATAAACGCCATGAGCTCAAAAGTAATTTTTACTCTTGCAAGAACAAGTCGCTACTTTGGTCCTCACCCAAGTTGCTACCATATGGATTGAAGACAACTTGCTAATATCTGGCGAGTTAAAGTGAGAGTCATCCAAGCCTAAAGCTTTGATCCCTTCTCCAACTCCTTCATCTGATCCGGCATTTCAAAAGATGGTGAATGACTTGCTCGCATTAAAGAAGTAGTTAGCTCAAGCTTCCCCTAGTTCCTCATACCGGGATATTCCATGAAGAACTTTCACTTCCAACATCGTCCCGCATAGGCCGCATTTTCCTACAACTGCTCTGCAGTTGGCACTTGAGGCTCCTCCGGTCAACGCTTTAGCTGAGATCAAAGAAGAAGAAGAGAAAAATTATGAAGAACCTTCATTTCCAGGTGAAGATGATCAAGATGTCGGTGAACCGACTGACGACTCTACTATCGGGTATATGGAATTTGATGAGGGGGAATCTGATGAAGAAGAGGGTACCCAAGGGTATGCAAGGCATAATCATATCCTATTTTTTACCGCTCGCAAGGAAAAGAGGCAGAAATTGCTGCCAAGGTGCAGAAAGAGAAAGCCGTGTCAAACACTCCTCCAATCATCGTAAAAAGAGGTAATCCCCTTCCATCTCAATCAATCACTAGGTCTTTTTCAAGAAAATATTTTACCCCCGTGTCTCCTCCGAATCAGCCCTCTCATGTTCCTATTAAGGCCAATAATCCTACTCTACCACCACGAAATGAAGGACTCATTTGTTCATCAACGTAACCCTTGGCCGCATTTGACATTATTTATCATGCTAAAAAGACCAAGATCTAAATGTCTCAAGCCGAGTATCTTCATTCCAAACCCCAAACAACTTGTAAGGTTAACTCAATACATTCAAATCAAGCTATCATAACCACTCAGGTTTCCCTGAAAGGAATCCTTTCTACTCCTCCTTCATCCCGCATAAACGTTGCCTCGACCTCTGCATCAGGAAAGATAGAACCTTTCTATCTCTCCCTCCTAATTAATGGCCACAAACTAAGCAACTGCATAATTGATTTTGGGGCTTCTGATAATGTCATGCCGGAAAAATTTTCCCATGCTTTGGGCCTCACCCTTACCAAGCCTTTTGGCAGATGTTATTCCTTGGAAACCAAGCAGGTTCCGCTGATCGGTCAAATCAAGGATGCACAGTTCGCATTTGCGGCATTCCTAGAGAAAAGAGTAAAGATGACCGTCCTTGTTGCCGATATTCCGATAGCATATGGAATTCTATTAGGAAGGAGTTTTTGCAACAAGGTTGGTGGAGAGATTCATATGGACTGGTCTAAGGCTAGAATCCACAAAGGTATACAAACGTTGGAGCCAGAATCACAAAAGAAGTACCTGGTTACTAACTCCGATGACCCCAAATCCCAAATTATCTTTGAATCATCAGGGATGGGAAACTATTTCTTGTCTACTGAGTCTGACAAAATGGATGTCCTCATCTAAGAAAAGGATCTTAACAAGATTTGGACATTACAATTTGATGGCAGTTGCGCGACTAGTGGATACGGCGCTGGAGCCGTGCTAATATCTCCCGAAGAGAGATTATCCCTCTCTCCTTCAAGTTGCAGTTTTTCAACATGAATAATACCATTGACCGAGTATGAATCTTTACTACTTGGCATGCAAGCCGCAAAGGAAAGAGGGATCAAAAATCTAAAAGTACAAGGGGATGCCAAATTAGTCGTAAATCAAGTAAAAAGGATATACCAAGTAAAGAATGAAAGGCTCAGACATTACCGCAATGCAGTGTGGGATAACATCGAAGAATTTGATGCTTTCTCAATAGAGGCCATTCCAAGGGCTCAAAATGACATGGCCAATTCATTAGTTGTTTCAGCATCCCTTATGCTACCTCACCCAAGGTTGAAAACATACACGTATACCATTGAGGTAGTTTTCCACCCAAGCGTGCTAGACAATTCTCAGCACTGGCAAGTATTCCATGATGACAATCAACTTATTGCCTTTTTGGAAAAGGAAAAATTTTTTAGAGAGCTTCATTTTGAAGGATCCACTTCTGCATGCTCGGAATCTATTACTGATCAAGATGATGAATCAAAAAGGAGCGATGGCATATGTCAACTCAAAGGAAATAAAATTCCAAAAGGTTTGGTTTCTCTGGAATGTTTGTTCGACGATGATGTGATCGCTTTTGTCGAAAGAAAAGGTGAGACAATCCTAACTCCTCCCCAGAGACCGAGCCGGTCAATCTAGGTACTATGGAACATCCGCAGTTTGTAAACATCGGAAAATGTTGCACACCTGAAGAAAAGTGGAAGTTTGTCAAATTGCTAAAAAAATACATGGATGTATTGGCATGGTCTTATGCCGAACCTTAAATCCTTCAAGCCGAAGGACGTCCAACACGACATCCCATTGAAGAATGATGTCAAACCCTTTCGTCAGAAACAAAGGCACTACAATCCCAAGGTCTCGGGTACCATTCAGGTGGAAATACAAAAAATGCTAGATGCGAGAATCATTTTTCCTATCCATCACAAGATTCTGGGTTTCAAATATTGTGTCAAGACGCAAGAAAATGTGAGATACGCATCTGCGTAGACTTTCACAACTCCGAATCGTGCATCCTTAAAGGATAACTACCCCTTCCCATAATGGATCGTGTTCTGCAAGTAGAATCGGATCAGAAATGTTGTCTATGCTTGATGGTTTTTCTGCTATAATCAAATTGAAGTATCACCTAAGACCAATTCAAAAAGCATTCACTACTACCCTAGGTACATTCTCCTATAAAGCAGATGCCCTTTGGCTTGACTAACACCGGTGCCACCTTCCAAAGGGGAAATGGACTTCGCATTCAAAGGTATAATGGGGAAGGTCATCATAGTTTATTTGGATGACTTAACTGTGTTCTCTAAATGGTGAAATGATCATTGTGATCATTTGGAGCAAGTATTGGCCAGATGCCGAGAGCATGGGATCTCCCTGAATCCGAAAAAGTCCATTTTTGGAGTCACAGAAGGAAAGTTACTGGGGCACGTAGTCAACAAAGAAGGAACAAAGATAGATGTTGAAAGGGTTAGGGCTATCCAGAGCCTTACTTTACCAACAAGCAAGACCGGCGTTCACTCTTTCTTTGGAAAAGTAAACTTTCTCAGACACTTCGTTCCTGATTTTGTTGAGAAGACTCGCCATATATCAAACATGATGAAAGGGTCACCAGCTTTCCAGTGGAGCGAAGAAGGAAAGAAGTCATTCAAGGAGATAAAAGCCTCCGTCGCCCATGCGCCAGTCCTGGTATGTCCTGATTTCTCCAAAAAATTATCATGTATAGTTATGCATCTGAGCATACAGTGTCAGCTATCCTAATGCAAAAGAATTCTGAGGATGTTGAATCCCGATTGCATTTATGAGCTCCCCCTCAAGCCTCATGAATTGAAGATGTCTCAGTTGGAAAAGCATGCCTTCGCCGTTGTCAAAGCAGTCAAGAACTTCAGGTACTACATTCTAAACTCTCATACGGTAGTTCTAGTTCCTGACACTGGCAGTCAAGTCCATCTTAACTCAACAGGAGTTAGGGAGTTTGCGAGGGAATTGGATCACAAAAGTCCAGGAGTATGATCTAGATATAAAACCAACCAAGCTAGTAAGAGGCAAGGGCCTTTGTCAGCTCATGGCTGAAAACCGAGGTTTAGAAGACCCTGACGGAAAAGATGATTACACCGATGGAGCACAAAGCCAACTGGAGAAATCCGATTCACTACCCATGGTTCTATTTGTCGCGACCAGCGATGAATGGTATTCTGATATTGCTTTCTTTCTCACTTATGGTGAATTCCCAGCCCATCTAACTACAAAGGAGAAGCGTGCTATAAAGCTCAGAGCAGCCAGATATGTCATCTGGGATGACGGTTTATACAAACGTGGAATAGATGGCATCTTCTTGCGATGTGTTGACAAACCACAACAGATAAAGTTACTTCAAATTTTCATGATTCAGCCTATGGTGGTCACTTCTCCTCTTCCATGATAACACACAAGATCATCCGGCTAGGTATTATTGGCCAACGCTTTTCCAAGATACAGCCACTGGGTAGCAAAGTGTGAGCCTTGCCAGCAATTTGTTGGTAAGCCAAAATTGGCTGCTTTTCCCCTCAGGCCGGTCGTCATTGATGAACCATTCAGGCAGTGGGGAATCAATTTTATTAGTGCACTCAATCCCCAATCGAGTGTTGGACATAGTTATGTCCTGACAGCAATAGATTACTTCATGAAATGGGTGGAAGCCATACCTGTCAAGCATGCCACTTCCGAGGTTGTTTACAGTTTCATCAAAGAAAATATCATTGTCAGGTTTGGCATTCCAAGCAAGATTGTTGTTGATAATGCTTCCAACTTCTCTTCACAGGAAGTTATTAGTTTTTGCTATGAATACGGATAACCTTGGCTCACACCTCGATTATTACCCCCAAGGAAATGGTCAGGAAAAATCCAGTAATAAAAACTTAGTGACCATTATACGAAAGCTAGTCGATAAGAATTAGTGAATGTGGCATAAGTCATTGTATGATGCTTTGTGGGTAGACCATATTACTCCAAAGAGGTCCCTCGGTATGTCACCTTTTCAAGTGTTATATGGAATCGGTGTTGAGCTTCCCATTTCTGTAGAACTTCCTTGCTCTGTGCTTGGCACGAGCGATTGAAGATGAGACTTTCCAAAATTCTCTTGAAAAGAGGATCATGTATCTAGCAGAGCTCAAAGAAAAGAGAGTAAGAGTGGTCGACAGGATCACCGAACATCAGAATCAAGTCAAGAGACTGTTCGATAAAAAAGCTAAGAAAAGAGAGTTCCAGGTGGGAGACCTCGTCCTTTTGTGGGACAAACGAAAAGAGCCAAAGGGCATGCATGGAAAATTTGATTCCCTATGGAGAGGACCTTTCAAGATCAAATGGCTCAATGGAGAGAATAGCTTCTATCTCTCATATCTAGACGGAACTGATCTCCCACTTCCCTATAGCGGGCAGCATCTCAAAATATTCAGGAAGTAGAGCTTGCTCTCTTCTTTGTACAGTTTACTTTTTGTCATGTGTTTTCTTTTTTCATCACGTGTTTTCTCTTGTCGCCCTTGTTTTTGACTCTCTTACCCAATGGATAGGCACATGAAAATATGGGATTCTCTACCCTTAAGTTTCACTCAAAGATAGTCCCCAGAAAGAGCCAGCTTGTTATCCCGTAAAATTGACAAGGGCAATTTTACAGGTAACCCTACCAAATTTTTGTTTCGGTCCCGTGATGGGACCGAAAGTGTTCGGAATGATCTTAAGATCCCTTCTAGGAAATCTAGTTTTCCGAACTTAGTCATTTTGGTCCTTTTTGGCTAGGGCGCACCTTTTGTCTGTGCAACACAGAATTTATCTGCGCCCTCTTCATTTTCTTTGGCGCACCCTTTGAGGTGTTGACACAACAATTGTTGCGCCTCCCATGATGCGCCTTTCCTACCTGCCAAGGTGCATGCACCTTCATGTCAACAACACAAAAGTTGTGCCGTGTTTTGGTGCACCTCGGCGCTCGAAATCTAGTGTTGATAGTCCTTTAAATGTGCCAAAGGCGCACATAATTTCATGTTGACATGTGTTTATCTGCGCCAAAGGGCGCAAAGTTTTACGTGTCGACACGTGTTTTGGTGTGCCCTTTGTAAAAGTGGTTGGCACATTTATTACACCTTCGCCTATATATAGGCGCATCCACCCTGTCACTTTCACAATTGAAAACACGTGATAATTTTATTCCTCTACACCTGTCAGCATGCTTGTCATCCTCGTGTCACGTTCATGGACCCCGCTTCATCTCTAACATTCTATATATTCTAGGTGAGTGGTCCTTTTTTCTCTTGTGTTTTCTTTTTGTTGTTTTTGTGTGGTAGGATACAATGGATCTATGAGGCATGAAACCCTCCCCCTCCTGCTATTCTTGTAATCTCTCTCCCCAAGCTGTTTCCATCCCTCTTTCCGAGATCTACCATTAAAGAGGGCTCTACCTCAAAAGACAACCTGGATCTCTTCATTACGCCCCTTCACCATCTAAATCCCTAAAGGAAATGGCCTAAAAACACACTCAAACCCATCAGGGAGAGAAGAAAACTTAACAGTCCATTTTGGACTACTTTTTCCTCTTGCGCATTCGCCACACCTGTTACATAAAATACAGTCACGCCAAGAAGGCGCACTGATCCTGCTTGCAACATGAAAATTACCCGCGCCATGTGAAACCGAGTAAATCCTAACAATAGCGTAGGCACATCCCCTCTTACAGCAGCACAATGTCATGCAAGCCTTCCCTACGCCGCGCCAAGTTCCCCTTTTGCACACATAAATCCTATGTTACACACATCAACCCTACGCCCTTCTGCACCAAAGTTCCATGTAACATGAAAAATATATGTGCCATTGGCGCATCCTGTCCCCGTGCAACATGAAAATTATCTGCGCCCAGTATAAAACACATATGAATGGCACAGATGTAACTTCTACTTACAATAACAAAAATGTCATGTGCAGCATCCTTGCGCCCTGCGCCCTTTGGCGCTAATTTGTTCCTTGTAACACCCTCCTTCTGTGCACCATATTATTAACCCTGCAGCCTGCAGTGTCCTTGTGCCCTATGCCCGGAGGCCTTAAAATTACTAACTCTTCATTCTGTCAATGCTTTAATGGAAGATCTGACGGCTAACATGGCTCTTTTGCGTTGGACTTCGCTCCTCCTTCTTGCAGATCAGCAACTGAACTCAGATCCACATATGTCTACATCAAGCAAGAGGCCAACCAAATCAAAGGGAAAAGCTAAACTTACAAAGGAAGAGATGAAGTACAAGTATCAGAGGGTCAGAATGCCCGAGTCCTAGGAAGAATGTGACCTGGATATAAGAGACTCTGAGCTCAGTCACATTGACATGGAAGATTTCTAGGCTAGAACCAGAAGAGTCACATGAAGTCCTTGGATGGAAAAACTAGTGGGAAGTGGTCTGCATTTTTCCAGAGGGATCCCCGTCAGTACAATAAACAATGAATTCATGATGGTAGTGGCCCGCTGCTACAATAAAGACACAAGATGTGTCGAAAATGAAAAGGGCGAGGTTATAATCAACCTTACTGCCCGACATTTCAAAATCATGCTTGGCATCCCTCACCACTAGCATTTTGTGGCCGTGAGCCAAGAAGACTGCATTAAGGCATGGGAGGATAATGAAGACCAGTGCATGCAACTGATGAATGAAGTGTATTTAAAGAACAAGAAGGTGGTAACTAGATGGCCACAAGTTATTCACCATAGCGATTTCTCTCGAGGAACTAAGTGATACCATCACGTTCCTAAGCAGAGTGTTTGGGCTTTCTGACGCCCATTACTTTCACAAATGGATGCTCAGGTACTTTGAAACTATGAACAAGAACGTACTAGATCAACGCTTCGAGTGGGTGGAGATCATAAGCAGCACCATATCCGAGTAGCTCCAACAACTCACCACAACGGGGAGGTTCTACATGAACTCCTATGTAGTTTATGCTTGCAGACTCTGAGAGAGGATTATCCACCATTAAGCCGATATGGGGTTTATCCCTAGGTGAGAATATATGAGTACTACCCAGAGATGAAGCTGGAGAATAGCATCCCATAGTTTACCAAGATTAATGACGCTTTCTTCTACAACATCATCTACGTTTTGAGGCCAAACATGACTCACGGTCGAACGACCAAGAGCATTGTCACAACAACTAAGAAGTGGGGAGCACTGTTTACCCAATTCCCCACCTTCACTTATCTCAGAGCAGCCAATTTCTTGGGGGAGCCCACCAAATTGCCGAGATATGCCGGCCCCAAGTTGATCCTGTTAGAGCTGTCCAGATAGCTCATAACCTATCATGAGAAATGTTTGAAGAGGAAGAAGGGTGGAACTCCTTTCCCCCTCACAGTGGGCAGATACACCTGCGTTTCTCATCACAAAGCCCGGGAAATGTTTGTAGAGCTAGAACTGCTCAATCTAAAGCACAACTTCCCGGCCAGGCCCACTTTTGATCCAAGGAATTTCCTTCCCAAGGAAAAACTCGATCCAATCCACATTCCACAGATCGAGGATATCTACATCGACCTGTACCACGAGGTCGAACTCAGAAGAAAGGACCACTCTCACCTGGCCCTGGCAGAGATCATTCAGTATGGCGTGGCCATTGTCCCAAGAGGTTATCAAACTACCGATCAAGAAGTTGATCAGGTGTATCTTGACACGGATGGGGACAACTGGCCATTTGCTGCAATCGATAGAACAAAAGCACCCCAGACTATTGAAGAAAGGGTCAAGGAGACATTGCGGCGAGACAGAGCACTGGTGCAGGATGAATGGCCTTATCTACCTCGGGGTGGATTTCACCACGTCCCCTTTGGGCAACACACCTGTCAGGCCAAAACATTTTCCAAAGGGAAAAGGTAAGGACAAAGAGGGAGAACCAAGCTCTACTCAGAAGGAACTCCTGAGAGTCCCCTTCCGCCGCACAAGAATAGGTTGTGAGCCTGTTATCTCCAGAGAAAAGAAGTGGCCGAAGTTTTTCCGATGAGCACATCAACTCGGGTGTTGCCACTGCTAAAACTACTGAGGTTCCTTCTCTCCCTTCTCTTCCTCCTCTTCCCCCTCCTCTCATGGCTCAAATGACCATCCCTTTGGTCATATCTTCTTCCCCATCTTCCACTGTTCCCCTTTCCTCTTCCTCCATCTTCTCTTCCCTCGCAGAGCTATCCCCACCATTTCTTCTCTCATTTCTTAGCTCCCTTCCATCCCCACATCTACTTCCCCTACAGTGTCTCCTCCTTCCATGAGCACTTCACTGGCCTCTCTATCAATGCCACCACCAAGTGTCTCTACGCACTTCCCTTCCACTACTGCAGCTGCCCCCTCTTCCACTTCTGGTCCCACTCCCATAGTTCACTTTGGATCTCTCAGCACCTAAGCCAACATAAGAGGAAAGTCCCTATCGCACCGATGGACTTCTCTCGTCATCCCATCAAAGGGGGCTAAGAAGCAAAAGCCCATAACCCGCTTCTCTCAGAGTGCATTAGGGGAGAGGGTAATGGAGATCATGTATCCCGATCCTTCCAAGAGTAAAGAAGATCTATCTCTGATAGATTATATAGTGACCCAAGTCACAATGGGAACATCTTCTGAAAGCCTTCAGGGAGAAGCCCTATCTGCAGTCGATGCCCTTTGCAAGAAGCTCCAGGAAGAAAAGGAAGAAAAGAGGCTATTAAAGGAGTAAAATAAACATCTTCTCCACGCCTTGTAGAAAATGGGCAGTGCACCTCCTACAACTACCGCCAAAACTCCTGTGCCCCTAAGCTAGGATAAGATAAATTAATATGCCAAAATTGGCGAGTAGGGTATGGCAGTATCCACCTTGAGAGACCAAATCCTCAAGGAAAGTGAGGGAGTAATCGTCAGGTTCACCGAATTGTATCAGAATATCGATCAGGGGAACAAGGCTCTCCAGGTGATTGCGGAGCCCATCTCTAAAGAGTTCAACCATGCTAGGCTGCAGCATAAGACCTTTCAGAGAATGCTCGACTGTTCATTCAAAGATCTAGTCAAGTTTGACGCCTTCGATCACCCTGCAGCCCCCAACATAATCCTTTCTACTCTACTACTACCGGGTTGATCACTTGGAGTTTGTCCTAGAGAAAATAGATAAATTCAAGGAGGAGGCCTTGGAGGCTATGCACCAGATGGAGTAGATCATCCTGAGAATGTCCCCAGGCTTGCTCACTCCTTCTTTCTATTTGAGGAAGGAAAATGAAAATATTCGTATCTTCAAGGAGATCATCTCGCAGGGGCTGGGGCCAGAAGTCACCTTTGACACCGAATCCATCAACAACCTTCTGGCCTATCGTGACTTCATAGGGTACCTGATAGAGGTAGGAAACGAATATTCCAAGCTCCTAGAAAAGCTCACAGAGGAGCGGGAAACTTGCGAAGTTATCAGTGATCATCACAAGGATCCTGCCCAGGATCAACTTCAGCCCATGATCAGCAAGTTCATGGAATATCGGGCCCAGCCAATATCACCTCTCCCGAGCAACAACAGAAGCAAGACACCCCTTTTCAGCCACGAGACGATGATGAATAGTCTCCTTCCTCTCGATCTTCTTTTTGTAAATA
This sequence comes from Taxus wallichiana var. yunnanensis, assembly GCA_018340775.1. Lineage (NCBI taxonomy): Eukaryota > Viridiplantae > Streptophyta > Pinopsida > Cupressales > Taxaceae > Taxus > Taxus wallichiana. The sequence continues at coordinate 86,583,381 of CM031237.1, read as the reverse complement.
TCTAAGAGTATGTTGGCATAAACGATGACATCATCCATGTTGCACCATGGGATGATGTCATCCACCAAGTTGCCAAAAGTCAACAGTTGACTTTTAGATATTTTGTAGATACTTTGTAATTAAGTCGTTGGTTTCTTTTTGTCTTCTCTCTTCTCCTTCTTCTATATATACTTGAATGCTTGTTGTATTCAAGGAGGTGGATATCTTTCAGATGAAAAATAGAAGTAGGAAGAAAAGACTTTGAGCTTTTGTAACATAAAAGATATTAATACAAATATTAAGACTTTGTGCTTTGAATATGCATGTTATGAACATTTTAACCTTTCTTACGTCAGGTTTATGTGATAATTCAGTTAAATCTATCTCTACCTTTTTGTCATTTATCCATCAAGATTGCTCTGTCGCTTATGCAAGTAGGTTTGGCTCAACTCATTACCAATCCCAAAACATAATCCTTCTAATCCTTCGCTTTGGAATTCATTTCTTTTCTCCCTTCGGATCTGATCTTTCTTCACCCTTCCTTTCATTCCCTTCATTTCATTGTCGAAATACCCCTACCGGTATGAGATCCCAAACCCCGAAGGCGTAATATTGTGAGACTTACACAAGATTCCTGCTTTGGTAGAATAGCAATAAACTAGTTTCACTTTGCTATCTCAAAGAGGGCTATGCCCCGCACACCGTTGTTGCTCGTCCTATCCATAGATCTACTCCCATGACATATTTTCGGACCAACAAGAGCTTACATATATATATAGCTCAATGAATTCCTATAAGTAGGAAGTCAGGGGTAATCTCTAATTTCTTTCAATATCGCAAACATCTCTCAACTATGAGTTATGCATTACGACTATTTTGCACACTCATATATTATTTTATAAGTATTAAAAACTATTACTATCAAATAACCTAAACCACTCCTAAGTGTTGACACTATGAACAATATTATTGTAACAGTCACCCAATTAGTATGAACATGGAGAATGCTATCTCGTGTACATACTCATGATCTATAAATAAATTAAGGTTTTCAATGATTACCAGCAAATCAAACAATATGAGGTTTTCAAAGAGAACCTCCAACTTAGAAAATATTGTAGATATCCATGATTTAATCAAATAAAAAAACATTGCACGATAAAATAATAAAACCAGAGATATTGTAATTCATTCAGGACAAATTCCCAATGGAGAGATTACATATAAATAGCTCAATGAACTCCTATGATTAAGGAGTCAAGGCTAATCTCTAATTGCTCTCAATATCCCAAATATCTCTCAACTATGAGTTGTGCATTACAATTATTTTACACAATCATATATTATTTTCTAAATATTAAAAACTATTACTATCAAATAACCCAAACCACTCCTTAGTTTTCATAGTATGAACAAAAATTGACATCAACAATAGGTACAAGCATGCCACTTACTCATGCATTCCCGCCCGAGGGTCATCATCACAACCACTTGGTGCACTTTCCCCTTTCTAGTTTCAATGCTTCACATTTTTATAACTCTAGAATTTTACTTATCTCTCGACACACTTTCACCATCGATCTACATGGTTATTCAAGTATGAATATCTATCTACTTTATGTTATCAATATTTCTCTCAACAACATCAAGTGGGGGAAAATGTAGATGCAAAATCACGCACTTTGAGTAATTATCTAGTCCTGGTTACATACTACTATTCATATGATTCGTAAGTAAGAAAATTACTAATTAACCCATGTATTTGGCCTTATTTATTTACTTTATGTTTCCACTTTTGGTCTTACACTTTTCCATTCTCATTCTATCTTTTCATACTTTGACATTTACCATCTTCGACATAAGCACCCATCTAGGAGGCCAAGCATTAGTCACCCCCATCCCCTCTACGCATCGTTGACCTCTTTTATACTTTATTAATATATTTAAGGAAATTTCTAGCCATTTGAGCATATTATATTTTTAATATTCAACATTTTCAAGATTAAATACAAAATTTCAGAAAAGGAATCATATAAATATAAAGTTATATGATCATAATAAGGACAAAGCAAGTAAGCATTAGTTATCACAACCTAAGGTTTCACTCAAAGGCTATTCAAGATCATTCAAGCATCCATCTAACATCAAAATAAGGGAAAGGGAGTGCATTATTTTGTATACACTTCATAGAAGGGGAATTTCATTATATTCCATGCACACATCGATTTACATCTATTACATATAGTTATTGCTTTCTATCTAGAGCATCATACACAAGAGCCACCTAGATCTAATTCCACACAAACATACACATATAATTACATTAGTTCTAAAATTTAATGCAAAGCTTAGTCATAAGTTCACTTATTTGATAGCTAAGGAAAGTTTGAATCCTCATTTGTATTATTTTTTTAGGATTTGATGCACTCTTGAGAGTTTTACACATCATTATTTCATTGCAGGTTATCAGTGACCTCAACTAACATTGTACAATGTACTAGTGACAAAAGGGGAAGGCCAGAAAACACCTTATAACCTTGTGAAAGAGATTTTTTTAGGGTTTTAGTAGTCACAAGAACCTAGAGAAGGTCTAGGAAACCATAGGTGCCCCTTCCCCTTTCCAGTGCCCAGTCTAGGATATTCCTCCATCTCGTGCATTTTTCTTATATTCATTACGACATCCTATGCTTCGTAAATTATCACTTTTCTAGATATGTACACCATTGTGATCTCTAGAAATCATCTAAGTCATTTTATCTCCTCTTTGCAATTATATTTTATACTTTCTAGATTAATTTTGATGGGTCATATTTATTCTTATTGCATATTAATTTTATTCCTACATTATAATTAGTATTAGGAATTTATTTCCATATTTTCTTAATTAGGATCCTAGGGTATGAAAATCAACTAAGGACGGTTTCATTAAATGATTTAAAAAATATAGAATTTGTGAAATTGTAATTATATAGTCGCATATGATAAATAGAGAAATAAAGTATAGATCTCGACCTTAGGAATAAGCTAAAGAAATATGAAACCTTAGGTGCAAAACGGGAGAGTTAAAGACTTCACCGATTTAACAATTGATCCCAAAGTATGCTAGAATGGAAGACTGATGGAAAGGTGGAGAAAACTACCGCAACTTCACACACAAAATTATAGAACTTTCATATATGCTAAGACTAGGGTTCTTGGTCTGGTCAAGGGTGCCTAAATGTCACATCTAATCATATGTGCATGTGGCTATACAAATAATCGAAACTTATCTCTGTTATTTTGTGCTCATATCACTAACCTTGTATATTAATTTCCTATGTGTCCCACTATGTTCGCTGATTTAACTTGTAACTCGCAAAATATAATATCTCTTGTAATACCCTATAACACATCAAATCCTAAAAAATAAAAATATTCAAATGGGTAGTTGGACTACCCCGTGGTCACCCAATTGACTGAACTTACAATTGAGAACTGCACTACATCTTAGACTCCATGTATTTCTTTCTCGTGTGTGTGTACAATCATGCCCTAGGAGGATCTTTTGCAAGATGCACTTCATAGCGAGAAAAATCTAGATGTAGCAATGTAAGTAGATGTGTGTAGGAAAATGAATTTCCCCCTATGAAGTGTATGTAAAAATGCATTCCTTGTCCCTTCTAATGGATTCTTTGATGCTCTTATAATTCCATTATATGCAACCTCGGTCGATGATAATAGATGCTTAAAGTAGGTTAGTCCTTTATTATAGTCACATAGCTTTGTATTTATATGATTCCCTTGTTTTAATTTGATAATTGACAACTACGACTATGACCCATAAGAAAAATATTCCAAAAGATAAAATAATTCTAAAAGTGGCAAAGAAAGATACAAATAGGTTGGGGGAAAATACGAAGATAAGGGCACTTGGGTGCAGACGTCCTAGTATCCATAATAAATAAATATAAATAAACGAAGAATACAGTGTGATGTTGGGTGTGTAAGAGAAAAGAGGAAACCAAAAAGACAAAAAATAGGTCAAAGATAGATTTTAATTACTAGTATTCTCACTTAGGAATCATATGAATAGTATTTTGTGATTAAGACCTAGATATGTAACCAAATGTGTGATTTAGTGTCTACACTAGGAAAAACATTGGCCTCCAAACCTTTATCGACCCTTCGATTTATGATAAATTTCAACCCTTATTTGTGGTAAAAACCTTGTGGAAATCTTGTTTGGTTGTCATATTTGTAATGCCCAAAAATTTCTACTTTTAAAACAAAATAGAGCTAATAATTTAATAGTCAAATTTAGTGTAATTTTTTAATTTTTTTGAAAGTTTAGACATTAGCCACAATAAATAAATTTCTTTGTCAAATTATTTCTACACAAGCTAGTGAAGTTCGAATTAAATTAACAATTGAATATTATTAATTTACTTCCTAAAATATAATTATGCTTTAAAACAATACATTTACCAAGTTCCATAAGTTTAATTAATTATCATGCACCAAGATTCCTTTATTTTCTAACACAAAAGTTTAATTATTTTTTCTAGCCACTAAGTGGCCCCATTCACCCCATTACCCATGCTCTTTTTATTTTATTAAATTTCATTCCCACAAAATACCTCCCACTTAAGTGAGGTAGGGTTTAATTTGGGCCATTAGATTGAATCTATCATAGCCCTTAGATTTGGGTTGCCCTAAATATCCTTATGGATTTCCTTTTATTTCTATTTTCCCTAAAACAACCTCATTTGTTCATTCTTGTTTTGTAGGTTTGGAAGAGGGGAGGAGAAGCCATGAGAGAAAGAAGTGAAACCATGGAAACATTTTCATGGTTTTTGTTGTAAATGGAGAAATCTTCCTCCATTCTTCTCTCCATAGTTTATCTTAGGAAAGGGTTTACTATTCTAAGATTTTTTTATGTAGATATCCCACCATGGATCTGATTTTTGTATTTAATGTAAATATTTATTTTATCTCAAAATTGGGGAAAAAACCCATTTCATTACATCTATGAATTTTAGACATTTGGTTGCCCATAAAATAATTGAAAATATTAAACAATTAAATTTAATTAATTACTAGTTTCTAGTAGTTTCATATTGATGGTTTAAAGCTTAGATTTCAATTAAATTTTAATATAGGTTTTTCACATTCAAGATTTCATTTTTCTCAAAAGTGAGAAACCATCATCCTACCGAGAATGGTTGTCCAATGACCACCACCCTTCCTAAGGAACAGTTCATCAAGCGCCGCTTTTTGTGCTAGGCGGTGGTTATGAAACTACAACTCTACACAAGGTGGTGGTTTTGTTTCCATAAAATAGAATCTTCAATAAATGCATTTTTCAACATTTTTCTACTTAATTTGGTTTTTAATATAATATTAATTTCAATTAAGATGTCTTCCATTCACTATTTGATACATTGAGATCATCTCCTAGTTTCATAAGTACAAATTTCCAAATGCATAGCTTTACCTTTCAAACATACAACCTTCAACAATATGAAATGTAATTTTTATTTATTGAACATAATTTTGAATTTCTCTATTCTTTCTTTTACAATAAAATGTAAAATTTGAGTATAACATCAACTACAATTCATTCTCTTTCACATATTCAATCTTGCCAACAAAACAACAAAGAACTCAACAACACTTCCTTTCAATAACATCATTTTTTATACACACACACACACACACACACACACACACACACACACACACACACACACACACACACACACACACACACACACACACACATAGTAACTTTGAATAACATACAAATTTAGGAGAGTTTCATTTCAAGCAAACTATACAACTTAAGATTTCTCCTTTCACTATAACATTACAAATTTGAATAAATGAAATATACAAGGCTTCTTTTGATAATACAATATTTACAAACTTCCACTCTAAGTGGGAACAATATGATCAAAATTATAACATAGAGATTCTTCCAATCGTTCAAACAAAAATCTTCAGTTCAATGTCTTCTCCCGACTTTTAGCTTTCAAACTTACATCCTTCAACTCTTCAACAACTTCGATCACAATAAAAATAAAGGGGTATAGGTGATGCTCTCTGCCCAACCTATATTCCAATAAGAGGAGAATAAATCTCCTTATTTTCCCCCTAGCCCTAACAAAATAATAATAAGGATCATAATGTAACTTTTACAACCTTTACAAAAATGGCTTCACAAAACATACAACACATTCAAATGGACATACTCAACAATATTTAAAACTTTCCCAACAACACATATGTTTGACACCAAGCTAAAAGGAGAAAGGAATATGTGAACCACCTCCTTTTTCCTCTTAAGTGAAGTAGGAGTTCCATCCAAATGCTTCCATGTGCACAATACACAATATTCAAATACATCCTTATCTCTCCCTTGTGAATATGCAAAAATATGTCCATATTTTCCTTTTCAATCCCCATTAATGGAACTCCTAATCACACTTCCTCAAAAATAAATGCCTCACACCTCCATTTTCCCTCCCAATTGTCCCATACTTCCATATCCCACTCACATTTAAAGCAAGCTACCCAAACCCATTATATCACATTCACAAAACCCATGTAAATACTCATACAAACATAATTTTCACAAAATATACATAAATAAAGAATATAACAAAGGTGGAGATCCTACCTCTTCATTAAGCTTCCAAAAATGTTCAACGCAACAAGCTTTCAACACCTTGAAGAAAAGCACAATCAAAAATGAACTCCAAAAAGGGTCCAAGCATACAACTTAAGACCAATTTCAAAAAGTGCAATAGAAGAAATAAGATTAAATATCCCTAATGGGATACCACTTAAAATGCACAAAATATATGAAAATTGCAGTAGAGTAAAATTTCTTATTTTTACTAGGAATGACCAACTAGGACAATGAATGGGCTTAAATTGATATCTCACAAAATATTGGCCCACAGTGCATGAAATTTTGAGGGAAGCTTGCAACAGTAATAATAAACATTATGAAAACATTTTTGGATTTTTTAGAGTATTATATTGCTGCCAGAAAAATTACATAATGCCCTAGGTAGATGGAAAACTTCGTAGAGGTTCGTAACCTTCTAAATACAAGAGTAGAAATAAGGGTCTTTGGAAATAAAATTGACATATATAGGCAATAATATTTCCACCTTCGGATCTGAAAATGGATGACTGAAAAACCTCCAATAAAGACTGCAAGTCACCTCGCTTGAGTTGGGTTAGAAAATGATGGAGGCAGCTTCAACATGTTACCATGCCTAGCCCAAATGGCTTCGTGAATCTATTTGGAGCCCTCTCGATTATCTTCCCCAAATGCCCCCAAAACTCTCCAAAATCCTTCCTCTGAAACCTCTATAATGTCTCTCCCACACATCCTAGAAGTGGTTCCCAAATGATAGACTAGGGTAGATCTCTCACTACCAAAGAATGCCCTCCCCAGCCACAAATGGGTCTCTCACCACCGAAGCTAGGGTCCCTGTGGGATTTGAATCCACAAGTCGTAGATGTGTAATAATAGTAGCCGCACATGAAGGGGTTAGTAAAATGTATGCCAAAAGTCCCCTTTCCTTTCTCCCCACTCCTTATATACATTCCAAAGAAAAAGAGCACCAATAGACCCTATACACATTTTATTCTATGGAGGGGCCAATAAAATAAAGTGACTTAAGTTAATTTTCCCCTTTAAGTTGCCATGGTCAAAAAGTGACCCTCAACATAAAATAAGACTATTATAACCACATTGCCCCCTCCCATAACTCCTATCATCCACATCTCCTTGGGTCTGACCATGGCTTGGACTCAACCTGCCCCTTAGGCATTTGCATAGGAAAAAGGGACATTATAGTCCTCCCTTATTAAAAATGCTTGACCCCAAGCATTATCTTATCCTCGATGCAACAGGTTGAATACCGTGCCGTAAGTTTCTCCACCTCACCCTGTCATCCACCAAGGATCTGTGTAATCCGAAGTAACCAAGAAACCCCATGTCATCATCATGACCTCCATATGGTACCGAGAGCAATGTTTTTCGTGAATTAGAATGATACCCAAACCGACTCTCCACTGGTACTCGCACCAAAATTTCCAATCGGTCCAATCCCTGCCAATGCAAGGTTGTCATCACAAAATCACTCATGGCCTCTCCAATCAACTCTTGGGTATGAAAGTTCACTTTGAATCCTATAGATCCACCTAAATCAGCCTGTGAAACAACCTGTTTACACACAAATGGTGCTAAATCTCCCACCTGACCTACACTCATGTGAGAGCAAGGCTCCTCATACTGTATCTTGATGTGTCCCATTGAGGAAAAGTATAAAGACTCAAATAGATAGTCAACTGAAAATATAATCTCCACATAGTCCACCTCCTATGCCGAATGTGAACCTACTGAATAACCATTAGTCAATTTCATCTCTCCACTTACTAGCACATGGGTGAAGTGCTTTCCATAGAAAGCAGCAAAATGAATAGGAGTGTTATCCCATGTTGATTGAAAAAATGATGAACCCGTAAGCTCTTACTTGTCATATTGACAAACCGTATATGCCTATATAAAGTTGAGGATAGCCGCCCTCAACCTATGCCATATGAACCTCTCTGACATGAGCATGTAGGTCTCATAAAAGCTCAAGTGCCCAGTCATGGAACAACAATGCACATGTCACAATATCTCCATCCTCAACCATGAATCGACACAAAGCTCTATCTTCACTAAGAGAAGAGCATCTCTTCCTACAATCTATAGGTGTAATCCTATATGCGGCCATCCAGAATCTCACAAGTGTGTCGGTTCTTGGAGTACTCAACAAGCAAATGAGATCTCCAGTCTACCGAAACTTTAGATGACCAACATAATGATAAACTTAGATGGTCTAAACCTGTAATCCTAATCTCTATAACAATCTCATGTGCAACACTATTAGTTACACCCACATCCATGACTCCACTCACCCCATCTAGAGTCAAAGTCTCCATCCTATCTAACTCACTCAACAATTCAACATCATCCGACTCACTCTCCACATAAGTCATTATGGTGTGCTCTGTGCCTGTAGCAAATAATCCATCAGAATAGGAGTCATCAGACATCCCACTTTTCTCATTCCTTGTGATGTCACCATGTTCCACAAGATGCTGAGTTCATTCACAATTCAACTACTTTAACCACATGCCTCTTTCTTCACCAATCTCATCTTTTGCAATCTTCTTATGTGTACCATGAAATATGATTTCTTTGTTTTCATTGAAAATTTTCAATTTATCCACATGAGGGATGAATGTAAATTTCCCAAAAGATGGAATCCAATATGTCCAATGAATGATTCCAACTTCAAATAACCCAAATGTACAAACACATTCAATTACTTCACATCTCTTAATGACAATAAACAAATGAGTTACCTTCTTTGTGAAAGACATGTCTTTCCATGGACATAACTCATCAATCCCTTCTATGTTGGGAATACACATGGCTGCTCCTCATTATAATTTATTCTCTTTTCCCATATTTTTATTTCATGGTAAATGAAAAGAAAGGGAATCAACATTAGAACTCATGCATCCATAAACTTTATCATAAGGAACTTCATACCTCTTGTTGTACCCATTGATTCTTTTCATGAGAGAAGACAAGACATCTGAAATAGCATAATTGGGGCTGATCATCATACCTTTGCAACTCAAAATTTCTGATATATAATCAGCATCTTCATCTCCTTTGATTTTTCAACACATGCATCATCATCTTACTTAACATCATCCAACCATTACATCCAAAAATAGTCTTACCTCTAGCAAATTCAACCACAATAAATAGACCACATGCCTCATGTCATTTCACTATGATGGGATCCTACATTTTTTTCTTTACCAACATATGCTTATTATCTAAATCAAGAGAAATGTGAATGCATGATTTGTTTATCCCATCTAGCATACCTTGAGATGTGATTATGAAATGCACTTCCCCAATCATCCAAGAATATAAATGTTGTCCCAAATAATACGGACATGGAAACAACATAGGATAACTCAACAAGCTAGGAAAATGGTAACCATTCTCATACCTTAGGATGCTAAAGTCATGAATGCACCTTGAATTCCACTCTTGTTTTTTAACAATAAATTGATCCTTGATTCTTTGAGCACTTGAGGACCAAATTCCCCGCTAACACTTCCAAGGGTTCCACCATGTAGCTGGTATAAAAATCAGTCATGGGCTCTATTAGTAAAACATTTTCTCCTCTCTTTATGACTATTTTTATACATAGTCCAACAAGTAGAAGATGATAAAAAATATTGTCTTACCCTTTTTAGCAACCAAAAACCAATGCTAGTACCTTGAGAGTTACTCTCCCTTCTTGCACCAGAGTCTCCAATGAAGAAATCATGCACAAAGTTTTCAAAATCAGAATTGATAGTTTTGGATAATTACAACATATTACCAGGATTCCATACCTTATAATTCCCATGAACCCTTGTATCATGTAAGGTCTTCCATATTTTCTTCTCTTGTATCTCCTCATAAACAAGATTATCAAAATGTTCACCTTCTATCGGTTCTTTATAATCCTCCAAAACAACACCATCCTTATTGTGATTCATGATTTTAGATGGAGAAGAAGTGGAACAAGAACCAACACCTTTCATAATTTTATGCTCATTACTTCTTGGTAAATCCATCCCATATGATAATGACTTATTCTTTGGAATATTGATAGGTACCTTTTGGATTAAAATATCATTTTCAGTTTTTGCAACCAACCAGCCATATTTGTTCATACCTTTCAATGCCATCAATGTCCTTCGTGTGTTCAAGATAGACATATGTTGATATTCCCCAACATTTTTCCTAAGTTCCTTCAAGGCCATCAATGTCCTCTGTGTGTTCAAGATAGACATATGTTGAGCTTCCCCCAACATTGTTTCCCGAGTGCCTATTGAAAGTATCTGAAAGCTGATCAAAATTTGATGGTTTGGGAATTATATTAGGCTGTCATTTTACACTAGTGTCCATGTGATGCTCCTCCTCATGTGCCAGCTCCTCCATAGAGTCTTCTTTATGGGGTGTAGTCTTTCTTGCATAAATTTCCCTCATCTTTCCTTGAACTCTTGTATGTCTTCTCTTTCTTAAGTCGCTATCAACCTAGTAGCTCTAGCTCTAATATTCCATTCCTCACACTTTGTAAGAGTTTCTATTACATCATCCTTTCTTGCATAAAAAATTTCTTCTCCTTAGATTGAATAATTTCTCTAACAATAAAAGTTTCACTAATGAAATTATTTTCCATAATGGAAATCATACCCTAGAAGCTTCTTCTTCAAATGAATTCTTTTGTAATTCGGGTAATGGAATATGATGAAATCACTTGGGCTTGCTACCAATCTTCATCATGCAATAATATGGAAATGACATATTATCTCTGAAACCCCTACTCAAAGATTGGTATTTCCTCCAACAAGAATCCTCATCAATCACCTCTATTGGCCGCCCTCTATCATTGTTCTCACCATGTTCCTTATTGTCCCTAGATCTTCTTTGATTCACATTCTGAGTGAGCTAGCTCAAATAAAGGTTAGTGGCTTTCTTTTTTCACCATGTTTGTGAACATTTCCTTCATAAATCCCACATTGAGATCTTTCCAAACTACCATATTTAACCGACATAGGCTGGAGGAACAACAGATTTGATACCACTAAAATATCCCTAATGGGATGCCACTTAAAATGAAGAAAATATATGAAAATTGCAGCGAATAAAATTTCTTATTTTTACCGGAAATGACCAACTAGGACAACGAATGGGATGAAATTGATATATCGATAATATTTTCCACACAGTGCATGAAATTTTTAGGGAAGCTTGCAACAATAATAATAAACACTATGAAAACATTTTTGGAATATTTGGAGTAATATATTGCTGCCAAAAAAATTATAGAATGCCCTAGGTAGCTCAAAAACTTCAGAGTTTCATAACCCTCTAAATATAAGAGAAAAAATAAGGGTCTTTAGAAAAAACATTAACAGATATATGTAATAATATTTCCACATTCAGATCTGAAAACAAGTGATTGGAAAATAAAGGCTATAAGTCACCTCGCTTGGAGTGGGGTTAGAAAATGATAGAGGCACCTTCAACGTGCTGCCACACCCAACCCAAATGGCTACCATGAATCTGATTTGGAGCCACTCTGATTATCTTCCTCAAATTCCCCAAAACTCTTTAAATCCTTCCTCAAAACTTCTAATAATGTCACGCACACAGCCAGTGGCTGGCTCCAAAATGACAGACTAGGGTAGATCGCTCACTACCGAAAAATGCCCCGATATAAGGGACATGTTTCTCACCATTGAAGCTAGTGTCCTTGTGGAATTTCACTCCACATGTTGTAGATGTGTAATAGCAGCTACTAACATGAAGGGGTCAATCAAATGTATGGAAAAAGTCCCCTTTCCTTTCTCCCCCAACTCCTTATATACATTCCAAATCAAAACATCCCCAATAGACCCTATACGCATTTCATTCTATGGAGGGGCCAATAAAATACAATGACTTAAGTTACTTTTTCCCTTTAAGTCACCATGGTCAAAAGTTGACCCTCAACGTAAAATTAGACTATTAGAACCATACGGCCCCCTCCCCATAGCTCCCAACGTCCATAGCTCCTTGGGTCTAACCATGGCTTGGACTCGACCTGGCCATTAGACCTTTCGCATAGGAAAAAGGGACATTACATAAGACAAGTAACCCAAAATCCTTCAAATTCAATCAATAAATAGAAATGGGATGAGTGGATGATGAGGTGGCTCCATGTAGGATTCCACTTCTTCATTTCTTCATTCCATCACATAAGTCAAACACCAAGCTCAAAGCAATTAAATGCACATGTAAGACTTATGGCATGTACACATGACACTCCAACTTACACACCATTCCTATCAAGGAAAAAATTAAATGTGGTAAGTGAAAAGTGCAATTATTTACCCTTTTCATACTCCAAAGTGCATAATTAAGCCTAAAATTAACTCCCATACCATTGGTATGGTCGTTAGATTAATGTAAAAGGCATGGGACAAGCTTAGCTTGTCCCACAAGCATCCGAAAAGCCCCCAAGTCAAAATCCGAATTTTGAAGTTGGGAAAGTGTACACAACACAAAACCCAACAAAAATCTAATTTACATCCACAAGATTTCAAGGACCATCTACCCAATTTATTTCCCACATGTCAAATCTTCCTTTTTAATTAAAATTTAAGCTAAACTAGTTAATTAAGACACATTAGCAAGTGTTAATAAAGTGACAATATTTCCCAAATAATTAAACACATGCATAAAAAATTAAACCAAACAAAATTTAAAGGAAAGGAATACATTACACGCTTGGCCACATAAATGAGGTTACCCCCATAGGAATCTCTTAATAAAGCGTACAACACAACATAACACTATACACAAGTTGTTAAAAATTTTGCCATGTTGCATGAAACCCGACATCCTTCCATGGTTGGTCCCCTATCCCCTTTAAATGTATGTGATAAAATGTCCCTACAACACAAACAAAATACCTCTCTAGCCTTGCGGCCGTATCAACAACATCAATAATAATATACATATAGAAATCAATAATTGTCATAAAAGTTATCAATTCTATCATCTCTCATCATTTAGTTTAATTCTATTTTAACATCCATAACATCATAATTATACTCAAAATATCCAACATAGGCTACACATCTAGAATATGACATGTTAGTATAAAATCATAATAATGCAAATCAACATATATATTTGTCCATCATAATCATCAAGTGCACCATAGTGAAAATGTAAATCAAAACATGTCAATAATCCAATTATCTGCATAGTCTATCATCTACTAATCAATATATAATAATAAAAATGTCTAATTATCAATCCAACAGTACTATCATCATAATGAAAATAGTGTCGAAGAGGAGTAGGCACTACAATATCTTACTTTCTATGAGTTGGGAGTATCTTTGATTCATAAGTTATGTAATCGTGTTGTTTGCAATTATGAAAGGAAATTGTATTCCACTTGTTGAAACACTTAGAATAAAATATCTAATTCTTCTATTGTATTATAATGAATTATTAATATTCATAATATTGTATTGTCGAGGGCTATATTTTATGGACCAAGATTAATATTGAATATACAACTTCCTTTTCATAACTTCCCTAATATTTGAAGATGTAGGGTCTCATTCATGTTTTCATTATGTAAAATCCTATCCTACAACCTAATTTAACATGGTTTAAGAACTAGATGTAAGGTAAATGAATAGTAAGAGACATGATATAAGGAAAATGATTCCATTTGGAAGTAAAATTCATAATTACTACTATACATGAAGCACCTAATATTATGTTAGAGTAATAAAGAGTATGACATGATGTATATAGTGAGTAAATAAGGTAAGACGAAATAAATAATTAAATATTAGAATGATAGCACATGTGTATAGGAAATTTTAAAGTGGATGCCCACTTTTAGAATAACTAGTAAAGAGAAACATAAAGCATCCCGTGCATCGCAAAAAATATGTGTGTAACATCCATTCAACTCAATATACCACATGAATTCACCCGTATAGAAAAATGATATGGCATACTATGTATCAAGATAACATGATAATGAAATTACAACATGATAAGTATAATAATGTGATAGAAATAACCAAGAAACAACAATTCCATTTCCTAACGCCCACATCTTACACAAAGAAATGTAACAATAAAGTACAAGGATATTTTGTTTTTGACTTACATTGCTCACTACACAACACCACAAAGGCTTTAAGAAGAGAAACTCAATGAAGCACATGAAAATAACATAAGTCATCAACTCACATAGAAACACGACAACACCACATACATGTCGATGACACACTTTCTCCAATGAATTAAATGCTAGAAATAACTCAACCACAAGAAAAGGAACTGAAGGATTGACAAACCCACAACACATCATTACCATGGTTAAATCAAGGTTATGATTAACATTCCGATAACATTATTATGTACATATAATTTTCTCCATTTTCCACGTCTGATTCTTAAATTTGTTTCACATTCCACTTATTGTTCGACCATTTAATTTTTCTCTTTATCCCTTCTCGACAATCTCCATAAATTACATAAGTATTTTCCATAATTCAAATTACATACAACGATCCTAATTCCCTCATTATTATGTTAATATTTATTCTTCCCAAATGATTATTTAAAGTATAAAATTTACCCTTGCTACACAAGTGAATCGATGTGATGTCTAGATGAAAACTTAGGATTAAGGAAGACTTAGATTCAAGATCACTTTTTTTTCTAAACAAATTCTTCGATCACGGTATAGATATTTCTCTACCATATTTATTATAGTTCAATAACTTGTTGAATTCCATTTACATTTATATATATCTTTTGTTTTCTCAAATTTTGATCACACCAAGGCAATTCATAGTTTTTGTAACACATGAAAATGTTTAATTAAGTTATAAGGATTCCAAGAGTTACATTATTCCTAACCTCAAATCATGTTTTACTCTTATATGATTTACTCTTACATCACGCTAGGGTCTCATTATTAGCATAGTTTTATAACATAATGAGTTACACAAGTATTTTTCTAACATCTTCAAGAGATACATGATTGTAAGAATTATAAACTATACATCAAACCATAAGTGATTTCTATTCAAGGAAATATCACATGTTTCTACTTACTCCATAAATGGTAAGGTTACACCACATAATCGTTTCTTCGAACAGGAACTCTTAAGATGACTTCCAAGGTGGTCTTCACCACTTAACATGGTGTCGGACCTGAAGAGAATACATTCTCCTTGTGGTTACCAAAGGTAGAAGGGAATACATAATCCATTTAAATTTGGACCATGTCGTTCCTAAAGATGGGTTCACGATAATGTCTTTAAACATAACAACTATGACATGAGAAACTCAAACTAGGGGTTTTATTTACGTAAACCAGAGGTTCCATCATGTGTAAATTTTAAGTTCATTATATGGTTTCAGTCTCTTCTATGGTAAGAAGGATCACACATGAAGTCATGTTATGCAAAGATCTTATATTAGGGTTGAGTTTTTTTATTAAATCTCTTTATTACATTTACAAGGTAAGAATACAACACAATAATTAATTAATTGTTTATTGAACATTGAAAATTCACTATAATATAGTAAATTTAAATTCATTTACTATATGAATATAATGTGCTTGTATTTTTATTAAGCTAAGTTAGATGAATAATAAATACCACCTAAATAGTTCTATAAAAAAGCTAAGTCAAAATCTAAGAACCATCAAGATGAGAGCTAAACAAGATCAATACTAAGCATAATGCATTAACTTTGAATTAACATGCTAAAGTATTCAAACCTCTACTTCTCTAGATTACCAACAAAAATAAAATGGACCTATGTAGACTCCATGGCAATCAAACTAATTGTTTTGATCTTCAAAACCTATGAATGGGAGCTCATCAAAGCTTGGCTACAAGACCCTTTGACTATTCCCATATGATCCAAACACTTGGCTATAAAATGCAAGAAAGGAGGCGTAGCTCTTCAATTGGTGAATTTCTCAAGAATAACAAAGAAGCTTATAGTATATTTGCTATGTGCTTTGCTTTTTTCTTCTCAAGGAACTTAGGTGTAAGTGTAAAGGTAAGAGGAGGGATCCTTATATAGCCCAATGGATAAAGGAATCATTACATCCATTTGCATGTGGGATAATAAGGATGTTGAGTTAGTTGTGGATAAGGGGGTTAAGATAGGTTTGAGTTAACTTTAGGAGGGTTTAGCTTGTCCTTTAGTGAACCATGTGGATAAGGAGGCTTATTAATTAATCAAGATGATTAATTAATATATGTGTAAGTTTATAGATGCTTATAGAGGAATTAAATAAATTAAATATTGATTTATTGCTTAAATGAAAGGGGAAGCTAATTAATTAATAATAATTAATTAGTCTAGATAGAAGGGGGATTTATTAACGAAAGATCATTAATTAGGGTATTTATTGGATAGGCGACTTAATTAATTATCATAGTGTAATTAAATAATGACGATAGGAAATACGATGAGCGCCTTTGACGATATGTCACCAATTTGTAGGAAGGGAGATAATTAGAAAAATTTAAGTATTTAAATTGCTCGGGCATAATTATGGGTGTCTACATTTTCCTTTTTTTTGGGGTGGCGTATATAATGCACTTCTTCAGATAGTAGACTGATAAAAATTTGAAGGGGTAAAAGAAAAATTAGTATAAGTGAGAGATGGCCCCTCAAGTGTTGATGGGGTGATGAAGGAAGACAATCGATGTTCAAAAAAGTTCATAAATAGATAGAAGAATGGGTGGGGGTAGAATGCCCTAGTGAATTGGAAGATTAGAAGTGAAAGGAAAGTGATGTAGAAGAAATATGGAGAAGTGGAGAAAATAACTTAGCCTCTAGCCTTTGTATTGGAACAAATTCGGTGTCATCATATTGCCAAAAGATCTACGTCATTGGTCCTTATCAAAAACATAAGCATATGACAAAAAGTAGAATGACTGAAAAGCCATACTATGAACAATTTTCCATTTCTGAAAACACCAAATCCATGCACCATAGAAAATGCAATGCAATACGAGAAAGTAAACAAGCTAAAATAATAGGGAAACATAATGTAATTTTTTTATCATCAAGATTCAATTATGACCAATGTGAATTAACGATAAGGGTTGATTATGGTTTCCCAAACAAGGATAAATGTGAGGGGAATAACGGAGGACACTTGGATCCGATGAAAAATCAATGTGCACATGAAACAATACCGGCAACTCATTGTTCCCTAGAGTACAAATGAACTAAGTAGCATAGATTTTGATGATGGAGATAGATCAAGATGATCTGCAAGTCACACACATGAACAAGTGAGAACCAAATAGTGACATTTTGTAGGATGATTTTCAGTTATTAGAATTTTTTTGAAACATATTTGAATGTTTTTGTTGATTTTTCTAACATATTTGAATGTTTTTATGATTTTAAAGTTGTCTAAAACTATGTACGGGAAGATGAGGAAGCGTGGATGACCCTAGAAATAGATGGGATGTACAAGGAAAAAATCCACGTGTTTATGAGAAAGGTGAAGATGCAAAATGCCCCAGCAATTAGGTGGGGGTATTCAAAGGAAAATCTTCATGTGTGAAGAGGGACCCAAGGCCATTATGGATAGGTTCAACATGATGGTGAACGTAAACCAATGAAGTCTTTGGGAAGAAGCAAGGATGCCCCAACGTAAGTTATCCTAAAAGCACATGATAGAAAGGAAGGAGAAGATTTTTATGTGGAAGGGTACAAAGGTGGCTGAAAACATGGAAATAACGTAATCTTATACCCATGGATGTTATGAATGAAGTATAAGAATGATTTGAATGATATGAACATAGCCTAGAAGTTTCACAATGAAGAAGTGATTAGCCAAAGGCATAAATTGTGAGACGAGATAAGGACTAAAGTAAGAGTCTAAACAAGTTTCGAAAGGAGACACTTGGTAACATACTAATCATTCTTACTCATAGAGATCCGGTGTGTACACATGGAATTTAATTACCTCTTAAAGGGAAGATTTAATAGAAAACAAGTGAAGACACCCTAGCCAAAGTATAGGAATGATTTAGTTTTATAGGTGATATTGTTAATGGATGGTGAAAGGATAGTTGTGCATTGCTCCACTACCACCCAGGTGTCCTTAGCCTTGATGGAGATGCATTTGATTCTAATCACAAAATTTCTCTACTTCCAGTCAAGTGTCCATATCCCTAACAGAGATTATTGGAAATACCGCAAGAGAGAGTAATATATCAATTTGCATTTGCTTTTAGATTTTATCTTTTGATTGATTGATCTTGTCTCTTTTTACTTTTTGAAAACTTATTTCAGATCTCTTGTTTGACAAGGGGTTAATAACCATTGATGGCTTGATGGAAGGATATGGAAGTGATTGTGATTACGAAATTGGCTATTGTTAAAAAATATGTCCAAAATTTCTTCATAACAAGTTTATTAGATGTTGAATGTGATAGGATCTCCACGAGGTCACTCGTTCTTCAATTTACCAAGGTGATAAAAGACCAGGGTCAAATGGATACCATAGAGATAACTACCACAAAATGTGTGTGAATAGGCTAACTGAAATATCACCAAGGGATGAAAATGGTAAGAAGATTTGTAGAGGAAGAGAAAGCAAGGGAAGAAATAATATCCATGTGTATGCAAATACCGATTGCAATGTTTGATCTTTATAACTTTACTTTTTCTTGTGTTTTCCCATGTTTTGTAATTTTTGAATTTTTTTATTTTTAGATGTTTGATACTTTTTGGAAAGGTGGGACTAATAAATTCACTCCATGTGATACGATCCAACAACGATGTTTGCAATTTCCTTGATAAGGGATACTAAGCATGTCTGTTTATCAAAAGTCATGTTTTCCCCAATCTCGATGATCACGATGAGTTCACACTCAAAAAATGACTGTCATTTGTTTCAAACATGGGTTTCATATGTGGGATCTTGAGTTCACTATCCATGGGTTTATTTACTTTTCACCATACTTACTAGTTGAGTTGGTTTACATTCTTGAATTGCATTTGATTTTAAACTTAATATCATTTGAATTTTTTTGGAGCTATAGAGTTGTTTGCGGTTTTGATCGAGCTTGATTAAGAAACTATTTGGGTTTCTTATAAGCTGATGCATGACTTTTCTTATCCCAAGAAGTGGGAGAGGAAAGTGAACATTTATGATTAATGATAGGAATGGCAAAGTGGGCTTGCCACAATATTTGGTAGAATAATAATGTAATGGATGAAAAGGATATGGTCAAAGGATTGAAGAAGATGGGATACTGGAGAGGTGAGCCATAGATAGAAGATGAAGGGCTCCTATGATGTGGCCCAAGAATAGAATAATAAGGGCTACTAGAACATTATCCGTAGGTAGAAGATGAAGGGCTACTAGGATGTGGCCCAAGAATAGAAGAAGAAGGGTTATTAGGACATGACCCATAGATGTAAGATGATGGGCCACTAGGATGTGGCCCAAGAATAGAACATGATGGACTACTTGGGGGTGATCCATACCTGTAAGATGATTGGATACTAGGATGTGGCCCAAGAATATAAGATGATGGACTACCCGGGGGTGATCCATACCTAGAAGACAAGGGGCTAGTTGGGCATGCCCCAAGAATAGAAGATAGTGGACTACTCAAAAATGTCCCACAAATAGTAGAGGGAGGGATACTAGAAGGTGACCCACACCTAGATGAAGATGAAGGGATACTTGGTGTTGACCCCATAAGAGATTTTCATTGAGGAATTATGATAGAAAAAGAGTTATTGGGTGATGAGAATATAGGCCATGAATCAATGCAAGACCAAGGAGTTTCATCACTTAATGAAGAATGTGAAGATGGAAGAATAAGAGGAGGATCAAGTTACATGATCTAAGGCTCTTCCTCCATTTCTTGATAAAAGGAATCAACCTTTTCCTCACAATATGCAGATACATCAAAGTTTAAAGAGAATCCTTTCACGTAATCTTCTAAAGCAATATTTTCATATGCCCCTATAAATGCCCAGATTGTTTCTTCATTCCGAAAGAGATCAATTAGTATGAGTTAGTGATCAACCACCAAGGGTTGATTGGAGGAAAGATATCCGATTGGTGTGGAAGACTTAGAAGAAGTTTGATGATGATTTATAGAAGAAGATTATGTGGGGATGAAGAAGATATGTAGCTAGATGTCTCAGAGAGTACAAGAAGGTGGTGTGGACCTACCTATATGATGGTATATCATCTCGTAAACTAGTAGGATTAATTATAAATTCTGTATATTTCCTCGCATGGGTCAATTAAGACATTTGACTCAAAGGAATTTGAAGCACATGAATATTAAAAGAAGGAAGACTTATTAGGGGTGATTGATGAAGAATGTCGTATGCGAAGAAGAGGAGGACCGTGATTTAAGAATCACATCGATGAATAATAACAAGGGTCTTGCAAAGAAAGAGTGGACCATAATTCAAGAATTGTATTATATGTTTGATTGAGGGATTTAGAGTCACACGTATCTTCAAAGGAACAAGACATCATTGAGGTGACTGATAAAAGAGGTCCTGTGAAGAAAGGGAGGACCACGATGTAGGAGTCATATTAAATGTATGATGAAGAGGTTGATGCAAAGATAGGGAGGACATGACATAGAGTCGCATTAGATGACTTAGGAGTTAGAGGGAATATTTGGATTGGAATCCTTAGAAGAAGAGGAAATGTTGATTGAAATCCCTAGAATAAAAGGAAATGTTTGGATTATAATTAGAAGAAGAGTGGGGGGAGCTCAAATAATAATTTGGATCGAGCGTCCAAATCATATCTTCCACTATGATATGAAGTTGGGGAATGAGTTACACGTATGGGCTCTCTTCCACGAAGAACCAAATGAGGTTTGTTCATGATGGGATCTTTTGATTTGTACACTCAAATTTTGATTCCTTATTATCGTATGCATAAGTAACCTTGTGATAATCAGTCATTGTTGGCATCGTTTTAAGCATAAATTTCTAGATCTAGATAGTGTGATCGAACTCCTTCAAAGGGAAGGAAGTGACATGTTGATTTAGGGAAGAATATTGACAACCAATACACATTTCATAAGTATTTATATTCATGTGTGATTTTCTCAAGAAGGTCTAAGGAAAATAGACATTGTGATGATGTAATATTGATGACATCAAAAGGGATTCTCCTAGAAAATAAGTTTTCTGAATGAATAATCACAAGGAACAATCATGCAAGTGTGAAAAACAAAGCAAATCAATAAGTAAATACACCATATAAAAATGCGTATGTAAAGTGATAATTTTATGTAAAGGTGATCAACGCAATGTCAATATATACATCAAGCTCGAAATGAAAAAATTGTAAATATTAACAAAGGGTAGATGTGACTCCCAATCAAAGGATACCACAAAAAGTTCAACAACAAACAAGGCCTTAATGTTAAAGGGTGAGGTTTATAAATGTAAGCCATGTAACCACACCAATTGGACACGTCTATCAAGCTTTGTAGAGAAGTGAGATATTAGTGTCAACGTGGTATCAAACAACACAATCAAAGTAAGAAACACCCTTCAATATTTTGGAAAATGTTTGAAATCAAACTAAGTCAAAGTGTACTAAATACATGTTAAAATGTGGGCAGTGTAATGCCATAATGCAGACACTTTGATCATGTTTAGAGAGACGTGACATAAGTATATTAATTATGTCGAGATATCGCAAACGAGGTAACATGTCAAAGGGAGATAAAATGATGAATCAATGATAACTATGATTTTGATCCTGACATTGATATCAAGATCACAAAGGTGAAAAATGATATAAATACGTCTCCACACACTTTAGACTTTAACTAACCCACCCATGTAAACAAGGATGGGCATAAATGGACAAAAAGTGGAGAAACAATCAATTGATAACACAAAGGTAGTCACTCCTCTTCTAATCAACAAAGTGTCAAAAGAAAATGAGTGAAGTAGATAAAATGGAGATGAAAAATGTTGGCTTTACTTTGGCGAGTTTTGCCTCACCTTAAGGAAAGTGAAAAAAAAAAAACGCTTCCCACGCTTTCATGATGAATGATGGCTCACAACTCAACACTATTTTGAAATGGTCAAAGGGGCTCTGGCCAAAGAATATCTTCCTAGGTGGATCTCTCTCCAAGGTGTTACAAAGTTGTCTTAAGCGATCAAAATTTACCCAAATAGTCCTGAATATCTTAGGAGTATCTCGACTTTACTTTAGCCCCTTCGAGAAAAAGGGAAATTATTTTGTCCATGTGTTCTCTCCCGGGGTCACCATATGAAAAATTGGTAACGCTATCTCACAAGGTAATACTAGTCAAGTGGGTAGTGTAAAGCATTTCCCATTTTGTCCACAAGGTTCCATCTTGCATTGACTACTTTAGGGTTCTTGGTACCACCCCATTGTTGTAGTTTAAGGCTTTATGCCAAAGGGGTTATGTTCTAGTTGAGTGGATAGGGACGTATCCTTTCTCGAAACCTACAATATAGTGTTTTGAATATGGTGTGTTTTTTTATCTTTTAACTTAAATGTGGTTTTAAGTTACACACCATTTGGCAACCCGTAAGAAAAACGTATATTAAAGGTTTTTGTTTTTTTTTGATGTCTCCTTTCTTTGACAAGTGATTTTTTTCCTACATACCAAGGTTAGTAATTTTCCAAAACATCATATAAAGGAGATAAGATGTTGTTTTTGATTTCCTAGATCATCTTAAGATGCAAGGAAAGAGCATACACAACAAGATATCTCACTTAAATTTTTAATAAATGGAAAATTCATAAGTACAATATGAGAATAAGTTTCATTTAACCAACTTTGAAAGCTAATTAAACCATTTTGCAAGTTTGAAGAAAGTGGTGAAACGTTTCTAATTCCAAAGATCACCTACAAAGGCATAAGGGAAGAGCATATGTATTTCAAACCTTCACAAATAAAGATGAAAATGTTTTTGATTAATTTAGTATAAAAAAACTTAATGTAAAGGAAACCTATAAACCACTATTATAACCCTGTAAGAGTTAGAAAATCAAGAAAATTGAAAAATTCTATAAATCCAATTTTTTCACTTTTTTAACAGTTTTTAGTAATTTGCATTTTTGGAGGTCTCTAGGGGATTTTGGGAGTTTTGTGATAGATGTAAGTATACCAAATGTATCTTAGTTTTGGAAAATCACCTGTAAATTATGCTTTTTTCTCTTTCCTATGCCTCTTCAAACTCTAAAAATGGGTTAACGAGTCAAAAGTTATGATCAAATCAAGGAGCACTAAAAAGTTGTAACAAAAACTAGATTAAACAGATATACCTATATCCCGTTTTATGCATGTGCACCACCCCGAAAGAGAGACCTACGCTACAAGAAAGTTGTGTGCACACACGAGGTTAGGGTGGATGCATTTGTATGCATTTTTAAAACTTACAAAGTGCACCTATGCCACCAAAAAGGCCTCAAGCGTTAGGATCAAGGCATGTGCGCCAGGGTAGGTAAATAGCGATGATCAAGTTCCAACAGAGTGTCTCGCACTAAGAGAGAGGTGCCTACGCTAAGGTTAGGTGTGTACCAAAGAGGTACTAAGTTCGATAGAGCACCCGCACCACTGTATAATTTCTGCACCACCAAAGATATGTCTACACCTGTGTTAGTGTGTATGCGCCACTGACTAGTTTTCTCACTGCGGTAAAGGTATAGTACAAAAGAGCATTTGTGCCTAGATTAGTTTCTTGTGCCCTGGTTAGGGTATGTGCACCGGGGTTAGTGTATGTGTGCCAGGGTTGGAAAATAGAAATAAAAGCTCCTAAAGTACCCTTGCGCTACCCGAGAGGTTCCTGCGCCAGAGTGTTCCCGCACCCCAGCTTAGTATGCCTACACCAATTTTACAACCAATGTATGGAAAAAAACACAAAAATCTTACCATACTTCAAATTTTAACAATTTATTTTGAAATTTGCAACAACCCATTAAAATGATAGCTATAAATGAGAACCTACACATATAATACTAGCAAAATCCCAAGAAACAAAAAACTATTTACTATATGTGTATATCAAAGGTTAGCCAAAAGAATAGAATTCAAGCTAAAAATGCTAAGGGACTAAGGATCTGGTCCCACTAGGTGTGCCATTTTTGTGTGTGTATTTTTTCTTAAGCTAACTTAGATGAATAAGAATTACCACCTAAATAGTTCTATAACAAAGCTAAATCAAAATCTAAGGACCATCAAAATGAGAGCTAAACAAGATCAATAATAAGCATAATGCATTAGCTTCAAATTAACATGCTAAATTATTCAAACCTCTAATTCTCTAGATTACCAACAAAAAAACAAATGGACCTATGTAGAATCCATGGCAATCAAATTGATTGTTTTGATCTTCAAGAACATAGGAATGGTAGCTCATCAATGCTTGACTAAAAGACCCTTTGACTATTCCCATACAACCCAAGAACTTGGCTATAAAATGCAAGAAAGGGGGTTTAGCTCTTCAAATGGTGAATTTCTCAAATATAACAAAGAATCTTATAGTCTATTTTCTATGTGCTTTGCTTTTGACTTCTCAAGGAATTTAGGTGAAAGTGTAAAGGTAAGAGGAGGGCTCTTTATATAGCCCAATGGATAAAGGAATCATTACATCCCTTTGCATGTGAGATAATAGGGATGTTGAGTTATTTGTGGAAAAGGGGGGTTTAGATAGGGTAGAGTTAACTTTAGGAGGGTTTATCTTGTCCTTTAGTGACCCATGTGGACAAAGGGGCTCATTAATTAATCAAGATGATTAATTAATAGATGTGTAACCTTATAGAAGCTTTTAGAGGAATATTAATATGATTTAGACTATAGAAGGGGATTAAAGAAATTAAATATTGATGAAATGAAAGGGGAAGCTAAATAATTAATAATAATTACTAGTCTAGATTAAAAGGGGGATTTATTAATGAAAGGTTGTTAATTAGGGTATTTATTGGATAGGCCCACTTAATTAATTATCATAGTGTAATTAATTAATGATGATAGGAGATAAGATGAGTACTTTTGACAATATGTCACCAATTTACAGGAAGGGAGATAATTAGTGCATTTTAAGTATTTAAATTACTCGGGCATAATTATGGGTGTATACATATATCAAACCCTTTACCATATGAACTATGAATCAAAATGAACTTGTGATTATGTGTACATTTCTTAAGATTTCCTAAAACTAGCATCCCATACATATTTGCAAATTTCAAATGTAACATTTATATAACATGAGACTACATTATACATATATTCATTTTACAATGACCGATATAAATTACAATAATAAATAATGAATTACACATCACCATTTTACCATCTTCCTTGCATCCCGCAAAAATATGAGGATAAAATAAATGATAAATCACCGGCATGGCATCCACCCTAATCTAACATATTTAATGTCTTTAGAATCCCAATTTAGATAAAAACAATAATTACAATTTGCATTTGAACGAAATGTTTAGAAACATGTATTCATTTCAATTCATTTCACTTCATTTCAGTAACAAGGAGAGGAAGAGAAAGCAAGAGAGAGAAACACAATTTTCTCAAAAGTTCTATTTCACACAACAAGTTACACTATAGAGTTTCAAACAGTTATTTACATGTGTCAAAAAAAATTCAAGGTGGTTTGGCAACCCACAGGGGCCCTACAGCTTTCTTTTTATGTTTTCCTCCTATTTGGAAAAGCGTTCAATTTAGATTTAGATGCTAAGAAACTAATTTCAAGCATTATCTTCCGGTGAGCAAACACACCAAGATTAAATTTCTACGTGTTCACTTATATACCAAGAGTTCATTGGAACTGATGTAATTTAGAGCGAATGGTTGGTGGCTGGTTTTCTTGGGCCATCGGTCGTAATTGGCCTAGTTGTAAATGGTCAAAAATTTAGCTCGAGGGCTCAGAAAACCACGTCTAAAACTAACATTCAATGGATGAACGTGCCATAATAAATTTCTTATGAGTTTCAAATATATGGAGAACTCATTAGAGGTGTCGGAACTAAAAACTAGAACATGGTTTTGAAATGGAAACATGATTTCGTGGCCACCGGTCCTAATTGGTCCAGTTTAACCTAGTCAAACTGTGACTTGAAGCCTACAAAATGGCTTTTCCAAACTATACAAAAATGGTTTTTACCTAAACTGAATGTTCTATACTATTTTCTACTAAAAATTCTAGAGGTTTGCGAAGAGGGATAATAAATCTCTATCGAGGTTTGAAATTGCAGTATAAAAAGAAATCCTATGTTTTAGATTTAACAACTTCATACCACTGTAAAATAGGGTAACATGGCTCCTAAAAGGGGGTAAAAATATCACAAATGTTCATTTGGTGTCAATCGAAGGATTGAAGTGATAAATCACATAACAAGGTATGCAAAGGAAGATTAATCCCCTTCCTTTTCCACGATTCTGAAGGTTACTTTACGAGTCCCTAGAAATTGCAATTTATCTATTTAAACTAGGAGATGGTCAACATATTTACTAGGGAGTCAACTTCAACTTGTCGATAACACAATACTGTAGTGATCTAGTTTGGTCAGGAAGTTTTTCAAATCACCTCAAAATGAGGGTTAAAGTTCATGGTTTACTACAAAATTGTGTGAGTTACGATACAAAACTTGATTTTTTACACCAATTTAATGTAAAACAAACAAATCTATGATAATCCCAATCTTTTAAAAATATATTTTGTTTCAAATGAAAAACTAAAGTACGAGAATTATGAACCATGCCCGAAGGAACAAATCATATCAAAATTGTTGGACTCAATTATTCATCTAAAATAGGCATTTCACAAACTATTTACATGCATCTCGCAATTCCTCCATTGCAATTTTTTAATATTTTAACCCATTACACCAATATGATTTGACTATTCACACCTTTAATGCCTTCCAACCTGAAACTCGGTTTCCTTGAAAGAGTCTACCAAAGGAATGCCAACCCCATTGTTGGAGCTACGTGCACAAGAATCACATCAACTATCATGGGCTCAAACAAGCTTAATCTCCATGGCTCTATTTTCTCAAGAACATGATGCTCTCCCATAACTAATATAAACCATTTCTACTTGGATTTGAGAGCTTACGAAGAAGAAGACAAGAAGGAAGATGCCCCATAAATATCCCCAGTAGAACATACAAATGGAAACCTTGACCCCACTATAATGTGCAAGATCTTTCAAAAAAATCAACTATGATCTTCTCAATTTTAGCATTCTTAGTGTGGGAATTACCAAATAATGCCATTGTAAATTTGGCATCAACCACAATTATTCACAATTTAAGATGATATAGTTCAAGGAACTAACGACCACATGCTTTGGTAATTAATTTGTATCATGTTACACTTTACAAAACAACAACATACATGTACAGTTCTCCAACTCTTCACAAGCGAGTTTTAGCCACTCTCTTCACATACCAACATGAAAATATCGAAGATGTACCAATATCCTTTTTCACTTTATGTGCCACTTCTAAGGAATCTTCTAGCGATATTTTTCACCCTTTCCCGGATGAGTTGTTGAAAAAACAAAGTTAGGTCTCTTCCAACAATAGGAATTGACTTGATGTCGCTTCCAATCACATACCCGTCAATTTCTGAAGTACAACATGGGTGGCCCCATCTCAAGCATCTACAACCACTCCAGTCATTTCACACTTAGAAATAGTATACCCAGAGCCAGGGAAAGGACATCATGCACAAATATATAAAGGCTGGAACATTAAATGTTTCAAACATTATTTCTCCTATTTCATAGTTTTACGGATTAGTAAGAGGACTCTCAATTAGGAGGAAATAGTGGTTCTCATGATCACATCGTAAATAATTTAATATACATTCCTAAAATAATATCTCAATGGTATCCCATTTTTGTACACGACCATGGTGAATAGGATAACTAAGATTATACAAGCTGCTAGGATAATAAAGAAATCAAGATCCTTCATGACACTTGCATTATGTTGTGAAACCGACTTCCTTTTCCAGAGCCTCTCGATTGACTTAAAAAAATTCATTCACAACAACAACTCAGTAGGATGATGGATCATGGCTCCACATTGCTATCAAAACTCATCTTTGTGTAACCAATGCCATTTTCAATGACAACTACAGGGTGAGATGTTACATCCATGTCCTATGAGATTCGAACTCAAGACTCGCTCGATTTTTTTGCACTCCATTTTCTTCTAGTTTCCATACGGATCAAGATCAACTCAAGAATGTAATAAATAAAGTATATACACAAAATGGGTTTTTTGAAATTCCTTAGAGCTTAAAAAAATGATTGATAGGAGAAAAGAAAAATTCCACAATCCAGATTCACACAACAGAGAAATAATAATTGAGTGCACTCTTTTCTATCTACTTGTTAGATGTGTCCTAACAGAGTTTACTCTTCCATGATCCTAGCTTGGGTGAAGTCTAGAAACATCTACTACTTGGGAATTTTTATGCAATTGTTTTGTCCGAGATTACACTAAGTCACCATTCTGGAAATTGTTGGAAAAAGGGGTATGGGGAGAGGACTTGACAACGTGTCCTCCAAATCTCTACATCCATACATTCCAAAAAGGACACATTTGACCTAACATGTGTGAGAGTTGAGAGGAAAAGGGTGAATGGAACTTGTTTAATATTATATATCTATGTCTGACTTCCCCACACCAACTAGTACGAGATAGTTCATGAACAAATGAAGAGTGTTTCACAAGCAAGGGAAAGATAAATAATATGGAGTGAGGACACAAAATCCAAACAAGATTACAATATCTCCCAAGTCCAAGATATAACGTATCCCAATTTTTTTTATATTATTTTATTACCACTAGCCAAGGTGCATGAATCCCTTAGGAAGGTGTAACCACTCACGACATCAACACAATAACTACCCCCCATTAAATTAAATTATCTTTTATCTATCCTTATTATTTTATCTTAGTTTTTTTGTATAAGGTAGTAACTATGTTGGCAAAATACGTACGTGGTCAAAAAAAGTGAGATTTGGGCATTACATCTCCCTCCCCTTATGAGAGAATTGTCGTCGATTGGGCACAAAAGTGAGGATACAAGGGTAGGAAAAGGGATAAGAAATTAAGGATAGTTAATGATGAAAATCTCCTAATGTTCTGTGAAGATTGATAGTTTTCAATTTAAATTGTTACCTAATTACTATTTTCCTTTAATAATTTTTTTTTTGCAATCTCATGCTCTTAATATTTCATTGTTTTTAGATTTTAGTTTTCTTATTTTTGTGGGTGCCTAGAAGAAACTGACATCATACTACCACATCAGGGCTAAACACAACACTAATGATTCATAAGTCATCATGAAATGTACTTTCATGACTATAACACATCACAAGGACTTGAACCAAACCATTGAAAAAAAAAAAAAAAAAATGTACATAGCTCTCACAACGTAGTAATTATCATGCATGCTTCTAACACAAAGGTACTCATAACATAAGAAGACTACAACAACATGGAATTCTAAAAATATACACATCTAGGAGATTCACGCAACTCAAAACCATAAGTGTAGTTATAAATGGTCAAGATGGAAAAAACACCATACCAACAATGAGGAGCATCAATCCTAAATATCATAAAATACACCCAGAATCACAAGAGTACACATAACTCACTATACCAACTCCACACATCACAAGACATCACAAAACAATCTCCATATATCTCCCAAAGCATCACAAAACAAATACATATACCTCCCAAGAATCACAAAACAACTCCATATACCTCTCAAAGCATCAATCACACCCACACAAATCTCTTATGCCTCCCTCAAGTCTCTTATGCCTCCCTCAAGTGTCTCTTATGCCTCCCTCAAGTGTCTCTTATGCCTCCCTCAAGTCTCTTATGCCTCCCTCAAATGTATCTTATGCATCCCTCAAGTCTCTTATGCCTCCCTCAAGCAATAAAATAAAGTTAATTTTTTTCGCTCCCGAAAAGAGTTCAATACCCTATGGACCTAGGCACATAAGGTCTAGATACCTCTAACCCAAGTGACATAATAACTCATGGTTTAACAACCCGCTAGTTATCTAAAACTCCATGGGGCATACCCGATACAACGATGCGGGTCCATAGGTCCCACTACTCCATGGTAAATCGTAACACGCTATTCCAACACATTACGACATTAGAACCAACGTAACAATCCATATCAAATGCCAAGTTGTAATAGTTCCAAGCCTTGGGCTAGGCTATAAAATTTTTAAACTTGATACACAATTTAAAACTAAGAAAATAAAATGGCTAATTAGCCATGGTTAGTGCAAAATCCTAATGTTAGTGCAACAACCAAATAAATGCCCAAAATATAAGAACATGTTAGTCAAAAAAACTGCTAGTTCTAGCAAGAAAAGGGAAAGTGTTCAATTTACGAATAAAATACATGTGTATGAATAGAACATTATGATAACTATGTGTCATTTTACAACAACCAAGGGGGTAATCAAATTTTTCTTTGGCACTCGAAAAACATCAAGCGTTAGATCGTAAAATATCATATCAATAATAAACTATCATCATCTCTCGTCTCAATCATCCCATCACCACTTCGACAAGGCTCAAAAAGTCAAAATCACATAAGTTGAATCCATACGATAACCATATCGGGAGATAAAAAGGAGTATAATTCTCCAACTATTGATCCTAAGGTGTCTCGTGAAACACAATATGTATGACACCCGTTGAGCAAGTGGCACACATACTAAACGAACAAAAGTGGGTTTTCATCCTATGTAAGGATTCACTTCTTATCTTGTACTTAGCTCAAGTGACTGGTCAACGGTTCACATTTCCTAACTCCAAACAGACAACTTTTACCGATTTCCCTTAAGGTTGGTTAGTGTAGGGTCCACAACATAACACATAATTACATCACTAAAACAATGGTGATTCACAAAAATTAACCATATCATCTTACTTTCACGGGTTACGATACATCACATTACCACATTCGCACCCAAAGTGTAATCACATGTACAATAGGGACCATACACTCACTAGATGCCCCTAAATCACGACATGGATCATCACATATTACATGAATTATACGTATGAGGAACACAATGTCTAAATTTACAGCATATAGTTAATTGAAAAAGAACATGGTGACACACACGATTCATCACAATATAGTGAAGACATTATGATACAATATAATTTACTTTACACCATTTTTTTCATGGAATACATCAATATACCTTCATATCACATAATGCCAAAATGCTCCAACACTCCACAATCCACAATAACATTCTTTTTGAACATAATAAGGTGATACATCACAAGTGAACTTTTATAGAATCCATGAAAAGGAGAGAGAATACTCTCATCACAATAACAACAACATGATAAAAATAAATATGCACTAAGTGCCATAAACAACATGTGTGTTCACAATATCACAATTACGACATAGTTCACATCATGCTCATATCATCACATTACTCTTCACATCTCTACCACCACCATCTAAAAACCACCACAACTCCAATCTTCCCTAGAGGTTCGAGAGCATGAACCTCGCTTTGATACCAAATGTAACGCCCACATTTTACACACACAATTGTAATAGTAATATACCAAGATATTTGTTTTTTGACTTATATTGCTCACTACAAAACACCACAAGGGCTTTAAGAAGAGAAAGTCAACGAAGCACAAGACACTTACATAATTCATCGACTCACATAGACACACGAAAACACCATATACATGTTAATGACACACTTTCTCCAATGAATCAAATGCTAGCAATAACTTAGCCACAAGAAAAGGGACGTAAGGATTGACAAGCCTACAACACATCATTACCAAGGTTACATCAAGGATATGATTAACATTCCAATACCATTATTATGTAAGTATAATTTTCTCCCTTTTCCACCTACATATTCTTAAATTTATTTCACATTCCACTTATTGTTCGACCATTTAATTTTTCTCTTTATCCCTTATGAAAATATCCATAAATTACATAAGTATTTTCCATAGTTCAAATTGCATACAATGATCCTAATTCCCTCATTCTTATGTTAATATTTATGATTCCCAAACACTTATAATTTTTTAAAATTTATCGTTGCTACACAAGTGAATCGACGTGATGTCAAGACGAAAACTTAGGATTAAGGGAGACTTAGATTTAAGATCGGTTTTTTTTCAAACAAATTCTTCGATCATGGTATAGTTATTTCCCTACCATATTTTTTATAGTTCAATAACTTGTTGAATTCCATATATATATATATATATATATATATATATATATATATATATATATATATATATATATATATCTCAAAGTTTGATCACACCAAGGCAATTCATATTCTTTGTAACACATGCAAATGTTTAAATAAGTTATAAGGACTCCAAGAGATACATTATTCCTAACGTCAAATCTTGTTTTACTCTTATATTATTTACTCTTACATGGTAGTATGGTCTCATTATGAGCATAGTTTTATAACGAAGGAGTTACGGAAAGTATTTTCTAACATCTTGAAGAAGTACATGATTGGAAGAATTATAAAATATACATGAACCACAAGTGATTTGTGTTCAAGGAAAGATCACATGTTTCTACTTACTCCATAAATGGTATGATTACACCACATAATCGTTGCTTAAAAAGGAACTCTTAACGTGACTTCCAAGGTGGTATTCACCACTCAACACAGTGTTAGACCCGAAGAGAAGAAATTCTCCTCGTGGTTAACAAAGCTAGAAGGGAACACATATCATGCAGTAAATTTGGATCATGTCATTCCTAAAGATGAGTTCACAATAATGTCGCTAAACAAAATTACTATGATGGTAAACTCAAACTAGGGTTTTATTTAGCTAAACTAGGAGGTTCCTTGAGTGTAAAGTTTAAGTTCATTCTACAGCTTTAAGTATTTTCTATCGTAAGAATGATCAAACATGATGACATGTTACGCACATATTTTATATTAGGGTAGAGTGTTTTAATTAAATCTCTTTATTAGATTTACAAGGTAAGAATACAACAAACAATTAATTAATCATTTATTGAACACTGAAAATGCACTACAATATATTAAATTAAAATTCATTTAGTGTATGTATATCAAACCCTTTTACCATACGAATTATGAATCAAAATGAACCCATGATTATATGTACATTTCCTAAGATTTCTATAAAACTAACATCCCATACATATTAGAAACTTTCAAATGTAATATTTCTATAACATGAGATCGCATTATACATATATTCATTTCTACAATGACCTATATAAATTACAATAATAAATAATGAATTACACATTTCCCTTTCGCCATCTTCCTTACATCCTGCAAAACCATGTGAGCATGAAATCAATGATAAATCACCGCATGGAATCCACCCTAATCTAACATAATTAACGTCTTTAGAATCACAATTTACATAATAACAATACTTACAATTTTAAATAAAAGGAAAGACTTAGAAACATGTATTCATTTCACTTCATTTTGTAACCAAGATAGCAAGAGAAAGGAAGAGAGAAACACCATTTTGTAAAAATTTCTATTTCACACAAGTTACACTATAGAGTTTTAAAAAAGTTATTTACATGTGTTAAATAGTTTTCATGGTGGTTTGGAAACCCGATACGGGCCATACAACTTTATTTTTACGTTTTCCTCCTAGTTGCAAAAATTTCAATTTAGACTTGGAGGCTAAGAAACCACTTTCAAGCGTTGTCTTGTGGTGATAAAACACACCATGGTTAACTACGTGTCCACTTATATACCAAAAGTTCATAGGAATTGATGGAATTCGAACTAGCGAATGGTTTATGATTGGCTAGTTTCCTTCGGGGCCATCTCTGTAATTGGCTTAGTTGTAAATGGTCTAAAAGTTAGTGCGAGGGCTCAGAAAACCATGTCCAAAACTAGCATTCAATGGATAAATGTGCCACAATAAATTTCCTACGAGTTTCACCATATATCGAGAATTCATTAGAGTCATCGGAAATGAAAACTAGAACACGAGCTTTCAAATGACGACATGATTTATGAAGCCACCGGTCTTAGTTGGTCCAAAGATATAACATAGTCAAACTATGACTAGAGACCTACAAAATGGCTTTACCAAACTATACGAGAAAGTTTTTGTTCCTAAACTCAATGTTCCATATTATTGTCTATTAAAAACAATAGAGGTTTGCGAAGACGAATAATAAATATATCTATCAAGGTTTCAAATGGCGGTATAAAATGAAAGCCAACCTTTTAGATTTAGCACCATCCTACCACCGCAAAATAGGTTATAGTGATCCTATAAGGGCATAAAAATATCACAAATGTTCATTCGAGGTCAATCCAAGGATTGAAGTGACACCTCGCATAACAAGGTATTCAAAGGAAGATTAACCCCGACCTTTTCTAGAGTTAGGAAGGTTACTTTGCGAGTCCCTAGAAATTACAATTTATCTATTTAACCCAGGATATGGTCAACATATTTACTAGGAAGTCAACTTCAACTTGTCGATAAAACAATACTGTAGTGATCTAGTTTGGTCAAGAATTTTTCTAAATCACCTCAAAATGAGGGTTGAAGTTCATGGTTTACTATAAAATGGTTTTTTTGATTGAGTGAGTTACGATACATCACTCTATTGTCTTGTAACAAGTTAATGTAAAAAAAAAAATCAATGATAATCCTAATCTTTAAAAATTATATTTCATTACAAATGAAAAACTAAAGTACAATAATTTTGAATGATAAGGAGAGATGAACCATGCCCTGAGGAGCAAAGCATGTCAAAATTGTTAGAACTAGTTCTCGCATCTAAAATAGGCATTTCACAAACATTTTGTACACATTCGCAATTCCTCCATTGCATTTTTTTAATATTTTAATTCATTACACCAACATGATTTGATTATTCACACCTTACGATGCCTTCCTACTAAAAATCAGTTTCCTATATGATCTACCAAAGGATCACAACCCCATTGTTAGGGCTGCATACAAGAATCACATCAACTATCATGGGTTCAAAAAGCTTAATCTCCATGGATCTATTTTTCGAGAACAACATGGCGATCTCCCTTGGATTTGATACTTGAAAAAGAAGAAGATGAGAAGGAATATGCCCCATAAATATCCCTAGTAGAACATACGGATGGAAACCTTGAACCCACTATAATTTGCAAGATCTTTCAAGAAACGTCAACTATGATATTCTAATTTTTGGTATGTTCAACATAGGAATTACCAAATAATGCCATTGTCAATTTGGCATCAACCATAATTATTCATAATTTCATATGAGATAGTTGAAGAAACCAATGACCACATGCTGGAATTTAATTTGTATCGTATTAAACATTACAAAATAAGAACAGACATCAACATTTCTCCAACTCTTCACATTCAAGTTTTAGCCACTCTCTTCACATACCAACTTGAAAATATCATAATAGGTGTAGTAATATACTTCTTTAACTTTACGTGCAACTTCCAAGGAATTTTATGGAGGTATTGTTGATGGAAAATCACAACACCCCTAAATGTCTGCAACTCGATGGGTTGAGACTCTTAGTGCGATTGCATAACATGGAGCTTTTCCCAAAGTGTGGGACCTTGTGAATTGGGAAAGCTCTCCGGATGAAGGCCGGTTCCTATTCCTCTGTTCAGATGCACACATAAAAATGTAGAGGGTTTACTCAAAAACCTAATCTAACTTTCCAAGGAGACAGGGTAAGAAGATGCATAAAATAAACCTAAAATAACAAAGGTGATGCACCGAGGAATGAAGAACACCTGTCTTGCCAATAAAAATAACCCATTAAAATGTAATGCACGATCATGTACGATAACCAAATTTGTAGTGAAAGATTAGGAGGATGTAAATAAACAAAGATATGGTTGAGAATCATCCGTAGACCTACATTATTTGCTCCAAAGATTGATACAATACACTACAAAATGCCAAAAGGAAAAGTTGCATAACTTGCTTTAGATGGGAGGTTTGAACTCCACAAATTCACCTACCAAAGAGAAGAAGGGAGGGGCAAAACAAGAATGTCCAACCTTTATAAAGAAGCCCCTCCTTATAATTTATAGGAAGAATGAGAGAGAAAAGAGAGAGGAATTCCAAATCTACCCCAACCACCTCCAGGTTGCATTTAATTCATCTCATTATGGCGGTAGGTGAGAACCTTAGCAAACCCGACAAATGGTGAATTGTATTTTGCATTTTTGAAGAATTTTTATCACCCAATTAAATATATCTAGTTTTATTTGGATAGAGGACCTCGTAAGATTTTCAAAAAGTCCAACCTTGCATGAATCAGCTCCTGTGAAAAGTTATGGCCATTTGAATATTCTGCGCCAATGTTTGCTTTCTGTCGGGGTTCAGGTGTCAACGCTTAAAATGTTGCGCCTCTTGAAGATGTGCCTTGGCAAATTATCCTCATGTTAACATACTCTTAAGTGTGCCATAGGCGCTGAAAATGTGGTGTTGACGTTTTGTGATGTGCCCCTAACTCGTCAGGCATGAATTTTCGCATGTCAACACCTTCTCGATGTGCGCTAGGTGCGAATTTTCGCATGTCGACACCTTCTGATGTGCGCCAGGGCATGAATTTTCGCATGTCAACACCTTCTGATGTGTGCCCCCAACCTGCGCCAGGGCATGAATTTTCACATGTCGACACCTTCTGATGTATGCCAAGGTGCAAATTTTCACATGTCGGCACCTTCTAATTTTCTACCCCAACCTACGCCAGGGCGCAAATTTTCGTATGTTGAAACCTTCTGATGTGCACCAGGGCACAAATTTTCACATGTCGACACCTTCTGATGTGCGCTAGAGGCACTTGGTGACACAATAAATGTTGGGTTTTCGACCATGCAATGCACTTTCAAAACCCGAAATGAAGGATTTTGATTTTCCTTGATTTCCATATTCTTCTGCTCTTGACTATATTTACTCGAGGGCGGGGTGGGGGTGGGGGAAGATATATACAAAGGTATATTTTCACCCCTTTCCCACATGAATTTTTGAACAAATTAAGTTAGGTCTCTTCCAACAATCGGGATTGACTTGATGCTGCTTCCAAGCACATACCCACCCACTACAGTACAATATGGGTAGCCCCATCTCCATCATCCATGACCACTCCAGGTCATTTCACACTTAGAAATATTATACCCAATAGCAGGGCAAGAAATATTGCATGGATATATAAAGGCTAGAACATTAAATGTTTCAAACATTACTTTCTCCTATATATTCACAGTTTTACGGAGTAGTAAGAGGACTCTTAATTAGGAGGAAATAGTGGTCCTCGGGATCACATCGTAAATAATTGAATATACATTGCTGCAAAAATATCTCCATGGTATCCCAAGTTTGTACTGACCGTGGCGTATAGGATAACGAGATTGTACACGGTCTAGAATGAGATCGGGAAAAAGTCTCGTCACCAATAAAGAATAAAAGATCTGCGCATGACACTAGCATTATGCTGTGCTAACTAGCTTCCTTTTCTAGAGCCTCTCATTTGACTTAAAAACGATTCATTTACAACAACTGTAGGGATGATGAAGCATGGCTCCACATTTCCAAAACAAACCATCTTTGTGTAATCTGGTGCCATTGTCAATGAAAACTAGAGGGTGTGATGTTGCATCCATGTTATATGAGATTCAAACTCACGACTTGTTCGAGATATGTTATGCTCTCTTTTTTCTTCTAGTTTCCTGTGGATCACTAACAACTCAAGACTATAATGACTAAATTATATACACAAAATGGGTTTATTGAAAGTCCTTAGAGCTTAAAAAATGATTGATAGGAGAAAATAAAAATTCCACAAACCAAATTGACACATCAAAAAATAAAATTTGAGAGAACTATGTTCTATCTACTAGTATTTGTGGCCTAACAAAGTTGACGCTTCCATGTTCATGGCTTGGCGAAGTCTAGAAACATCTACTAGTTGGGCATTTTGTGTGCAATAGTTTTGGCTGAGATTGCACTAAGTCACGAACACCCTAAGTTCGCAGTCCATGGAGCCAATTCCTTGCCACGTAGGATCACCAATTTGACAGCTAGTTATAAATAAACATTTTTTTATCCTAAGCCTTTAATTTTGAAACATATTGTAATATTATTTGCTTACATATGATCGATCAAATAAAATATCTCAAAAAAAACACATTTACTGGTGGAGACCCGAAGTGGTTCACACAACTGGACAGGTGTTGAGCATTTAATTCGAAATAAAAGAGGGAAACAGTATCTGTCCTCCTCATCTTGACACGCGTAATAGATAAGCCACAATTAAATGCTCAACCACCCTTTACCAGCGCTTGTTTTGGACGCGTTCCAAACTGGTTTGCTCAACCACCATTTACCAGACTATTCCATGGCGTGTTTTGGAGTCGTTTCAGACTATTTTTCTCAACCGCCATTTACCATACTGTTCCATGGCGCGTTTTGGAGTCGTTCCAGACTGTTTTGCTCAGACGCGTTACACACTGTCTCCTCCTCTGGACGTGTTACACACTATCTCCTCCTCTGGACGCGTTACACATTGTCTCCCTTGGATGCGTTACACACTGTCTCCCTTGGACGCGTTACACACTGCTCTCCTTGGACGTTGCGTTACGCAGGTATGCACACACTCGTCTCCCTTGGACGCGTTACACACTGTCTCCTTTGCAAATGGTGGTTGTTTGTGAGTGGGCTTACAGCCTGTGCGAGGTTTGCGTGAAGGGTGGCTTCTCAGTGCCTTGCTCGAGGTGTTCAAGCACAAGGGATTCATATTGCCCACAACATTATACAGTGAACAATACGACCTTACAGGTACGCATTTTTTTCTTTCATTTTCTCTGTAGTTTTGACTGCATTTTGTTAGCCATTTTTTTCTTTCATTTTCTCTGAAGCTCTGACTGCATTTTGTTAGCCATTTTTTTCTTTCATTTTCTCTGAAGCTCTGACTGCATTTTGTTAGCCATTTTTTTCTTTCATTTTCTCTGAAGCTCTGACTGCATTTTGTTTTCCAGTTTGTTAGCTCAGACGTACTGGCAGCTGCACATCCAGGACCGAAGTGCTTGGACCCGAGAGCTGAATCTCAGACCCTTTTCAGACAGGTTTTGAGCCAAATTTTCTAAGCCTTTCTACATGTGCCATTTTTTTATCTATTTGATCCTTATGCTTTTTTCATTCTCTGTGTTCAAACAAATTCAGTTTTTTAATAAATGGCTAAACATGCATGTGCAGATTGCATGGAAAACTTTGGAACGGCAGTTTTATGCGTCGAGATCGGTTGAAGCAGGGTGGAAACAGTGTGTATTCACACTACTAATACTCAAGGAAAATGTTACCTACAATTCTATGTTTTAAAGCCATATAGAGGTGAGGTTTCTACCTCACCAAGATTCAAATAAATCCTTGTCTTTCAGTTTTTATTTCACGGTGTTCATTTTAAGTTGCAACAATTTAACGTAAACCTTTAACAAATTCTGAGCTGATTTGGTTTCCACATCTGAAACAACGATTACATTTCGAGAAAAATGTATTAATATAAAATGCATGTCTTTATATTTCTTACATTTGGAGAAAAACATATAAACTTATATTGTATGTGTCCATATTCATTACATTCGGAGCAAAACATATAAACTTATACTGTATGTGTCCATATTCATTACATTCGGAGCAAAATATACCAACTATAAACTATAAACTACATACCAACTATAAACTATTACTATAAGTTTGTTAGTCAATTTCCATGTCACACCTTCAAAAAGGCCCTGAGTTTGGACTATCAGGAATGATTGTATCATTGACGAGATGTTGTTGGAGTCATTAAGAGGTTCACTGGATGAACCCATGGTGGAATAGGAAAACCAGATATGGTATGAAAGGTTGTATGTGAAGTAGGAGGTTGTGGGATAATGGGGTGTGTAGTTGGAGTTGAAGTTATTTGCATTCTGTTGGTGTCAAGGAAGTAAGGGTGGTAATCTGGGATAGGAACTTTCAACATATCTTGTAACATGGAGTTCTGTATGGGCATGGAATGATGCATGGGAAACAAAACCTGCGGATTGTTGAACTTGTTATCTCTTTCTTGTTTCTCTTTCTCCCTTTGATGCGAGTGGCTTCCTTCTGTTGTAATTCCAATTCCTTTTTTTGGCGAGCTACTTCCCGTTGTTTCTCGCGCTCCTGTCTTTCAACAAACTTTTGTAGATCCCTTTCTTGCCTCTCTTTAATGCGTTGCAATCTCTCTTCCTTTTTTTGCTCCTTTGCTGCCAACCTTTCTTGCTTTTTTGCCTCAATATGCTCCTTTTTACGTTGTTTCCCTTCACATATTTCTTGTTTTTTTTGTTGTGTATCTTTTAACATCTGAACATAAGCATCAGATGTTAACAATTGTGAAGCACGACTTATCCGGAGTGCAACATCACTCTTACCTTTGGAAGGATCCCATACAAATTGTGTCAGTAACCTTAAAAATTTACCCAATTTCTTCTCATTTGCAGCAACACCATCATTTGATATACCACTTTCAACATCATGGCTAGTTGTCTCTTCCTCATTTTTATCTTTATCAATGACCTCAATTTCCTCTGTGTCAGCATAATAATGAGTAAAGTTTGCTGGTTCAAAGTTTGTTGGCTCAAGGTTGGTTGGCATCGAAGGTAAAGATATACTTTCATCCTCGTGTTTCCAATCTGATCAAGTCCCAACTCTGCAATATGCTCTTGCAGCCAAGTAGGTTGTTCTGGTGCACTTGGCAATGAGAGATCGTCCTCTCCAAATCCTTGGGCCTCAGTGTTGCAGCTGGATGTGCCTTGGTCACGAGTATTCACAATGTGGTTCACTTCATAATCTTTGGTCTGCATTATACTTTGTCTTTCTCCCTGTACACTTGGTTCCTCCGTCTCTGTATTAGCAACAACCATTGTTTCAATGGTTGGATGGAATTCTTTTGTTGTTGACAGATTCTCAACTGATTCCATTAAGTAATTTTCTCCTATTTTGTCACCAACTGGTGGAGCTACATCTCTTGACAAACTTAGGATGTTTTCAGCAGCATCAACATCTATTATGTTTTCAGTACCATCAACATTCATAATGTTTTCAGTAGTATCATCATCTGTGACATTTTCAGCAGCATCTTCATTGGCATCTTCTTCAATGATATATAGTTTACTACATTCCATGTCATTCTGTAATGCATTTGGATCAAGTGGCCATATACCTGTGCGTCTAAAACCAGCACGAATATTTGCAGGTGTCAAGGCCTTGGCGAGAGCTCTACTACCTATTTCTGCCAAGTCTGAACGTTTGACTTCTTGGTACTTATTATTACACATCCACTGCATCCTCTCAGATCTGAAATATGCTTTAAAAGGACCAAAGACACTAACATCCGAAGTGGTTAACCTATGTGTGTAGTATGTCTTTGTGCAATGTCAATAAATCAATCCCCAATCGCCTGGCCTCTTCTATAGTTGACAATGCCACATGGCTTCCATGACCATCAAATATAAGTAAATGCCTATTTTCGGGCACACCCCTCCGTGCACAAACTTACCAAATGATACAACCAACTTATAAAGAGCTCTCTAGTCATCCAAGCACTTGGATGAGCAACCATGCAAACACTTGGTTCACATCCCTTGATGTAATTTTGTGAAACTTTCTGACCTTTAAATAAGTAAAAGTTAGGGATACATTGACTCTGCAAAGCATTTACACAACATAGAATTGTCATCCATTCTCTACTACGAGGAATGATTTTGGGAACATTCTTGTAACCCTTGGTGGCAAGCACCCTCATGCCACAATTTCTCCCTGCTTGGATTCCTGTCTCATCACAATTCCATATTTTTCTTGCACCATAGGAATTGATATAAATGTTAGCTAGTTTTTCATAAAACTTGCTAACCACCTCTGACGTAAACCTATTGCACGATCTCTTTCTAGACCTTCAACAGTCCGAAGGACTATGTCTGGGTGTCTTTTTCTAAATCCTTCACACCAAGATTTTCTAGGTAATCCTTCTCGAAATGGAGTCTCTCTAGTTTCACAAATTTGTGCAACACATGCCCTCAGTTGCATAAATCCCACTCCATGCCCTAAATCTGCCATTTTCTTACACCATTCAACTATCTCTTTCTCCTCTCCTTCACTCAAAACAGGTGCAGGGCCCTTCCTTTTTGTATGGGTCAGACCATTCAGCCAATAATGAACAGATGTAGGAGGTAAATTATATTTCAGTGCAGCAGCTCTAATAGAATAATTGTTGAATTCAATATCATCTATGGCCTTTAACATATCTTCTTTTGACCAACTAGACAAAATTCTAACCTTCTTGGTCGAAGTGTTGCCTCTAACAACCACAGTCTCCTGTAGTTCATGCCTATTTAGTTCACATCCAGCAGGTTCTGGCTGATGATCATCATTTGTGTTTGTATCTCCTTGATTTGTTGTTTCACTTATTATTATTGTAGCATCCTGTCATCTATTTCATGGTTAGATGTTTCAATTTCAAATTGTACACCTCGTTTTTTGGGCATACATTGTGCTCGATGTAAACTCCTCTTTCTCTT
The DNA here is from genome assembly GCA_018340775.1 of Taxus wallichiana var. yunnanensis. Classification (NCBI taxonomy): domain Eukaryota; kingdom Viridiplantae; phylum Streptophyta; class Pinopsida; order Cupressales; family Taxaceae; genus Taxus; species Taxus wallichiana. The sequence continues at coordinate 86,540,062 of CM031237.1, read as the reverse complement.
CATCTTCTCTAAACGCTGCAGTATGAAACAATATAAAATTAGTAAAATATGTATTAATATATCAATAAGATCATCTACAATGGGAAAATTTTAGCAAGCTTATGATACATGACAGTATGAATTATGAACTTGTAGGTGAACTTGTGATTACCCCATTGGGCGCCATTAACGATGATCGAATACATGTTTTATTAATTTCATATTATTTGATAAAGACAGAATTTATAAGTTGGGTTGTTGATTACATAGGGGAGAAGAGCCAGTATGTGAACACTGCCCAATAATTGAACACTATTTTTCATTTAAAATATCCAATACCTGATGGAATAAAAACCCAAATTTTGATTATTGAAGTTCAAAAATTTGTTTTTTATAAACCATATGTGAATAGGGTCAACATCTCGAGCAAGGCACTGAGAAAGACCCCTTCACGCAAACCTCGCACAGGCTGTAAGCCCACTCACAAACAACAAGCATTTGCATTACAACTCGGCATGAGGAAATGCAACGCATCCAAAGGAAACAATGTGTAACACGTCCAAAGGAAACAGTGTGTAACGCGTCCAAAACAAGCCATGGTAAATGGTGGTTGAGCATTTATTTGTGTCTTATCTATCAGGCGCGTCAAAATCCATGAGGACAGATTGCATTTCCCTCTTTTATTTCGAATTTAATGCTCAACACCTGACCTGTGCATATTAAAATATGATACAAAATTAAAGGCTTAGGATAAAAAATGCTTATTTATAAATAGCTGTCAAATTGGCACTCCTACGTGGCAAGGAATTGGCTCCCTGGACCTGCGAACTTAGGGTGTTCGCATACTGGCCCTATATAAATTTCAATAATCAAAATTTTGGTTTTTTTTTCCATCAAGTATTGGATATTTTAAATGCAGAATAGTGTTCAAGTGAAATATCATGTCACGGATGACATGATATTTCAGTGCAACAGCTCTAATTGAATAATGCGAGTAACTCAATATCATCTATGGCCTTTAACATATCTTCTTTTGACCAACTAGACAAAATTCTAACCTTCTTGGTCGAAGTGTTGCCTCTAACAACCACAGTCTCCTGTAGTTCATGCCTATTTAGTTCACATCCAGCAGGTTCTCGCTGATGATCATCAGTTGTGTTTGTATCTCCTTGATTTGTTGTCACACCCATCCTCTTCGCTTATTATTGTAGCATCATGTTCATCTGTTTCATGGTTAGATGGTTCAATTTCAAATTGTACACACCTCGTTTTTGGGCATATATGTGCTTGATGTAAACTCCTCTTTCTCTTCATCTTCTCTAAATGTTGCAGTATGAAACAATATAAAATTAGTAAAATATGTATTAATATATCAATAAGATCATCTATAAACACTTCTAAAGATGAGGTGTTATCAAATAACACTACATTCATCAGCTTGTTTGTAATTGATCAATATTAATTAGAATGTTTCACTCGAACATGCAGTCACCCCTTTCGACATTGTAATTCATATCGATCAATTGACGCAGGTCTTGTTAATGTAATGTTTTGTGACATCAAATCATCTTCAGAAGTGAATGCATGTAAGAATCGTAATTGTAATAGCTTGACTACATATGTTGTTACGGTGGCAGCAAATCTGTTGTACTACTATAGGTCTTGGTATGGACCACTTCGGATCTCCACCAGTAAATGTGTTTTTTTAGATATTTTACCTGATCGATCAGATGGAAGCAAATAATATTAATATATGATTCGAAATTAAAGATATAGGATTAAAAAATGTTTATTTATACCTAGCTGGCATACTGTCACTCCTACGTGGCAAGGATTTGGTTCACTTAACCTGCGAACTTAGGGTGTTCGCATACTGGCCCTTCTCCCCTAAACTCTTCTAAATAAATGGCGGTTGAGCAAAACAGTCTGAAACAACTCCAAAATGCGCCATGGAACAGTCTAGTAAATGGTGGTTGAGAAAACTAGTTTGGAACACGTCCAAAACAAGCGCCTGGTAAATGGTGGTTGAGCATTTCATTGTGGCTTATCTATTACGTGCGTCAAGATGAGGAGGAAAGATACTGTTTCCCTCTTTTATTTCAATTAAATGCTCAACACCTGTCCCATTGTGTGAACCACTTCGGGTCTCCACAAGTAAATGTGTTTTTTTGAGATATTTTATTTGATCGATCATATGTAAGCAAATAATATTACAATTGGTGATCCTACGTGGCAAGGAATTGGCTCCATGGGCCTGCGAACTTAGGGTGTTCGCATACTGGCCCTTCTCCCCTATAAATAAACATTTTTCTTTCCTATATCTTTAATTTCTGGGAGTAGTGCCATTATGTCAACACCCTAAGTTCACGGGTCCATCGGGCCAATTCCTTGTCATGTAGGTTTATCAATTTTACAGCTAGCTATAAATAAACATTTCTTTATCTTATCTCTGTAGTTTGGAAACTCTTTATCTTATCTCTTTAGTATTGGGCAGTGTTCACATAGAGTTACAAATTTATGTTTTGTATTAAATGGTACAGATTTTATATCTTACAGAGTTAGCGAGAGATATATAAAGAATGTGTTGGACATATGTTTGAGCTGTTGCATCCTTAGGTGAAGCCAATCACGTCTTAGGTGAAGCCACAACTCTGAAATATGTTTGAGCTGTTTTGGACTTTTGTTACATTCTCTATTTCTAAAGGTGAAGATGTTTTGGCTCACGTATGTTAGATGATTTCTCTCTTACCTACACTGTACTACGATTTATATTCACTACCATTAATCCTTGTGGATATTGATAATGGTTTGAATTTCAGTTTTTCAATTTTATAGGATGCAGTGGATGTTGTTTGTGAGAAAATTCAGTTCTCTATATTTTGCAGATGTCTATGGGTTGAGGACGATACCAATTGATATGTCCAGCACATTCTTCATATATCTGTAGATGACTTATTTTTAGAAAAGGCCTATCCCCCTCACTATGTCCAGATGGGTAATAAGGGAAGACATTGTGAAATTAATAGTTCTCTTGTCAAATAAGTAAGGAAAATACTTCAACTGGATAACAAGAGACTTCAGCCATATGATCGCAGGTCCATGGAGCCAATTCCTTGCCATGTAGGATCACCAATTTGACAGCTAGTTATAATTAAACAATTTTTTATCCTAAGCCTTTAATTTCGAATCATATTGTAATATTATTTGCTTACATATGATCGATCAAATAAAATATCTCAAAATAAACACATTTACATTCTGAAGTTACTAATTCTATTGTGAAGTTAATATTATTTGCTTTTAAGGTACTTTAAGGGAGAAAACATAAAGCCATTATCTAATAGATGTTCACAGAATTAATTAGCAGGATGCTATGATCAAGAATCACTCAATTCCAATCTTAATATTTTTTAATGTGCTCTGCAAAATGGGCCAATTTTTGATAAATTAAATAGAAATCAGTCCATAAACTTGCAGTTCTGCTCAGCAATCTGTTATGTCTAATTCTAACTTAATTGAACAGATCTTTGGTCAAACAAAAAGTAGATCACAACATGCTTTCAACAGAAGTGCAAGGTATACGTTAGCTTATATCGTAGAAAAAGCCAGTTGAGGTTATATATGAATACATTCCAAAGTGGAAAAGGCCTTAAGTAATAAATTTGACTATTTTTTACATATTTAAGTGTCCTCTTGAAGTTGTTTGATAGCTACTTTATGAGATTTCTGTCACACCTCTAGGGATTTGGGAGACATTCTCAGCATTCATCTGGATAACAAGAAACTCATGCTCTGGAAATTATAAGCAGTAGGTATGAAAACTAACCTGCAATTTTTGCTTTGCTGGACCTTTCCTTTCAAAACTTGATAGAAGTAACCTCTTCTTATAAAATCCACTGTAATCGTGCACCCTACGTATAAATCAAGAGTAACAAGACTAGGAAAGTGAATATATAATACCAACATTGATTTGAGAGTATCCAATCAAAATGTAAGACATGGATCAAGGTGTAGGGTCTTTTTAATCAAAGGTTGAAATTGATTTTGAGATGATCTTGTGGCTGAAATTATTTGATTTGATATTCATATTTATTTTTTACCTTCAAGTGTACAATTTTGTTTGTGTTTTTAATGGATGAATTTGAATCTTGAGAAGAAGGTTCCCTCTTTTTTTGCAGGTATGTATTAATGTCTGGATATGAAAGATCTGGTGATTGAACAACCCAACTTGGAATATGGAAAGAGATGAATTGAAAGACAAATATTCAACCCATTAAATAGATATGATGGGTTTGTCAACTGATATGTTGTATTTATATTTTGAACAAATGAGTCTTTTATTGTAGAAAATGAAAGTACCAATCAATATTTATTGTGTACTAAGTAATACTGAGATGTTGACCCTATGCACATATGGTTTATAAAAAAACAAATTTTTGAACTTCAATAATCAAAATTTTGGTTTTTATTCCATCAAGTATTGGATATTTTAAATGCAAAATAGTGTTCAAGTATTGGGAAGTGTTCACATACTGGCTCTTCTCCCCATGGGGATAGGAATTGGAAACATTCCCTCCAAATCTCTGCAATCCATTCATTCCGAACAAGGACACATTTGACCTAGCATGCATGAGAGTTGAGAGGAAAAAGGTGAAGGGCACTTTGTTTAATATTATATTTCTATCTCGTGACTTCCCCCACCAACTAGTACGAGCTAGTTCAAGAATAAATGAGGAGTGTTTCACAAGCAAGGAAAGACAAATAATATGGAGAGAGGACACAAAATCCAAAAATATTACAATATCTCCCAATTCCAAGATATCACGTAGCCCCAATTTGTTTTATATTATTTAATTACCACTATCCAAGGTGGATGAATCCCTTAGGAAGCTATAACCACTCACTTCTACAAACTCCAACGCCTCCATAGAGGTCTTGGGTTCCCGTAGGAACTCAAGTTCTTTACCATACGCCTATGACTAAGAATTTTTACCTTATAAGCATGATTTTGAATTTCATTGCGAAGGTCCAGTATTTACGTTTCATCCCAATCTTCAGCTAGGCACACTTCGGGATAAGTGAAATATAAAAAAGTTTCCCTATCCCTTCCATATGCTTTCATCATTGAGACTCTATAAATTTCCTAGCTAAATAAACTAAAATGTAATATAACAACCTAATATAATGCAAGTTTGCATTAAATAAATTAATGCTTTGAGATAATGAAATAATACCCAAACAAACTAAGGTAGAAAATAAAAAGCTATAATGTACAAAGATGGATAAAATAGCCTTAGCTAATTCACGAGGTTGTTGGTGTGTCACACCAAGAAACAGATGAACAAAGATGAAGAAATGTCACATAGAACCTTGGAAAAAGTAGATTTGCAGATTTTACTGGACGAGGGTGCTTGGAGAAGGATAGGGGCACCTATGTGTGCCCTAGGCTAAGAAGATGGTTAGAAAACATCCTTTGTGGTGTCAAGAGGTTCGTACTTGTTCTCATTTTATCATGTGTATGTCACTTTGTGAGATCACCGACTTCACCGAAAATTGCAATGAATGAATCACCTACAAAACCCCAAAAATGAATCAAAACCCTAACAAAATAAATATGAAAATTAAGGGGTTGTATTGTCATTCGGTGTAAAAATGATAGACTTATAATTGAGCATTGTAATACATCTTAGACACAATGTAGGTTTTTTTTTTGTGTATATAATATTTTCCTAAGATTTCTCTTACTTCATTTACATGTGGATAGTGAGCATATAGCTAGATGTATAATGTAAATAATGTGTGCATTGAAACAATAGACTCCCCTCTAATGAAATGGATGAAATAGCCTTTGTCCCTTATGATTGAGCAAGATGGATGCAAATGGATCTAAAGATGCCTCGATGGTTGCAACCTTAGGTAGAGATAGTAGATGGTTAGTGCTTGGTCCCTTATTATGATCACATAACTTTACATCTATATTATTCCTTCGATTGAATTTTTTAATTAACCCTAAGAAGGAAAAATACCAAAAAGATAAGATGATGAATTAGATAGAAAGGACCCGTAAAGTGTGACAAAAGTATAAATAGGATAAGTGGGCCCAAAGGGGATGGGGGCACTTGACACCGCATCCCGGTGAGTCTTTGGTGACTAGAAAGAAAAATTTGAAAATATGAAAATATAAACTAAGAAATTACAAGTGTAATATGTAAAGTAGAAGCATAAAGTAAAGAAAGGTGGCCAAGGGCATAGGTTAATTATTACTATTCTTACTTAGGAACCATATCAATAGTAGTATGCAATCGAGACTAGATAATTTTTAAAGTGCATGATTTTATGTCTTTAATTTTAACCACTTTATGTTAGTGAGCAAAATTCTCTCTAACATAAATTAGATAGAGATGTGTACCTTATATCCATGTATATTGATGTAGAAAGCATGCCGAGGGACTAGACAAAGCGTGGAGTGATAAAAATGTGGAGTGTGGAGACTAATGATTCCAAAATGTAAGAAGGTGATGAAAATGAACCTTGGGAAGAAACACGTGTGTAAATTCCAATGTGTGTGATGTACATATTATTGCTTTCAATGCTTGTGATGTTTTTAACTACATGTTTCCCATACAAAGAAACGTGCAAAAGAGAAGAAAAATAACTAGTCAAATATGCATGTATATGTACAAAAAGATATGAAAATGAAAATGTTAAAATGTGAAAAAGGAACATGTGCACCTAAGCGCGATGAGGAAAGAATGTAGAAAGGATATAGTTGATGAAGTATGAGTTTTTGGGAAATCACATACCACTGTTTGAAAAATTATAGGGAGGAAAGTCTTATTTATCCTCCAAACTTTAACCACTTCATGAAATGTAGAGATCATCTTCGCATTATCATTTTTTTGTTGATCTAATGCCATGATAGAAGTAGTGTAGAGAGGAAGGTCTGTTGTTATCCTATAACCTTTTATTTCTCTCCAAAAAAAAAACCACTACAGATAATGTGTATTAATGCATGTGTTAAGGAAAACTATCCTATAAAACCCATTGTGTATGAGTCATGTAGAATGTGTTGAACCTAATCATTGTGTAACTACACCCTGGTTATAGGCGCTCAAGGAAAGACAATGCTATACTAAGGACCTATGTCTAATTTTGATCCGTAAACTATGTTGTAGTGGTATTGTGATGTGTTGTATATTGCATGTAGAATTTTTATGGGGTAAATGATTCACCTAAATGATAACCCCCTCTCTGGGGGTGCATGCAATTTTTTTTAGGAGTTTGTGGCCCAAAAGATGATCAACCATTGAAAATTTTCCTTGCAAGGGTAAGTGCATGTGCTCAGTAGAAACTAAGGAACACACAAATAATTGGATAGGATAAATCAGTTAGTTCAATAAAATAAATACATGCATGTATAAGGTGAATTTTAAGCTAAGTAGACAATATGCAAGTAGATAATGTAAATACCCAATAAGACAATATAGACTGTGAAGAGTGGCTTCAAACATTAGACATCACTCATGATACTAAAATAAAATCAAGTCCAACAAATCCAAAATAATACAAGTGTGCACACAAAAAAAAGGGGACTCCTGTAAAAAATTCCCTATAATGAATATAAAGTACAAGTAATACCATAGATAAACATGGAAACAAATAGCCCCGCATAAAAAATGATGCACATGAAGAACCCATTAACATGTTAAAACATAAAAATCATGTCAATGCATGTATAATATGATAAAGTAATGTGTTATGAACTAGATTGAAACAATATCACTTGTATTTTACTGATGGATTCACCCGGAGCAGATGTGGTACTAGCACTAGGTACAACACTCAACATCCACAGTGTGTGTAATGGTCCTATATAATCTGCAATTAAAACTAGAAAAAAGTGAACATGCATGTGTGTATGATAAATATAATGACATACAAGATATCTATCTAGTATATGTATTAAAGTGAACATGTACAAGTAAATGTAAACAAGAGTAAATGCAACCAAGATATGAAGTATGTTGTGGATGGATCAAATGGAATGTAGAGTGAATGATAGGATCCATGTGACCCCGATTGAATTGAATTTTATGTAGCGAGGTGTATTTTTTATGCCCCCTCAGGTAGTAAAAAATGAATCATAAATGAGAGTTCATCATCGATAAATGATCGAACTATATGTTATTTGTTATGTGATTTGATGAATGTGTAAGGATGATAAGAAACATAGAGATGAGGTGTGAAAATGTGTGATGATGTAGCCTAAAGTATATATCACAACAAGATAACACAATACATGATGATTTTAGCCTAAAACATATATCTCTAAGGGATTCTAGAAGAACCGATGATGTAGCCTATGGTGTATATCAGTAATGGTACTAGAAGAAGTGATGATGTATCATATAGCATATATCACTAATATAGGAATGCCACATGAGAGAAATATTGATTGATTGATTATGTATGTGATGTGGTCCATTTATTATGTATACCCTCAATAGTCTAGTATGGACCATGATACTAGAGTGCATCATATTGTACTCGAGTGTATTACATATAACCAAAGGAATATTATGTGTAATATGTGTAGTAGATGTGGTGATGATAAATCATCATGCCATGTGTAACATGTAGTGTGTTATATAGATTGTATAGTATGTAATACAAGATACATAGATGAGATAATATTTTTATTTGTATGGTAAATGTAAGACATAAGATACAGATGTAGGATGTATGTATGTAAGATGTATGACGTGTAGTGCTTATTATGTAGTGTGTGAGGTTCATGTGTATAGCATGCCCTCGTAGTAAAGTGTGAACCGAAGGACAAGAGTGTGTCATAGAGAGTTAGGTGAACGAGTCACCTACCAAAGACCAAGTTTGTGTGAAGCGGTGGAAGCATGTGTGGAAAAAGGAACAATAGGACCATGTAATGGTGGTGGAATTTGAGATGTTTTTGGGCCACTAGTAGAGGGAGTAGTTTCTTTGATAAAAAAATAATTGGCTACTAAAATGGTGGATTATTGGTTAACGGTGCAAAAATCTAGTAGGATGTGGTGTTGAACTAATTATTAGATTGTGATGCTTAGGTTGACTTGGTAGCTCTATAGATAACTTGATAGGAAATTTTAAGAGACAATTGCTTAGTTTGAGTAGACTGAATAGGGGATACTTGAATGATCGAGATAAGGCATATTAGTAGTTGCATGATGCTCATTGGACATATAAGGAGAAAAATTAGGGGTCCATTTGGATGTAGCATTTGTAGATGGGTATGTAATATAATTTTGTGCAATGCACGATATAATGCTTGAATTAATATGTTTGAGTATTCATTAGAAATCACAACATCCATATGTCCATCAATCCATATGTTTGAGTCTTCATTATAAATCACAACATCCATTTTCATTATGTCCATTGATTTGATGATAATTGCAATATGGATGACCACGATATTTTGTGAGATGATAAGGGGATAGACATGAGTAGATTTAAAGTGATCAATTGATGACTAAGGAGATCAATAAGATATTCATGTTGTTTAGCATTGTGGTCAAAATAAGATGCTCGTAATCATATGAATTGAGGATAAATTATGAGCACATGTAGTAGACATAGAATTAAGCTTAGATGTTGAAGGAGAAAAAATATGATCCTAAGAAGCATTCTTAAGATGTTGGATTTAATATTTAAGAAATGTATTTGTGGATTCCATAACCTAAAATTTGTTCTCAAATAAAGAATTCAAAACTTGAATTGAGTCCAACATAGATTTATTAGATGGAGGATCAAAAAGATTAGGATCATTAGATAGCTGATCTAAAATAGCACTCACATCAAGTGGAAATGTATCGCTAGGGAGATAAATGGTGTCTAGGGATTTTTAAATAATAACTTGGCAACTAGGATGCATTTCAATTATATTCTACAAATATATTTGAGAAAAATTAGGAGTCATGATATAAAATATGATATTCCAAAGAAGGATACAAAAGACAGATCACAAGTGGGGTTCACAAAAATGATTAAACTAACATGTAAATACACTAGCCTAATCTAATGTAAGTTTGCAGTAAATAAATGAATGCTGAAATATTAAAACAATACCCAAGAAAACTAAGCTAGAAAATATAAAAGGCTAATATGTAAAGATGGTTAGAAGAGCCATAGATAATTTTCACATGTTCTTGGACTATGTCACAATGATATCTTGGTTGAATAAATATGGAGAAACATTGCACAGAAGCCTAGAAAAATGTAGATATGATAGATTTGACTAAATTGGGGTGCCTAGAGAAAGATAAGGGCATCTGTGGGCACCCTAGTTTGAATTTTAGTTTCTCCGCCTTCGTAGATTCTCATAAAATATCCTATGAGGTGTTGCAAGAGGGTCACACTTGTTCACCATTTGTCAAGTCTATGTCAATATGAGATTTTAGAGTTCATTGTAAACCTGAAATGAATGAATGACCTGTAAAAACCTTAACAAATAATCAAAATCCTAAAAAATAAAGATGAAAATGAAGGGTTCGAGACTATCCTACACTACCAAAATTATGGAATTATAATAAAATGTTGTAGCCTACCCTAAATCTCAAAACCAATGTAGTTTTGTGTATGTGTGTGTGAAAATTTGTGCTCAATATTACTCTTGATCCATTCACATGTGGATAGATAACACGTAGCCAAATTTAGAATGTAAATAATGTGTGCATGGAAATAATAGACTCCCCTCCTATGAATTTTGATGTAGATGAACTAACTGTTGGCCCTTGTGATGGAGCTAGATGGATAAAAATAGAGCTATAGATTCATTTGATGGATTCAACCTTAGGTGGAGATAGTAGATTCTTAGTGCGTGGTTGCTTATTATGATCACTTAACTTTATATTTATATGATTCATTCGCTTGAATTTTGTAATTAACCCTAAAAATTCCAACTACCAAAAAGATAGGATGATTAAAGGGCTAGAAATTACCTAGGAAGTGTGAAAACTACAAAGAAGACAAGGGATCCTAGAGGGAATACTGGTGCACGGCATTGGTGCCCTTCCAAGGTGCTGGTGTGAAGAATGACCTATTCAAAAGGTGAAAATATAGAATGAGAAAGTACAAGTCCAAGGCTGAAAAAAATCATAAATCAAAGAAATGTGATTAAGGACATTGTTGAATTAGTAATTTTCTTGATTAGGAACCATATGAATAGTAGTATAAAATTGAGACTAGATAATGACTCGAAGTGCATGATTTCGTGTCTATAATATCATCTATATTTCATTATATGTCATTTATATCAGTCATTGCTTTTAGAATTTAATCAAATAAATTCATATTTTATTAAATCACATACTAGACACTATTGCCTAGCCGAAGCGAAGCGACAACAGCCCCCATCCCCTCTTGATTTCCTTGACCTCTTCGTACTATGACTCATATATTTTGTGTCCTTTCAAGAAATTTGAGCATCTTACATTTTGTACTCACCATTTTTGGGGTTAATTACAAAATTCAAGCAAAGAAATCTTATAAATATAAATTTATGTGATCATAATAAGGGACCAAGCACTAAGCATTAGATATCACCACCCAAGGTTACATTTAGTGGCTATTTAATAGCATTTAAGAATCCATCTAGCATCCACACAAGGGCAAGGGAATTCATTATTATGCATACACTTCATAGAATGTAAGTTCATTCTATTTCAAGCACATGTCTATTTAAATCTCTTACATCTAGTTATTACTCACTATTAAGTGTGACAAGCATAAGATCCACCTAGGGCATAATTACACATACACACATATAGAACTACATTGGGTCTAAAATGTAGTGAGTGCTCAATCATAAGTTTAGTTATTTGATAGTTGAGGATAATTTGACCCCTCATTTTCATTCTTTTTAATTTATGATATGATGCACTCTTGAGGGTTTATAGGTTATTCTTTTTATGTAAGATATCAAAAAACCTTAGTGAACATTGTTTAACCTAATAACGACCAAAGGCGAGTGACACTAAACTACTTATAACCCTGCGAATGAGGTTTTTGAGGGTTTAATTAGTCATAATCACCCAAAGCAGGTCTAGAGCTCCTTTAGGTACCCCTTCCCCTTTACAGGGAACCCAAGTCTAGTATATTCCTCCATCTCTACGTATTTTTAAGCTTCATTGTGAAAGTGTGCTCTTTGGAATTATCAATTTTCCAGCTCTATCCACCTTCTTGATGTTACTAAATTAGATAAGTCATTTTATCTTTCATACATTCTAGTGTGATTCTCTAAAGTCATATTTATTCAGATTGCATATTCATTTATCCCTATATTGCAATTAGTATTGGGAATTTAAATTCATATTTTCAAAATCATTTTTGTGCACCCATCTTTTGAATCCATTATCATTCTAGGTATTTTCTCATCTATTTACTATAGCTCAATCTAATGGTGAATTTAGTGTTATCACAAATTAACTCTCTCCTAGATTAATTTGAATAACTCATTTAAAATTCACTAAGCACTTTATACAAGCCTGGGATGTTTAAATAGCCATCAAATTCCACCTCTCAAAAGTACTAACCATTGGTATTTAAATAACCCATGAGAGGCTTAGCTAATAATTTAGCGGGTTATATTTAAAAGTTTGTGTGACATTATTTTAAATGTAAATTTGATATTCAAGCATTGGACAAGGGCCAGATGATAGAAGATCAAAAGTCAATGTAGGGGATGCATGATGGGATTATGGGTCTCTCTTAGCCATTTAGGTTTTGTGGACCTAAATCCCATGGAATAAACTAAGATAAATAAAATTTTGGGTCCGTGGCAGGGTAGAAAAAGTCAACACAGCTTAAAGAGAAACATGGAAAAACAAAAATATTAGAAATGGCAGGAAGATCGATAGGTGATAAAGGACACGCATCACGATTTTGGTGTAGGGAAAGTAGATGGGATCCCAAATAATTTTTATTCCACCCAAATACAATTTTAAGTAAACCTAATAGGATTTTCATTTGAAGGCACAACTAATGAAAGGAAACAACGAAAGTGAGAGATACATACATTGTGAGGAATGTGGATATTTATGACTGCTCATGTTTAGGAGTTATTGGTCATGGTAAAAGAATAATATGAAATTTCTAGGACCATGGAGCTTTCTCATTGGTTTGTGCTTCACACTCGAGAGAAATTTTTATAGCTGAGGAATGACTTTGAGACATGTGTGGATCTTTCTCATTGGTTTATGCTTTGCGATGGATAATGCGGTTTCAAAACCCCGACCCTACAACTAATGAAAGGAAAACACGTGGAAAATTCAAAGCATGAAACGTAGGTAGTTTAATATTTGATTCCAATCAAATGTTACACATGTCACTCTCTTATTCATCCTAACATGCAAATATTCAATGGAAATAAATGTTTCTCTAGAGCTCTAAATCACACAAAATTGGGGAACGGGTTTGATAGGGTACACGTGATTTTTTAAGAGATTAATGGATTATTGATGGTAGTTGAATATTTAAATAGATATTGTAGGGAAAGAAAAAAATTTCATTTACATGATAAGATCGAATCTGATCTCTTTCCCTCTCTTTTCCTTCTTCTCTCTCTCCATTCTCGCTTTATATTGTAAAATGATGCTTAATCCAAAGGATGGAAAGCTTTGATTAATTTTCATGTTTCCAATTCATTCATGGATCTTCATAGAGATCATCCACTCTCTCATTTTAGTTCCTCTCCCCTCCATTTGTAGAAATAACATGATATCCCCAAAACATCCTCAATAAACTTACCTCTTTTCAATAGAAATGGAGATCAATCTCATATTGATCATAACAAAGACATAGTCAACCACTATGTCATTCATAATGCTATTGAAGATTTTTTTTCTTCAGATTCTTGTTCTATCATTCATAGGTAAATATAAATATTGGTTTAGTATTTTGGCTCCTCAATCGATTTCCACTTGGGATCAGCTAGGTGAACAACTCCATAATCGGTTCAAGGAGAATGTAGATGTCATTGTTCTCATGGAACATCTCAGCTCAATATAGTGATATTCAATGGAATACATTTCAGATTTCAAAATAATATTTCAAAGGATATCACGAGATAATTCCTCAAGAATTAAGACCCTAATAAGTTATGCCGTTACTGTTTTATTTGAATGCCTTTGATTCTAATTTTTCTATATTAATACAAGATCTATGAGAAAACACTCTTCCTCAAAAATTTACAACTCCATATTAGCTAGAGGAGTCTTATTCAAATTTGTGAAAAAGGAAATGCATTCCTATTTCTCCCTATCTTCCATATTCTTCCAAATCCTTTGTACCTAATAATCCAATTAATCAACAATACCTTACTTATGTATCATACACAACCATTATCATCATGTATGATGATTGGATAACTATTAAAGAGTTGTACAATTCTGAATGGGAAGGTGAGATCATGCAAAGTGAAAAAGAGGGCATCTTCTTCAAGAGAAGTCATACAGACTCATAGGATACTATTTCACAAGTGGTTGAATTGTTTGTAGAGGAAAAAACAAAGTACAATCGAGCTTGTAAAAAGTCCCATTCTTTAGGAAAATATGTAAGAATATCCCATTTGTGGGAATGATCTTATAAGAAATGGTCAAACCAAAAGGATTATCCCATGCCCAATCAGATATCTAGCTATTCTAGAGCCAAAGACAAAGTTGGAACCATTCATACTCATTTAAGAAGATGAGGATGATCTTCAATGCACCAAAGGTCAGTGTAATGCCTCTCAAATACAAACACAAAGAAAATAAAAGAGGTATTAATTTCATTTGTTTTTGATATTGTGGGAAGGGTGAAGATCCATGTTCACTTTTATTAAAGCCCATGTTCAACGTCAAATCAATTACACGGTCGAAATTTATGAGGAAAGGAAGTTATTTCTCTCTACCTATTGAAAGTTTTGTTTAGCTTCATTTTTTCTTGTTAGATTAGGGCAGGATAGGTTTTTTTTTAAAACGTTTCTTGAGCACTTTGTTCAAGTTTCCACTTGAGACATTTATAATTTCTATTTTGTACATAGTTTTTGAGAGATTTTATTGTTTCTGCATAGAACTCATTTCACAAAGCGAGGTTTTATGGTGAATTTAGATAGTTGGAGATATTTCTAAGACTTATTTATAGCTCCATAAATCAATTTTAGGCTATCATTCGTCAAGTAGTTCAAGTTCAATGCTTAGTTCATAAAAGATTTAGGAGAAAAATCTTCAAAGGAAAAGATTAGTTTCTTCAAGTTTAGGTTTGACTCCATTTCCAATGGATGCTTCAAGGCTCTTGGTCTTTCATCTAGTAGGAAGACATCCCTAGAGGTTGCCAAACTATTATCCCAAATTAATCAAGTTAATTTGGATAACTCATTTTAAATGCTCTTAGCACTCTATGTAAACCAGGAACATTTAAATGACCCTCAAATTACACCTCTATAAAGAACTAACAATTGGCATTTAAAAACCTACGGGAGGATCAAATAATCCATTAGCAGTTATATTTAAAATTTCGTGTGATGTACATTTGGCTCTAAACTTTCAATGAAAATCATTATACAAGTGCCACATGGAAGAAAATCAATGGTCAAGGAAGGGACACATGGCAGGATTTAAGGTCTCTCTAAGCCATTTGGGTTTCGTAGTCCTCAAGCCCACAGAATAAACGAAGCTAAATAATAATTTCAGGTCTATGAAGGGGAAGAAAAATTCAATGCAGTAAGAGAGAAACATGGTAAAGAAAAATTATTAAGATGGTAGAAGATCAATAGCTAACGGTGGACACATATCACTATTATAGTGCATAACATGTAGATGTAAAGTGTCTTGAATGAGATGGATTTTAAAATTCTTCGGGTGTTGGTGGTCTAGTAGATCTAGCCACATTACATGACTTAATTTCTATGGAGTCAAAAGTTTTATGTCCGCAAGATAGAAGTTGTGATGCGAAAGCGCAACCAATGAAAGGAAAGCATGGAAGAGTGTGTGTTTGACATTATGTAGAGCATATATCTTTCTCATTTCCTCACATTTCATAGTTTTCAATGAGGGTAAAATATTAGTATAATATTGTGAGGAGCGTGGAGCTTCCTCATTGGTCTGTGCTTCATGCTCTAAAAATGTATTTATAACTAAGGAATGACATTGAGACATGTGTGGAGATTTCTCATTGGTTTATGCTTTGCAATGGATAATGGAGGTTTCATAACCCTAAAATGAAACCATTAAAAGGAAAACATGTGGAAAAGTAAAAGCATGCATGGGTTGGTAGAAGAAATATCCAAGGACAATGAAAATCTACCACGTGTCACTCTCTTGTTCATCCCAACATATTCATTGGCCATAAATTTCACTCTAGAGCTCTAAATCACACAAAATTAGTCTCGTTGGAAAGGTCTCCTAAATTTCATTAATTTGGTATCATTTAAATTATATTTATATGGAGTTTAGTGGGAGAAAAAGTAAAAAAATCTTTTTGATTAAATTGTAGTTGCATCTTGCTCAACCACGTAAATTAATGGGGATCTAACCTTCTCACAGAAGCAAAAGGATAATGGGTAACGAGTTTAACAGAGGATACCAATGATGTTTTTCAAATATTAATAGATGATTGAAGGTAGTTGAATCCAAAAATATGTTGTAGGGAAAGAAAAATATTTTCATTTATGACAAGATCAAATCCGATCTTTTTTTCCCATTCTCTATCTCCATTCTTATATATATTGTAAAATGAGGCCTATTATAAAGCATAGACATTATAATCTATAAAAAAATGTCAAAATGGTCTCTCAAGAAGTCATCGGTTGTGAAAATTCATTTTCACCTCTATAAATGTATTATTTTCTTCTTTCAATTTTTAATTGGTTGTGCACTCTTTTAAGAAATAAAATCTTGTGTTGTGGCTCTCTTATGCCTTATACTTGTGTTTTTTTTTTACATATTTCCTCTATTTTTGTTGTAATGTGTTTTACATATCTCTCTCATTTGCAGGCTCCATTTTGATTGTGTTTCATGTGAAAGTGGTAAGTTAAATGTTTTTTAGTTATGGCACTTTTTTCCCTATCTCTTTCCATTTTCCCAATATTTACTCGTAGAGTTTTTATCCCCATTTTCTTGGTTTTAGGACCTCTCTTTCAATTATTATTTTTGTTTTTGTCTCTTTCTCACCCTAGTCCCTTAGAATGACAGCTAGATTTATATAGTTGCATTTCAATTCCTAGTTTTAGCATTAGGATTAGTTAGAGCAACCAACTTTCTCGAGATCTCGCCTCAATGTGTAAGTCCCTCAAGCTAAAGACAATCTAATATTGCCTCAAAACTTTTGTTTTCTATAACTCGGGGAAGGGTACAACTTTTAAATCTATCATTTATCAAGCCCTTCTTAAAGACCTATTATGGTGAAATCACAACACCCCTGGAAGCTCCCAAGTGAATGGTTGAGGCAGTCAGTGTGATTCATCAAACATGGAGTTATCCCAAAGTTTGGGACTTTACAATAAGGATAACCCTCCAAATGAAGGTCGATTCCTATTCCTCTATTCTAAGGCACACATCCAAATCATAGAGGATCTACTCTAAAATTTACTTTAACTTTCCAAAGAGATAGGGTCAAGAAGATTACAAGAAATTAAATCTAAACTAATAGAGGTGATGCACCAAAAGGAATACTTGAAACACATTCTTTGCATGGAGATGGAAACTACAACAAAATTGAGGAGTATTAAAACACACCCCGATTAATCCATTTATGAGAATACACTTCCCATTAAACACGTGATACAATAACCATCCAAAAATAACAAAGATTGCAATGAGAGATCATAAGATATCAATGAACATAAGAGAGGGTTGAAATTCATCCACAAAATTGTATTTTTCCTCCATATATTTGATATACTACATTATAATGGCCAATTGGCACAAAATTGCATTACAACTTGAATTAGAGGTTTGAACTCCACAAATTCACTTACAGACATAGTATAAGGGAGGTTGCACAGAAAAATTATCCAAAATTAGAACAATGCCCCTCCTTATAATATATATGAAGAATGGGAGAAGGGAGAGAGAGGGAAGAAAATCAAAATATTAGTTCAACCACCCAAAAATGCATTGAATTTACCTGTAATAATGATGGGTACTACTGCAAAACCCATACCTACTTATAATTTTCCTTTTTGGAGAATAAATGAAGCCCGGATTTCATCATTTTGGTAGGTGATAAACCTAGAACATCTGATAAAATGGTAGACTATATTTCATCATTATGTAGAGGACACTAAGAGATTTCCAAAAAAATTTTCTTCTACAAATACGAGCTCCCACTCACAAGTTATGGCCATCTGAAGATTGGGGTGCCATACTTTATTAATGATGAGCTGTTTGCTTAGTTTATTTGGACTCTGAAATTCATCGCAACCTCTGAAATCCAAAATTTTGGAATTTTGGGCATTTTGACTTCAGAGCTTGATGTTATTGTTCATTCAACTAGGCATATAAAACCTCCAAAACTCTAAAGTCCAAAATTTAGACTTCGTTTTAGGACTTCAAGTTGTGTTTTTTTTTTTGGGGCTTCAATGTTTTGAAAATCCAAAACCTTGAAGTCCAAACTTTAGACTTCAATTTTTGGAGCTTGCACCTTTAGGAATTATTATTATTTGAACCCCAAAAATTAACCTATGAAAGCGGGACCTCCGAAAGTTAAAAATGGAAACCTCTCGAAAGTTTGAAAATTCATGCCACTTTGACCACAGAAGTAAAGTTTGACCCTGAAACCTGAACCCTTTCAGACTTTGGCATTTCGGGCTTTCAGGTTTTGGCTCGTGTTTTCCATTTTCTCATCAAGACCCTAAACCTCTAAATTCCACACCTCACGAACCTTTGAACTCCAAAATCCGGACTTCGAGTTTGGACTTTGATCCATGGTGTCCGTTGACCATAAAAATCCCAAGCCTTTTCAGACTTCAAATTTTGGGCCTTTTTCTTATTTTTTATTACTTTACTTACCTCCAAAGGCTCCACCTCTCGAAGTCCAAAATAAGACTTGAGTGTGTTCTTTTCCCAAAATTCTCCGCTATGCTCGACACATCAACTATACTCCTCCAAACTCAAAATACAAGATCCCATGACCGAATAAACGTCATTTTCTCGGTGCACAAGTTTATTTCTATTCAATTTTTCCTTAGGGGAAAATTGGATAACAAAACCTTAATGATCATATCGGTGACCATCCTCACGATCTAGACATGACTTTATGTGTTTCTCGTGAGGAGGCCACAATTATTATGGGGATTATTGCTTCTTCCCTATCCCCACCTTGATTTCCACCTAACCGCTTGTTTCCACTATTCCACCTACATCTACTATTCCTATTTAGGTTCCTAATAAACCAATCACTTCACTCCACCTTTTGTTTGTGATAAATAGAAAATCTATTCCACTGGCACTCAAGATTTAGCCTCTTTTTATCAAGACCTTCAAGAAAATATCCATCAATTAGGACACGTTATTTCTCATGCATCTCCATCTCTAGATTCCATGCTCATCCTTCCATCTCCTTTTTCACTTGTCATTTACGCTTATGTTCTTCCACTTAATTTCATCACCCTTAAGTTTCCCATTTTCAATGGCCATGGATACCCTCAAGAATATCTTAAATCTTTTCATGTGGCATGCATATACTATGCCAATGATAAGACTTTACTTGCAAATATTTTCACTCATAGTGTCAAAGATTATACGATGCATTGGTTTTATGACCTATATGTCCACTTGGTAACATATTTCACGCATCTCACTTATGCCTTCATTTCGCACTTGGCCATGAATATCGGCTCTAAGATCTCATTATCTCAACTCACAAAACTCAAACAAGGATCTAATGAACATCTTTTGGATTATGTTTTAAGATACAAAACAAGTTACTAAGATGTCAAATGTGTTTGCAAAATTTGAAATTTAAGATATATTTGTGAAAATTCTATTACAACATCTTAAAGAGAGTGTTATCTTTGAGACCTCTCTATCATTTGATAAACTATGTCATAATTTTAAGTTACATGAAACAAATATCTTATATATACGAAAGGTTAAGTATCAAGAATATAATTCATCTTCTACATATTTTCAAAATAAATAAATTTTCAAGTCAACTGTAAAACCTAATAAAGCTAAGGTCATTGTCAATGTTGTATTTAACACCAATTAACTTCAATGGAAACCACCTAAGCATACATACACAAAATTTATTTTCACTCCACAAATTCTACTACCATAACTTATTGACAAAAATCTTATTACACTTCCTCCACTAAATTTAGACCCATCTCATCCTAAAGGTTGTAATTACGATGAAAACATCGATGAAACTATCATTAACTTTTTGGACACTCTACATATAATGTTATTAAAGTTCACAAAATAATTCATGATCTTATCGAGAATGATATAATTGAGCTTCTAGAGCCTACGGTTTCTTCATTAGTCAATGAAAATAAATAACTCAATCTTCAATAATACTTTTTAGAAACTTGAAAAACAAGTGGGTGACTCCTCTAGAAATCATACATATCACCCAAGTACCTCCTCCTACATCCTGGTTCTCTTGATTTTCTAGTTTCTCATAATGATATATCCCCACCACTCTTTGAATTCTACAATTATGATTAGTATGCTACATTATCTTCTAATCGCTTACACATTAGTGATTCTATTGGATCCAATACTATCAGGTTACATAAATTTGATCCATCATGGTGCATCAATGAATTTTCTATTGCACTCCTTATTTCTATTATCTTTCCACTATCACCAATCTCATATCCAATTCCAAAATCATATGAATTTGTCAAACATTTGGTTACTATTGGTCTTCTAACCATGTCTATTCCTTTTGTTATGGAACCATCCATTGAGGGGTGTGACATAATCTTTGGCCTCTTATGGCTCTTTGAAAATAAGGCTATCATCTCTATGAACCATTTATGTTAAAAATTCATTCATAATAAGCAATTTGGTTCTATCATTGGTGTTCCACCATATAAAACATCACTCCAACAACCTCTTAAGGATGCTATTTCCTTAGATAAAATACCTACGACCTAGCCAATTCTCATAACTAAATCACAATTTGCTCCTACCTTTCCTATTCTCACTCTTCCTAAATGACCTCATCGGTCTGCGAAAATCTATCGATCAGTTTAGGTTCACTATTCGTACCACTCCTTCACATCGGTATACATCACTATCTTGCTTTCCTATACATAAATGTCCATCACCTCCATGTTCAATTGCATATAGGCATCTATCACATCCACTTTTAGTTGCACAAAATTTTCCATCATCTTCAAATTATACTCATCGCTTTCATGCATTTAGAATTAGTTCACCCACAAAACGTTTATCTCATGTACCACGACTCTTATCACATGGTCACACACATTTATATCCATAGGAATCAAATGGAGGACCCTCATCTTTCACTTTCATCTAATAAAACATTCACTCTCACACATTTGGAGGTGCATCACACTATTTCTTTCTCTCCTCTTTCTAGCATCTTAATTTTTCTTATATCTTACACATATTTAGTCTAGTCTTGCACATTCATCATACATATCTTGATACATTAATATCATCATTTCCTAATGAAATACTCTCATTATTTTCTTCACACTTGAATTTTGAGGGAAAACTATAGACATTAACCTCACACACCGCTTTGCACTATACATAGTACACATTCTTACACACTTGATCATATCACACCTTTTACACTTGACATATTTACAACATAGATCTCTAGCATTTATATGTCACACTACACATTACACCTCTCACACAACACACATTATACACACATGACCTATTCTTCTCACTACTTATTTCACACACTAGGTGCATTTCTCACTAGAAATTCTCCCCCGCATCTCTATTACATCAAATTCTACATGTTTTGGTCATTACCCTATGATGCACTCTAGTTTTGTAGTTTATACTCTATTTTTATGGTTTCAATCTAAGATAAACCTCATCACACTCACTCACTTTCTCACACACTCTCTATGATTCATGCTTTGATGAGAATATATTTCTAGCACACACATTCATACTATTTTCCAATGACACACTCTTGTTACTACATTAATTTTTGATTGATGAGGGTCTTGTATAAATAAACCTCATTTCACTCATACTTACATCCATAGTCAGGGGCATGCTACTCTATCAAACTTACATTGCATTTCATTCCATCTCATCCAAAAATATTGTATATATTGATCACATTTAATCTTACTTTCTTAAGCTTCCATGTACAATTTATTACACATGTTAGTAAGATATCTTGTATGGAATTATATTTCTATATACACATACACATTAACTCGATTTCTAGTTGTGGTTGTATACCCAAGAGAAATATTAACTCAAAGCATGAATGCTTGGCACAATACCTTAGACGAATCCCACAATGACTCTTGGGGGCATTCATTTTCATCAAAAGTACAAGTTCTATTGTTTTATTTTTCATATCACATTATTATATAAGCTTATACATGCTTTGACATACTTTTAATCTCTCTAACATGATAACGGGTGCCTTATGTGTATCATTTGTCTTCCGTGTACATGTTTTCCACCATTTTTGTCATTGAATGTCATTGTTTGTGGGATTTTACCTTTGTCTTGTGTGCATACATGTATGCTTTTGGAATAGTAGGCTTTGATTTTCTTCTAACCTCGTGAGTGGTGTCCTATTTTTGTAACCCGCTTTTCATGGTCTCCTTTGTCTTCTTGCATGCATACATTTATTTCTTGCATCTTAGATTACATATTATATTTTACATTAGTGTTTGTCTTTACTTGTACTAACACTATTTTCCTAGCCACTTTTTTATGTCTTTGTTTCTACCAAGAACACTCCCTCCCCTATACTCCTCAAAAATGTTGCATGCACCCTAAAATAAGGACTCCATAGAATGGTTGGTCATCCTCTCGTAACATACTCCTCAACAATGTTGCATGAACCCTAAATGAAGGGGTACCATTTAATTGAATTATTCACCCCATATAAAAGTCTATAAACACATTTTAACACATTACAATACTAGTACAACACAATTATCACTCTCAAATACGGCTCAAAATCTAGCTTGCATCCTTAGCATAACACAAACATTAGTTCTCGGACCTAGATAGTATCACCTGGGTGCCCCTAACACTTCCGAATGCCTCTATTTAAGAGGTAGTTACAAAACATTATTCGGTACAACATAGTCTACAACACTTAACAAAACTAATTTTGATAGGGCATATAGTTGTTTAGCTCTCAATATACATACCATACAACATTTTCTTCTTTCGCATTGGATAATAATTGATTGAAATGGATTAATTTTTTACACACCATTTACAGTGGTGTTTATGTTACAGGAAGAATTAAAAGGATAAAGGATGACACCATAATTTATTCCCCACACTTATTCCATGTCTTGAAAGGATATCTCCTAAAAACTTGCATTTAGAAAAATGTCTGTCTGATTACCCAAAAACTTGGTCTTCTAAATCTTCTACATGATCCTTTCTAATTTTTTTTTTTCATCACAAATCAGGTGAACATGTTCCTTTTTAAAATTTACATACTTTCTTACATACATTTAACACATGTTAATTATAAACACGTGTATTTGAATATTTTTTTGTCCTTCTCTTTTACATTTCTATCCATATGTTAAGTGGTAATCCACTTCATCTAACTTCATCATTCATCACACATGATCACATCAACAATCAACATAAAAATAGTTACAATCATGACACTTACACATGTGTTCCCTCCCTAGGGTCATCATCACCATCACTCTTATAAATATCCATGATTTAATCAAATAAAAAACAAAACATTGCACAATAAAATAATAAAACTAGATATATTGTAATTCATTCGGGACAAATTCCCAATGGAGAGATTAAATATAAATAGCTCAATGAATTCCTATAAGTAAGGAGTCAAGGGTAATGTCTAATTCCTTTCAATATCCCAATTATCTCTCAACTATGAGTTATGCATTACAACTATTTTGCACACTCATATATTATTTTATAAATATTAAAAACTATTACTATCAAATAACCTAAACCACTCCTAAGGGTTCACACTATGAATAATATTTTTGTAACAGTCACCACCTTAGTATGAACATGGGCATCATTATCTCATGTACCTTCTCATGATCTACAAATAAATGAAGGTTTTCAATGATTACCAACAAATCAAACAATATGAGGTTTTCAAAGAGCACCTCCAACATAGAAAATGATTTTCTAGTGGAACCAACCACTACATTGTAATGTACATTATTTTTGTCACATCATTGTTTATAACTTAGAGGGATTACAAAATAGAAATTATGCTCATGCAAGAGATTTAAACAAGAATGTTACTTCTGTTCATTATTACAACATAAAGTAAACACACCACACAATAAAAATAAAAGGTCAGCAATACCATGAAGCAATATTTTTGTTGGTTACGAAAAAGAGATGGCGATTTTCCTCTATCCTCATATGCTTCCATCCTCCATCGGAACTACTTAGTATATGTAGTCATATTCATCCTCCTTCTATTTAGGTTCATATTCTTCTTCATTCTATGACTCTTCTTTAACAATTACATTAGCTTCATTAATTGTATTTGTATTTTCACATTCCAAGTGTGAATATTTAATCCATTGAATTTATCTAATGGAATTTCCATAATAGGTGTCAAAATCGGTCGAAAATGCACCCTTACGATAAAATTGAAATGCTGAAACTATAATTTTCTCGACATATTTTCCAAAAATGGAAAAAAAATCATCGAGCAACAGAAAACACATGATCAATGTGTAGAGATCAAAAAAATATACATTTTTAAAAATACGGCACATTAATCTGAGTTACTAGCTGAAATTTATGGCAAATTTAAGTTATAACTGCAACATATTCCCAGACCCTTTCCAAATGTGGCAAAAAAAAATCTATACTTAATTTTTTTCATCTATGTCAAAAAAGGAAAGAAACGCAATACCTCTATCATTGCGGATCTAGAAATTACAAGAATTTTTGTCACAACCAAGTATGGATTCACCTGAGTGAAGCATCATCGTTGTTTCTAAATAACACACGGATCATAGATTTGATTCCAATGAAACACATTTTTTTGATTCCAATGAAACAAATTTTTTTAGGATCTAAATGCCTCACAAACTCCTACAGGGTTATCATTGCGGTCGACCCGCTCTAATACCAAATCTTGTAAATAATCAAACCGTAGGTCTAACTCTAGAGTAGATCTAAGGAAACCGTAGGTACCCCTTTCCCTTTCCAGTGCCCTAGTCTAGGATATTCCAACATCTATGCATTTTTATGAGATTCATTATGACATCTGTGCTTTGGAATTATCACTTTTCTAGATATGATCACCATCATGATCTCTACAAATCATCTAAGTCATTTTATCACCTCTTTTTAATTATTGTTTTATAATTTCTAAATTAATTTTCATGGGTCATATTTTTTCTTATTGCATAATCATTTTATTCCTACATTCTAATTAGTATTAGAAATTTATTTCCATATTTTCTTAATTAGGATCCTAGGGTAAGAAAATCAACTAAGGACGGTTTGATTAAATGATTTAACAAAATATAGAATTTGTGAAAACCTAATTGTATGGTTGCGCATATGATAAATAGATAAATAAAGAATAGATCTAACCTAAGGAATAAGATAAAGAAATATGAAACCTTAGGTACAAAGGGGAGAATTAAAGACTTAGCTGATTTAACAATTAATCCCAAAGTATGTTGGAATGGAAGAATGATGGAAAGGTGGAGGAAACTACCACAACCTCAAACACAAAATTCTAGAACTTTCAATATGCTAAGACTAGGGTTCTGACTGGGTCAAGGGTGCCTAAATTTAAGAGTCCAATCATATGAACATGTAGACTGTAAAAATGATCAAAAATTATTTATGTTATTTTGTGCACATATAACTAACCTTGTATATTTATTTCTGTGTGTCCCACTATATCCGTTGATTTACCCTGTAACTTGTAAAATAAAAGATCTCCTATAATACCCTATAACACATCATATCCTCAAAAATAAAAATATGCAAATGGGTAGTTGGAAACCCCCGGTGTCACCCAATTGACTAAACATACAATTGAGCACTGCACCACATCTTGGAATCCATGTATTTCTTTGTGTGTGTGTACACAATCAACCCCTAGGATGATCTTTTGCAAGATGCACTTCATAGCAAGAAAAATCTAGATATAGCAATGTAAGTAGATGTGCACGGGAAAAATGAATTTCCCTTCCTATGAAGAGTATACAAAAATGCAGTCCCTTGTCCCTTCAATGATAACTAGATGGATTATTTGATGCTCTTATAATTCCTTTATATGCAACCTCATTCGATGATAGTAGATGCTTAGAGTAGGATAGTCCTTTATTACAGTCACATATCTTTGAATTTATATGATTCCCTTGTTTTAATTTGATAATTGACAACTAGAAGTACAACCCATAAGAAAAATATTCCCAAAAGATAAAAGAGTCTTAAAAGTGGCAAGAAAGATACAAAGAGGTTGGGGTAAACTAAGAAGATGAGGGCACTTGGGCGCAGACGTCATAGTATCCATAGTAAATAAAGATAAAAAATGAAGAATAGAGTGTGATTTTGGGTGTGTAAGAGCAAAAAGGAAACCAAAAAGACAAAAAAGGTCAATGATAGATTTTAATTACTAGTATTCTCACTTAGGAATCATATGAATAGTATTTTGTTATTAAGACCTCGATATGTACCCAAATGTGTGATTTAGTGTCCACACTAGGAAGAACAATGGCATCCAAACCTTTATCATCCCTTAAACTTATGATAAATTTCATTTTCCTTATTTGTGGTCAATACCTTGTGGAAATCTTCTTTGGTTGTCACATTTTTAATGTCCATAAATTTCTACTTTCAAAAAGAATAGAACTAATAATTTAATAGTCAAATTTAGGGTAATTTTTTTAAATGTTTGTAAGTGTAGACATTATCCACAATTAATAAATTTGTTTGTTAAATTCTTTCTACACAAGCATGTGAAAGCCGGAATTAAATTAACAATTGAATATTATTAATTTACTTCCTAAAATATAATTAGGGTTTAAAACAATACGTTTACCAAGTTCCATAAGTTTAATTAATTATCATGCACTAAGATTCCTTTATTTTCTAACTTAAAAGTTTAATTATTTTTCCTAGCCACTAAGTGGCCCTATTCACCCCATTACTCACGCACTTTTGTTTTATTAAATTTCATTCCCACAAAATAACTCCCACTTAAGTGAGGTAGGGTTTAATTTATGCCATTGAATTGAATCTATCCTAGCCCTTAGATTTGGGTTGCCCTAAATATCCTTATGGGTTTCCTTTTATTTCTATTTTCCTAAAACAACCTCATTTGTTCATTCTTGTTTTGTAGGTTTGGAAGAGGAGAAGGAGGAGAAGCCATGGGATCAAGAAGTGAAACCATGGAGAAATATTCCTCCATCCTTCTCTCCATAGTTTATCTTAGGAAAGGGTTTACTATTCTAAGATTTTTTTATATAGATATCCCACCATGGATCTGATTTTTGTGTTTAATGTAAACATTTAGTTTAGCTCAACAAATGAGGAGAAACCCCATTTCATTACATTTATGAATTTTTACATTCGATTGCCCATAAAAGAATTGAAAAGATTAAACAATTAAATTTAATTAATTATTAGTTGCTAGTAGTTTAATTTTGATGGTTTAAAGCTTAGATTTCAATTAAATTTAAATATGGCTTTTCCACATTTGAGAATTTATTTTTCTGTCAAATGTGATGAAACCGTCATCCTACGGAGAATGGTAGTCCAATGATGACCACCACCCTTCCTAGGGGGCGGTTCATCGAGTGTCACTCTATCTTAGGCGGTGGTTATGAAACCACAACTCTACACAAGGTTGTGGTTTGTTTCCATAAAATAGAACCTTCAATAAATGTATTTTTCAATAGTTTTCTACTTAATTTGGTGTTTAATGTAATATTAATTTTAATTAAGGTGTCTTCCATTCACTATTTAATAGATTGACATCATCTCTTAGTTTCATAACTCAAAATTTCCAAATGCATAGCTTTTCCATTCAAACATACAACCTTCAACAATATGAAATGTAATTTTTCTTTATAGAACATACTTTGGAATTTCTCTATTATTTATTTTGCAATAAAATTTAAAATTTGAGTATAACATCAACTAAAATTCTATGTCTTTCACATATTTAATCTTTCCAAAAAAAAACAAATAACTCAACAACATTTCCTTTCAATAACATCATTCTTTTCGATACATACATACACACATACATATATACATACATACATACATATATATATATATATATATATATTAACTTTGAATAACATACAAATTTAGGAGAGTTTCATTTCAAGCAAACTATACAACTTAAGCTTTCTCCTTTCACTATAACATTAAAAATTTGAATAAATGAAATATACAAAGACTTCTTTTGATAATACAATATTTACAAACTTCCACTCTAAGTGGGAACAATATGGTAAAATTACAACATAGATATTCTTCCAATGATTCAAACAAAATCTTCATTTCAATGTCTTCTCCCAACTTTTAGCTTTCAAACTTACATACTTCAACTCTTCAACAACTTTGATCACAATAAAAATAAAGGGTTATAGGTGACGCTCTCCGCCCAACCTATAATCCAATAAGAGGAGAAGAAATCCCATTATTTTCCCCCTAGCCCTAACAAAAGAACAATAAGGATCATAATGCAACTTTAACAACCTTTACAAAATGGCTTCACAAAACATACAATCCACAAAACATACAACACATTCAAATGGACATACTCAACAATATTTACAACTTCCCAAGAACACATCAGCTTGACATCAAGAAAAAGGAGAAAGGAATATGGGAACCACCTCCTTTTTCCTCTTAAGTGAAGTAGGAGTTCCATCCAAATGACTCCATGTGCACAATACAAAACATTCAAATACATCCTTATCTCTCCTTGCAAATATGAAAAAATATGTCCATGTTTTCCTTTTCACTCCCCATAGATGGAATTCCTATTCACACTCCCTCAAAATACATGCCTCAAACTCCCTTTTCCCTCCCTATTTTCCCATACTTTCATATCAAACTCACTTCATAAGGAAAACTACCCAACCCCAATATATCACATTCACAACACCCATGCAAATACTCATACAAACACAATTTTCAAAACAATATACATAAATAAATAAATAACAAATGTGGAGATCCTACCTCTCCATTAAGCTTCCAAAAATCTTCACTCCAACAAGCTTTCAACACCTTCAAAAAAAGCACAATACAAAAATGAACTCCAAAAAGGCTTGAAGCATGCAACTTAAGACCAATTTCGAAAAGTGCAAGAGAAGAAATAAGATGAAATATCCCTAATGGGATACCACTTAAAATGCACAAAATATATGAAAATTGTAGTAGAGTAAAATTTCTTATTTTTACTGGAAAAGACCAACTAGGAAAACAAATGGGATTAAATTGATATCTCAAAAATATTGGCCCATAGTGCATGAAATTTTGAGGGAAGCTTGCAACAATAATAATAAACACTATGAAAACATTTTCTAATTATTTGGAGTATTATATTGCTACAAAAAAACTATACAGAATGCCCTAGGCAGCTAGAAAACTTCAGAGGTTCGTAACCCTCTAAATACAAGAGAAGAAATAAGGGTCTTTGGAAATAACATTAACAAATATAGGAAATAATATTTCCACCTTCAGATCTGAAAGTGGATGACCTGAAAAACCCCAATAAAGGTTGTAAGTCACCACGCTTGGATTGGGGTCATAAAATTATGGAGGCACCTTTAACGTGATTCCACGCCTAGCCCAAATGGCTCATTGTGAATCTAACCTAGAGCCCATCTTATTATCTTCCCCAAATTCCCCAAAAGTCTCAAAATCCTTCCTCTAAAACCTCTAGAATGTCACTGCCACACATCCTAGAAGTGGCTCCAAAATGATAGCCTAGGTAGATCTCTCACCACCAAAGAATGCCCTACTATCTAGGGATGAGTCTCTCACCACCGAAGCTAAGGTCCTGTGTGATTTGAATCCACAGCTATAGATGCACAATAGCAGAAGCTGCACATGAAGGGGTCAATAAAATGTATGCCAAAATTACCCTTTCCTTTCTCCCCTAGCTCCTTATATACTTCCCAAAGCAAAAGAGCCCCAATAGACCCTATACGCATTTCATTCTATGGAGGGGCCAATAAAATAAAGTGACTTAAGTTACTTTTCCCCTTTAAGTCACCATGGTCCAAAAGTGACCCTCAACATAAAATTAGACTATTAGAACCACGTGGCCCCCTCCCCATAGCTCCTAGTGTCCACAACTCCTTGGGTCTAACCATGGCTTTAACTCAACCTAGCCCTTAGGCATTTAGAAGAAGAAAAGGGGACATTACAGTCCTCCCTTCCCAAGAAATTCTTGACCCCAAGCATTATCTTGTCCTACTACAGCAGCTTGAATACCATGCCATAAGTTTCTCCACCTCACCCTGCCATCCACCAAGGATCCATGTAATCCGAAGTAACCAAGAAACCCCATGCCGTCATCATGACCTCCATATGGTACCGAGAGCAATGTTATCCGTGAAGTAGAATGATACCCAAAATGACTCTCCACTAGTACCCACACCGAAATTTCCAATTGGTCCAATCCTTGCCAATGCAAGGTTGTCATCACAAAATCACCCATAGCCTCTCCAATCAACTCCTGGGTATGAAAGTTCACTCTGAATCCTGTAGAGTCCCCTAAATCAACCTGTGAAACAACCTATTTACGCACAAATGGTGCTAACTCTCCCACCTAACCTACACTTGTGTGAGAGCAAGGATCCTCATACTGTATCTTGATGTGTCCCATGGAGGAAAAGTCCCAAGACTCCAGTAGACAATCAACTAGCAATATCAGCTCCACATAGTCCACCTCCTCCTACGCTAAATGTGAACCTACTAAATAACCATGAGTCAATTTCTTCTCTCCATTGACTAACACGTGGGTGAAGTACTTTCTGGGCATAGAAGCAACAAAATGCATAGGAGTGTTATCCCATGTTCATTCCAAAAATGATGAACCCGTAATATCTTACTTTTCATAGTGAAAAACCGTATACTCATATAAAGTTTAGGATACCTCCTCAACCTATTGCATATGAACCTCTCGACATGAGCATGTAGGTCTCATAAAATCTCAAATGCTTAGTCACGGAACAACAATACATGTCACAATATATCCATCCTACACTATGAATCTTACACAAGGCTCCATCTTCCCTAAGAGAATATCATCCCATCCTACAATCTATAGCTATCATCATGTATGTGGCCATCCGAATCTCACATGTGTGTCGGTTCTTAGAGTACTCAACAAGCAAATGAGATCTCCAGTCTATCAAAACTTTAGATGACCAACATAACATGATAAATTCGGATGGTCCAACTCCGTAATCCCAATCTTTGTAACGGTCTCATGTGCAACACTATTGGTTACACCCACATCCACAACTACACTCACCCCATCTACAGTCAAAGTATGCATCCTATCTAACTCACTCCACAATTCAACATCATCCAAATCACTCTCCAATAATTCATTATGGTGTGCTCTGTGCCTACATCAAACAATCCATCGAATAGGAGTCATTAAGAAACCCACTTTTCTCATTCCTTGTGATGTCACCATGATCCACATGATGCTAAGTTCATTCACAATTTAATTTCTGTAACGACATGCTTCTTTCTTCACCAATCACATCTTTTGCAATCTGCCTTTGTATACCATGAAATCTGATTTCTTTGTTTTCCTTGAAATTTTTCAGTTTATCCATATGAGGGATGAATGCAAATTTCCCAAAATATGAAAGCCAATATGGATTCCAACTTCAAATAACCCAAATGTACAAACACATTCAAGTACTTCACATCTCTTAATGACAATAAAAAAATGAGTTACCTTCTTAGTGCAAGACATGTCTTTCCATGGACATAACTCATCAATCCCTTCTATGTTGGGAATACACATGGTTGCTCCCTCATCATACTTTATTCTCTTTCCCCATATTTTATTTTCATGTTAAATGCAAGAGAAAGGAAATCAACATTAGAACTCATGCATCAATAAACTTTATCATAAGGAACTTCATACCTCTTGTTGTACCCATTGATTCTCGTCATGAGAGAAGACAACACATCTAAAATAGCATATTTGGGGCTTCTCATCATACCTTTGCAACTAAAATTTCTGATATATGATCAAAATCTTCATTCTCCTTTGATTTTTCAACACATGCATCATCATCTTACTTAACATCAGCAACCATTGCATCCCAAAACTAGTCTTACCTCTAGCAAGTTCAAATAAAATAAATAGACCACATACCTCATGTCATTTCACTACCATGGGCTCCTACATTTTTTTCTTTGCCAACATATGCTTATTATCTCAAGCAAGAGCAATTTGAATGCGGGATGTGTTTATACCATCTAGCATACCTTGAGACGTGATTATGAAATTCTCTTCCCAATCATCCAAGAATATAAATGTTTTCCCAAATAATAGAGACATGGAAATAATATAGGAGAACTCAACAAGCTAGGAAAATGGTAACCATTCTCATACCTTCGGATGCTAAAGTAATGAATGCACCTTGAATTCCACTGTTATTTTTAACAAAAATTACACCTTGATTCTTTGAGCACTTTGAGGACATAAATGCCCCCACTAACCCTTCCAAGGGTTCCACCATGTAGCTGGTATAAAAATCATTCATGGTCTCTATTACTAAAGCATTTTCTCCTCTCTTTATGACTTATGTCATATATAGTCCAGCAGGTAGAAGATGATAAAAATATATTCTCTTACCCTTTTTAAAAACAGGGAAACCGACGCTAGTACCTTGAGATTTGCTCTCCCTTCTTTCACTAGAGTCTCCAATGAATAAATCATGCACAAAGTTCTCAAAATAAAATTGATAGTTTTGGATAATTACAACATATTACTAGGATCCCATACCTTATAATTCCCATGAACCCTTGTATCATGTAAGGTTTGCCATCTATTCTTCTCTTATATCTCCTCATAAAGAATATTATCAAAAGGCTCATCTTCTATTGCTTCTTTAGAAACCTCCAAAACAACACCATCCCTATTGTGATTCATGATTTTAGATGGAGAATAAGTGGAACAAGAATCAACACCTTTCACAATTTTATGCTCATTACTACTTGGTAAATCCATCCCATATGATAATGACTTATTCTTTGGAGGATTTATAGGTACCTTTTGGATTGAAATATCTTTTTCAATTTTACAACCAACTAGCCATATTTGTTCATGCCTTTTAATTCCATCAATGTCCTTCGTGTGTTTAGGATAGACATATGTTGAGCTTCCCCAACATTATTTCTGAGTTTCTTCAAGGCCATTAAGGTCCTCGATGTGTTCAAGATAGAAATATGTTGAGCTTCCCCAACATTGTTTCTTGAGTGCCTATTAAAAGTATTTAAACTCTAATCAAAAGATGTTGTTCTGTAAATTATAGTAGGTTTGTCATTTTAGACCAGAGGTCCATGTCAGATCCTTCCCATGTGCCAGCTGCTCCATAAAGTCTTCTTTCCGGGGTGTAGTCTTTCTTGCATCAATTTCCCTCATCTTTCCTTGAACTCTTGTATGTGTTGTCTTTCTTGAGTTGCTATCAACCAAGCAGCTCTAGTTCTACTATTCCATTCTTCACACTTTTTAATAGTTTCCATTACATCCTCCTTGCTTACATAAACAAATTTCTTCTCCTGAGATGGAATAATTTCTCTAACAAGCAAATTTTCAGTATTGTAATTATTTTGCACAATGGAAATCATACCATTTTTTCTAGAAGCTTCTTCTTCAAATGAATTCTTTTATAATTCAGGAATCATCATATAATGACCTCGCTTAGTCTTGCTACCAATCTTCATCATGAAATAATATGGAAATGACATATTATCTTTGAAACCCTACTCAAATATTGGTATTTCCTCCAACAAGAATTTTCATCAATCACCTCTATTGGCTGACCTCTATCACTAGTCTCACCATGTCCCTTATTGTCCCGAGATCTTCTTTGATTCACATTCTCGAGTGAGATGCCTCAAATAAAGGTTAGTGGCTTCCTGTTGTTTCACCATGTTGGTGAACATTACCTTTATAAAACCCACATTGAGATCTTTCCAAATTACCATATTTAACCCACACATGCAGGAGGAACAATAGATATGATACCACTAAAATATCCGTAATGGGATGCCACTTAAACTACGAAAATATATGAAAAATGCAGCAGAATAAAATTTCATATTTTTACTGGAAATGACCAACTAGGACAATTAATGGGATAAAATTGATATCTCATAAAATATTGGCCCATGGTGCATGAAATTTTGAGGGAAGATTTCAACAATAATAATAAACACTATGAAAACATTTTTGGAATAATATATTGTTGCCAGAAAAATTACAGAATGCCCTAGGAAGCTCGAACACTTCAGAGGTTTGTAACCCTCTAAATACAAGAGAAAAAAATAAGCGTCTTTGGAAATAACATTAACAGATATATGCATAATATTTCCCCCTTCAGATACGAAAATGATCGATTGGAAAAACAACCATAAAGGATGCAAGTCACCTTGCTTGGAGTGGGGTCAGAAAATGATGGAGGCACCTTCAATGTGCTGCCACACCTAACCCAAATGGCTTCCGTGAATTTTATTTGGAACCCCTCTAATTATCTTCCCCAAATTCCCCCAAAACTATGTAAATCCTTCCTCAAAAACTTCGATAATATCACTCCAACATAGCCTAGAAAAGTGGCTCCAAAATGAGAGACCAAGGTAGATCACTCACTAACAAAGAATGCCCTACTAGCTAGGGATATGTCTCTCACCACCTAAGCTAGGGTCCCTATGGAATTTGACTCCACAAATTGTAGATGTGCTGACAACAGCAATATGCACGTGAAGGGGTCAATCAAATGTATGCCAAAAGTTGCCTTTCCTTTCTCCCCCATCACCTTATATACATTCCAAATCAAAACAGCCCCAATAGACCCTATATGCATTTCATTCTATGGAGGGGAAAATTAAATACATTGACTTAAGTTACTTTTCCCCTTTAAGTCGCCATGGTCCATAAGTGACCCTCAATGCAAAATTAGACTATTAGAACCATGCGGCCCCCTCCTTATAGCTCCCAACATCCACAACTCCTTGGGTTTGACCACGGATTGGACTCGACCTAGCCCTTAGGCCTTTAGCACAGAAAAAGGGACATTACATAAGACAAGTAACCCAAAATCCTTCAAATTTAATCAAAAATAGAAATGGGATGAGAGGATGATGAGGTGGCTCCATGAAGGATTTCACTTATTCATTTATGCATTCCAACACATAATTCAAACACCAATCCCAAAGCAATTAAATGCACATGTAAGACTTATGACATGTACACATGACACTCCAACTTACACACCATGCCTATCAAGGACAAAATTAAATGTGGTAAGTGACAAGGAAATTATTTACCCTTTTTATACTCCAAAATACATAATTAAGCCTAAAATTAACTCCCCATACCATAGGTATGGTTTTGGATGAATTTAAGAGGCATGGGACAAGCTTAGCTTATCCCACAAGCCTCCAAAAAAGCCTCCCAAGTCAAAATCCGAATTTTGAAGTTGGGAAAGAGTACACAACACAAAACCCAACAAAAATATAATTTACATCCACAAGATTTCAAGGACTATCTACCCAATTTATTGCCCACATGTCAAATCTTCCTTTTTAATTAAAATTTAAGCTAAACTAGTTAATTAAGACACATTAGCAAGTGTTAATAAAGTGACAATATTTCCCAAATAATTAAACACATGCACAAAAAATTAAAACAAACAAAATTTAAAGGAAAGGAACACACTACACCCATGGCCACATAAATGAGGTTACCCCCATAGGAATCTCTTAAGAAAGCGTACAACAACACAACATAACACTATACACAAGTTGTCAAAAATTGGCCATGTTGCACAACACCTAACATCCTTCCATGTTTGGTCCCCTATCCCCTTTCAATTTATGTGATAAAATATCCCTACAACACAAACAAAATACCTCTCTGGCCTTGCGGCCATATCAACAACATCGATAATAATATACATATATAAATCAATAATTGTCATAAAAAATTAGCAATTCTATCATCTATCATCATTCAATTTAATTCGATTTTAACATCCATAACATCATAATTCTACTCAAAATATCCAACATAGGCTACACATCCAGAATATGACATGTTAGTATAAAATCATAATACTATAAATCAACATATATATCTTTCCATCATTGTCATTTAGTGCATCATAATCAAAATGTAAATCACAACATGTCAATAGTCCAAATATCTGCATAGTCTATCATCTACTAATCAATATATAATAATCAAAATGTCTAAGTATCAATCCAACAATAATATCATCATAATGAAAATAGTGACGAATAGGAGTAGGCACTAAAATATCTTACTTTCTATGAGTTGGGAGTATCTTTGATTCATAAGTTATGCAATTTTGTTGTTTGCAATTATGAAAGGAAATTGTATTCCACTTGTCAAAACACTTAGAATAAAATATCTAATTCTTCTATTGTATTATAATGAATTCTTAATATTCATAACATTGTATTGTTGAGGGGCTATGTTTCATGGACCAAGATTAATATTTAATATACAATTTCCTTTTCATAACTTCCTAATATTTGAAGATATAGGGTCTCGTTAAAGTTTTCATGATGTAAAATCCTATCCTAAAGCCTAATTTAACATGGTTGAAGAACTAAACATAAGGTAAATGAATAGTAACATACACGTGATATAATGAAAACGATTCTGTTTTGGAAGTGAAATGCATAGTTAATACTATACATGAAGCACCCAATATTATGTTAGAGTAATAAAGAGTATGACATGATGTATATAGTGAGTAAATAAGGTAAGACAAAGTAAATAATTAAATATTGGAATGATAGCACATGTGTATAGGAAATTTTAAAGTGGATGCCCCACATTTAGAATAAATAGTAAAGAGAAATATCAAGCATCCTACATCACGTAAAAATATGTGTGTAACATCCATTCAACTCAATATACCATATGAATTCACGTGTGTATAGAAAAATGATATGGCATACTATGTATCAAGATAACATGATAATGAAATTAACATGATAAGTATAAGAATGTGATAGAAATAACCAAGTAAGCACAATGCCATTGTCTAACTCCCACATCTTACACAAAGAAATGTAACAATAAAATACAAGGATATATTTTTTTGACTTACATTGCTCACTACACAACACCACAAGGGCTTTAAGAAGAGAAACTCAATGAAACACATGAAACTTACATAAGTCATCGACTCACATACACACACAACAACACCATATACATGTCGATGACACACTTTATCTAATGAATTAAATGCTAGCAATAACTCAAGACAAGAAAAGGGAGTTAAGGATTGACAAGATAACACATCATTACCATGGTTAAATCAAGGTTATGATTAACATTCGATAACATTATTATGTAAGTATAATTTTCTCCCTTTTCCACCTACAGATTCTTAAATTTGTTTCACATTCCACTTATTGTTCAACCATTTAATTTTTCTCTTTATCCCTTATGACAATCTCCATAAATTACATAAGTATTTTCCATAATTCAAATTACATACAACGATCCTAATTCCCTCAATATTATGTTAATATTTATGCTTCCCAATTAATAATTCAAAGTATAAAATTTACCCTTGCTTTACACAAGTGAATCTTATGTGATGTCTAGATTAAAACTTAGATTAAGGGAGACTTAGATTCAAGATCACTTTTTTTCTAAACAAATTCTTTGATCACGGTATAGTTATTTCCCTACCATATTTATTATAGTTAAATAACTTGTTGAATTCCATTTATATATTATATATATATATATATATATATATTTTTTTCTCAAATTTTGATCACACCAAAGAAGTTCATATTATTTGTAAGACATGAAATTTTTTAATTAAGTTATAAGGACTCCAAGAGTTACATTATTCCTAACCTCAAATCTTTTTTACTCTTACATCGCACTAGGGTCTCATTATTAACATAGTTTTATAACAAAGTAGGAGTTACTAATTACTTGTCTAACATCTTGAAGAGGTACAAGATTGGAATAATTATAAACTATACATGAACCACAAGTGATTTGTGTTCAAGGAAAGATCACACGTTTCTACTTACTCCACAAATGGTAAGATTACACCACATAATCATTGCTTTGAAAAGGAACTCTTAACATGACTTCTAAGGTGGTCTTCACCACTCACCACGGTGTCATACCTGAAGAGAAGAGATTCTCTTTATGGTTACCAAAGCTAGAAGTGAACACATACTTCAGGTAAATTTGGACCATGTCATTCCTAAAGATGGGTTCATGATAATGTCGTTAAACATAACAACTATGACGGTAAACTTAAACTTGGGGTTTTATTTAGGTAAACTAAGAGGTTTCATCGAGTGTAAAGTTTACGTTCATTCTACCGTTTTAGTCTCTTATATGGTAAGAAGGATCACACATGAATTCATGTTATGCAAAAATCTTATATTAGGGTTGAGTTTTTCGATTAAATCTCTTTATTAAATTTACAAGGTAAGAATACAACAAAATAATTTATTAATCATTTATTGAACACTAAAAATGATGAACTACAGTATAGTAAATTCAAATATATTTACTATATGTATATTGTGTGCATTTATTTTTATTAAGATAAGTTAGATGAATAAGAACTACCACCTAAATAGTTCTATAACAAAGCTAAGTCAAAATCTAAGCACCATCAAAATGAGATCTAAACAATATCAATACTAAGGATAATGTATTAACTTTAAATTAACATGCTAAAGTATTCAAACCTCTACTTCTTTAGATTACTAGCAAAAGGAAAATGGACCTATGTAGACTCCATGGCAATCAAATTGTTGTTTTGATCTTCAAAACCTAGGAATGGGAGCTCATCAAAGCTTGGCTACAAGACCCTTTGACTATTCCCATATGACCCAAAGCACTTGGCTAGAAAATGTCAAGAAATGAGGCGTAGCTCTTCAAATGGTGAATTTCTCAAGAATAACAAAGAAGCTTATAGTCTATTTGCTATGTGATTTGCTTTTTTATTTCAAGGAATTTAGGTGTAAGTGTAAAGGTAGGAGGAGGGATCTTTATATAGCCCAATGGATAAAGGAATCACTACATCCCTTTACATGTGGGATAATAGGGATGTTGAGTTAGTTGTGGATAAGGGGGGTTTAGATAGGGTTGAGTTAACTTTAGGAGAGTTTAGCTTGTCCTTTAGTGACCCATGTGGATAAAGGGGGCTTATTAATTAATCAAGATGATTAATTAATAGATGTGTAAGCTTATAGAAGCTTTTAGAGGAATATTAGCATGATTTAGACTATAGAAGGGGATTAAATCAATTAAATATTGATTTATTGGTTAAATGAAAGGGGAAGCTAATTAATTAATAATAATTAATTAGTTTAGATAAAGGGGGATTTATTAACGGAAGGTCGTTAATTAGGGTATTTATTGGATAGGTGACTTAATTAATTATCATAGTGTAATTAATTAATGACGATAGGAGATAAGATGAGTGCCTTTGACGATATGTCACCAATTTATAGGAAGGAAGATAATTAGCACAATTTAAGTATTTAAATTGCTCGGTCATAATCATGGGTGTCTACATTTTCCCTCTTTTTGGGTGGCATATATGATGCCACTTCAAAGATAGTAGACTGATAAAATTTTGAAGGGGTAAATGAAAAATTAGTAGAAGTGAGAGATGGCCACTTGAGTGTCGATGGGGTGATGAAGGAAGATGATCAACGATCAAAAAAGTTGAGAAATATATAGAAGAATGGGTGGGGGTAGAATGCCCCGGTGAATTTAAATATTAGGAGTCAAAGGAAAGTGATGTAGAAAAATATGGAGAAGTGGAGAAAATAAATTAGCCTCTAGCCTTTGTATTGGAGTGAATTCAAAGTGTCATCATATTGCCAAAAGATCTACATCATAAGTCCTTATGAAAAATATAAGCATACGAAAAAGTAGAATGACATGAAAAGGCATACTACGAACAATTTTCCATTACTGAAAACACCAACTCCATGCAACATACAAAATTCAATGCAATACGAGAAAGTGAAAGATGCCTAACTCCATGCAACATACAAAATGCAATGCAATACGAGAAAGTAAACAAGCTAAACTAATAGGGAAACATAATGTAATGTTTTTATTATCAATTTTAGTTACGACTGTGTGAATTAACGAAAAGGGTTGATGATGGTTCCCCAAGAAAGGATACATGTGAGTGGAATAACGAAGGACACTTGAGTCTGATGAAAAAATAATGTGCACTATGAAATAGTACCAGGCAACTCATTATTCCCCAGAGTACAGATGAAGTAAGAAACCTAGATTTTGTTGATGGAGGTAGATCAAGATGATTTGTAAGTCACACACATGAACAAGTGAGAACCAAAGAGTGACATTTTGTAGGATGATTTTCAATTTTTAGAATTTTTTTGAAACATATTTGAATGTTTTTGATGATTTTGATTTGAATGTTTTTGATGATTTTGAAAGTTGTCGAAACTATGTACATGAAGATGAGGAAGCATGGATTCCCCTATAAATACATGGGATGTACAAGGAAAAAATCCACGTGTGTATGAGAAAGGTGAAGATGCAAAAATTCCCCAATGATTAGGTGGGAGTATTCAAAGGCAAACTCTTCACGTGTAGAAGCGGGACCCGAGGCCATTATGGATAGGTTCAA
This sequence comes from Taxus wallichiana var. yunnanensis, assembly GCA_018340775.1. Lineage (NCBI taxonomy): Eukaryota > Viridiplantae > Streptophyta > Pinopsida > Cupressales > Taxaceae > Taxus > Taxus wallichiana. The sequence goes on along the minus strand of CM031237.1, from coordinate 86,498,961 downwards.
CATGATGGTGAACGTAAACCAATGAAATGTTTGGGAAGAAGAAAGGATGCCCCAACATAAGTTATCCTAAAAGAACATGATAGAAAGGAAGGAGAAGATTATTTTTGTGGAAGGGGAAAAGGTGCCCAAAAACATGGAAAAATGTAATCTTATACACATGGATGTTCGAACAAAGTAGAAGAATGATGTGAATGATATGAAGATAGCCTAGAATTTTCACGATGAGTAAGTGATTAGCCAATGGCACAAATTGTGAGATGAGATAAGGACTAAAGTAAGAGTCTAAACAAGGTCCAAAAAGGAGACACTTGGTAACATACTAATTATGCTTACTCATAGAGATCCGATGTGTGCACGTGGAAATTTAATTACATCTTAAAGGGAAGATTTAATAGACAAAGAGTGAAGACACCTAGCTAAAGTGTAGGAATGATTCTGTTTGATAGGAGATTTTGTGAATGGATGGTGAAAGGATAGTCGTACATTCTCCATTTGTCAAATAGGTGTCCATAGCCCCAATGGAGATGCATTTGATTCTAATCGTAACATTTATCTATTACCATTCAGCACCCATATCCCCAACAGAAGATTATTAGAAATACCCCAAGAGAGAGTAATATATCAATTTTCATTTGCTTTTATATTTTAGCTTTTGATTGATTGATCTTGTCTCTTTTTCTTTATGAACACTTATTTCGATCTCTTGTTTAACAAGGGTTAAGAACCATTAATGGCTTGATGGAACGATATGGAAGTGATTGTGATGATGACATTGCTATTGTCAACAAATATGTCCAAAATTTCTTTGCAACAAATTTATTAGATGTTGAATGTGATAAGATCTCCATGAGGTCAATCGTTCTTCAATTTCCCAAGGTGATAAAAAACCAGGGTCAAATGGATACCATAGATATAACTGTCACAAAATCTGTGTGAATAGGCTAATCCAAATATCATCGAAGGGATGAAAATGGTAGGAAGACTTATAGAGGAAGAGAAATAAAGGGAAGAAAAAAATCCATGTGTATGTAAATACCTGATTGTAATATCTGATCTTTGTACCTTTGATTTTTCTTGTGTTTTCCCATTTTTTTGTATTTTTGAATGGTTTTTTATTTTTATTTTTTATTTTTGGAAAGGTGGGACCAATAAAGTCACTCCATGTGATAGGATCCAACAATGATGTTTGTAATTTCCTCGATAAGGAAGACTAAGCGTGTTTGTTTATCAAAGTCATGTTTTCCCCAATCTCGATGATCATGGTGAGTTCACACTCAAAAAATGACTGTGATTTGTTTTGAAACATGGGTTTCATATGTGGGAGCTTGAGTTCCCTATCCATGGGTTTATTCACTTTGCACCATACTTGATGGTTGAGTTGGTTTGCATTCTTGAATTGCATTTGATTTTTAACCTTAATATCATTTGAATTTTTGGGAGCTATAGAGCTCTTTGCAGTGTTGATCTAAGCTTGATTAAGAAATTGTTTGGGTTTCTTATAATATGATGCGTGACTTGTCTTATCCCGAGAAGTGGGAGAGGAAAGTGAGGATGATAGGAATGGAAGTGGGCTTGTCATAATATTTGGTAGAAGAATAATGTAATGGAAGAAAAGGATACGGTCAAAGGATTGAAGAAGATGGGATAATGATAGGTGAGCCATAGATATAAGAGAAAGGGATGCTACGATGTGGCCCAAGAATACAAGAATAAGGGATACTAGGATGTGACCCAGATAGAAGATGAAGAGCTACTAGAATGTGGCCTAAGAATAGAAGAAGAAGGGCTAATAGGACATGACCCATAGATTTAAGATGATGGGATACTAGGGTGGGGCCAAGAATAGAGGATGATGGACTACTCGGGGGGTGATCCATACCTGTAAGATGATGGGATAATAGGATGTGGCCCAAGAATAGAAGATTATGGACTACCCGGGGGTGATCCATACCTAGAAGACCGGGGGCTAGTTGGGCATACCTCAAGAATAGAAGATAGTGGACTACTCAAAAATGTCCCACAAATAGCAGAGGGAGGGATACTAGAAGGTGACCCACACCTAGATGAAGATGAAGGGCTACTTGGCGTTGACCCCATAAGAGATTGTGATTGAGGAATTATGATAGACAAAGAGTTATGGGTGATGAGAAGATAGGCCATGGATCAATGCAAGACCAAGGAGTTTCATCACATAATGAAGAATGTGAAGATGAAAGAATAAGAGGAGGATCAAGTTGCATGATCTGAGGCTCTTCCTCCATTTCTTGATAAAAGGAATCAACCTTTTCCTCACAATATGTAGATGCATCAAAGTCTAAAGAGAATCCTTTCTTGTAATCTGCTAAAGGAATATCTTCATATACCCTTATAAATGCCCTAATTGTTTCTTCATTCTGAAAGAGATCTATTAGTATGAGTTGTTGATCAACCACCAATGGTTGATTAGAGGAAAGAGATCCAATTGGTGTGGAAGACTTAGAAGAAGTTTGATGATGATTGATAGAAGAAGATGATGTGGGGGACGAAGAAGATGTGTAGCTAGATATCTCAGGAGTAGTAGAAGGTAGTGTGGACCTACCTATACGATGGTATATCATTTGTAAACTAGTGGGATTAATACAAAGTATATATATTATGACGCATGGGTCAATTAAGACATTTGACTCAAAGGACTTTGAGTCACATGAATATTCAAAGAAGGAAGACTTATTGGGAGTGATTGATTAAGAATGTCATGTGAAGAAGGGAGGAATTTGATTCAAGAATCACATCGAATGAATAATAACAAGGGTCCTGCAAAGAAAGAGAGGACCACGATTCAATAATTGTATTAGATGTTTGATTGGAGGGATTTAGAGTCCCGGTATATTTAAAGGAAGAAGAATTCATTGAGGCGATCGATAAAAGGGGTCCTACGAAGAAAGGGAGGACCGTGATGTAAGAGTCATATTAAATGTATGATGAAGATGTTCCTACGAAGATAGGAAGGACCATGACATAGGAGTCGCATTAGATGACTTAGGAGTTAGAGGAAATATTTGGATTGGAATCCTTAGAAGAAGAGGAAATGTTTGGATTCAAATCCTCAAATGAAGAGGAAATGTTTGGATTAGAATTAGAAGAAGAGTGGGGGAAATCAAATAATAATTTTGATTAAAAGCATCCAAATCAAACCAACAACTATGAGATGAAGGTGGGGAACAAACTACCCATATGGGCTCTCTAGCACTTAGAACCAAACAAGGTTTGTTCATGATGGGCATCTTTTGATTTGTACACTAAAATTTTGATTCCTTATTGTCGTATGTATAAGCAACCTTGTGATAATAAATCGTTGTTGGCATCGTTTTAAGCACAAATTTCTATATCTAGACAGTGTGATGGAACTCCTTCAAAGGGAAGGAAGTGACATGTCGATTTAGGGAAGCATAATGACAACCAGCTAGACATTTTGTAAGTATTGATATGCATGTGTGATTTTTTGAAGAAGGTCTAAGGAAAATAGACATTGTGATGATGCAATATTGATGAGATCAAAAGGGATTGTCCTAGAAAATAAGTTTTCTGAATGAATAATCACAAGGAACAATCATGCAAGTGTGAAACACAAATCCAATCAACAAGGAAATACACCATATGAAAATGTGTGTGTAAAGTGATAGTTTGATGTAAAGGTGATCAACACATTGTCAATATATACATCAAGATCGAAATGAACAAAGTGTAAATATTAAAAAGGGTAGATGTGACTCCCAATCAAAGGATACCATGACAAATTCAACAACCAACAAGGCCTTAATGTTAAAGGGTGAGGTTTATAAATGTAAGCCACATAACCACACCAATTGGACATATCTATCAAGCTTCATGGAGAAGTGAGATATTAGTGTCAAAGTGGTATCGAAATGATGTAATCAAAGTAAGTGACACCCTTCAAGATTTTGGACAATGTTTGAAATCAAACTAAGTCAAAGTGTAATAAGGGTGTGTTAAAATGTGGGCAGCGTAACGTCACAATGCGGACACTTTGATCATGTTTATGAGAGATGTGACATAAGTATCTTAATTCAATATGTCGAGACAATGCAAATGAGGTAAGATGTCAAAGGAAGATAAACCGATGAATCAATCCTAACTATGATGATGATCCCGATGTGAGTATCAAGATCACAAAGATGACAAATGATATAAATACGTCTCCAAAACTTTAGACTTTAACTAACCTAGCCACAAACATGGATGGGTGTAAATGGACAAAAAAGTGGAAAAATACTCAATTGATAATGGAAAGGTAGTCACTCTCTTCTGATCAACAAAGTGTCAAAATAAAGTGAAGGAAGTAGATAAAATGGGGATGAAAAATGTTGGCTTTACTTCTACAGGCAGAGTTTTTCCTCACTTTACGAAAAGTGAAAAACTAAAAAAATAACGCTTCCCATGTTTTGTGATGAATGATGGCTCACAACTCAACACTATTTTGAAATGGTCAAAGTGGGCTCCTAACCAAAGAATATCTTCCTAGGTGGTTCTCTCTTCCTAGGTGTTACAAAGTTGACTTAAGCGAGTGCAATTTACCCAAATAGTTCCGACTATCTTGGGAGTATCTTAGCTTTACTTTATCCCCTTCTAAAATAAAGGGAAAATAGTGTGTCCATGTGTTCTCTCCCTGGGGTCACCATACAAAAAAATGGTAATGCTATCTCACAAGGTAATATAAGTCCAGTAGGTAGTGCAAAGCGCTTCCCATTTTGTCCACAAGGTTCCCTCTTGCGTTGACTACTTTGGGGTTCCTGGTACCACCCCCATTGTTGTAGCTTAAGGTGTTATGCCAAAGGGGTTATGTTCTAGTTGAGTGGATAGGGACGTATCCTTTCTCGAAACCTGCAATACATTGTTTTGAATATGGTGTGTTTTTTATATTTTTAACTTAAATGTGGTTTTAAGTGGCACACCATTTGGCAACCTGCAAGAAACACATGTATTAGAGGGTTTTGTGTTTTGTTTTTGATGTCTCCTTTCTTTGACAAGTGATTTTGGTCCTACATACCAAGGTTAGTAATTTTCCAAAACGTCATATAAAGGAGATAAGATGTTGTTTTTGATTTCACTTAAATTTTTAATAAATGGAAAATTCCTAAGTACAATGTGAAAATAAGTTCCTTTTAACCAACTTTGAAAGCTAATTAAACCATTTTGCAAGTATGAAGAAAGTGGTGAAACGTTTCTGATTCCCAAGATCACCTACAAAGGCACAAGGGAAGAGCATACACGTTTCAAACCTTCACAAATAAAGATGCAAATGTTTTTTATTAAGTTAGTATAAAAAAACTTAATGCAAAGGAAACCTATAAACCATTGTTAGAACCTTGCAAGAGTTAGAAAACCAAGAAAACCAAAAAATTCTAGAAATCCAATTTTTGCACTTTTTTAACAGTTTTTAGTAATTTACATTTTTGGAGGTCTACGGGGCATTTCCAAAGTTTTTGATAAAATTAAGTATACCAAATGTATCTTATTTTGTAAAATCCATTAAAAGTATGCTTCATTCTCTTTCTGATACCTATTCAAACTCTGAAAATGGGTTAACGAGTCAAAATTTATGATCAAAACAAGGAGCATTAAAAGGTTATAACCAAAACTAGATTAAAGAGATATACCTATGCCCTCTTTTATGCATGTGCACCCCCCTACAGAGACACTTGCACCACCGTAGAAGGTGTGCATTTGGGTTAGGGTGGATGCACCGCTATGTGTTTTTCAAACTTACAGTGCACTGCCGCACCATCAAAAAGGTTTGTCCGTTAGGTTCGGGCGTGTGCACGAGGGTAGGTAAATAGTAGTATCAAGTTCCAACATAGCACCTATGCCACGAGAGAGGTGCCTATGCTAGGTTAGGGCTTGTACAAAAATTAGTACTAATTTCTGTTAGAGCTCTACGCCACTAGATAAGTGCATGCGCCACCAGAGATATGTCTACACACTGTGTTAGTGTGTATGCGCCGACCTGACTGGTTTTTCGCTACAATGAAGTTATAGTATGAAAGAGTGTCTAAGCCTAGATTAGTTCTCATGTGCCTTGTTAGGGTATGTGCGTCGGGGTCAGTGTATGTGCACTAGGGTTGGAAAATAGAAATACAAACTCCAAAACTATGCATGCACCCCCGAGAGGTGCTGCGCTAAGATAAGTGTGCATGTGCCCCGATTAGTGTGCGTATGCCACTTTTACAACAATGTATGGAAAAAAAAATAAAATCTCACCATACTTCAAATTTTAACAAGTTAGCTTGAAATTGGCAACAACCCATTAAAATGATAGCTATAAATGAGAACCTACACATATAATACTAACAAAATCCCAAGAATTGAACATTATTTACTATATGTGCATATCAAAGGTTAGCCAAAAACAATAGAATTAAAGCTAAAAATTTCTAAGAGACTAACAATCTGGTCCCACCAGGTGTGCCATTTTTGTGCATATATTTTTTCTTAAGCTAAGTTAGATGAATAAGAACTACCACCTAAATAGTTCCATAACAAAGCTAAGTCAAAATCTAAGCACCATCAAGATGAGAGCTAAACAAGATCAATACTAAGCATAATGCATTAACTTTGAATTAACATGCTAAAGTATTAAAACCTCTACTTCTCTAGATTACCAAAAAAAACAAATGGACCTATGTAGACTCTATGGCAATCAAATTGATTTTTTTGATCTTCAAGAACCTAGGATTGGGAGCTCATAAAAGCTTGGCTACAAGACCCTTTGACTATTCCCATATGACCCAAGCACTTGGCTAGAAAATGTAAGAAAGGAGGCGTAGCTCTTAAATGGTGAATTTCTAAAGAATAACAAAGAAGCTTATAGTCTATTTTCTATGTGGTTTACTTTTGTCTTTCCAAGGAATTTAGGTGTAAGTGTAAAGGTAGAAGGAGGGCTTCTTTATATAGCCCAATGGATAAAGGAATCATTACATCCCTTTACATGTGAGATAATAGGGATGTTCAGTTAGTTGTGGATAAGGGGGTTTAGATAGGGTTGAGTTAACTTTGGAGGGTTTAGCTTGTCCTTTAGTGACCCATGTGGATAAAGGGGGCTTATTAATTAATCAAGATGATTAATTAATAGATGTGTAAGCTTATAGATGCTTTTAGAGAATATTAGCATGGTTTAGACTATAGAAGGGATTAAATCAATTAAATTTTGATTTATTGGTTAAATGAAAAGGGAAGATAATTAATTAATAATAATTAATTAGTCTAGATAGAAGGAGATTTATTAACGAAGGTTTTTAATTAGGGTATTTATTGGATAGGTGACTTAATTAATCATCATAGTGTAATTAATTAATGACGATAGGAGATAATATGAGTTCCTTTGGTGATATGTCACCAATTTGCAAGAAGGGAGATAATTAGCACAATTTAAGTATTTAAATTACTCAGGTGTAATTATGGGTGTCTACATATATCAAACCCTTTTACCATATGAACTATGAATCAAAATGAACCTATGATTATATGTACATTTCCTAAGATTTCCCTAAAACTAGCATCCCATACATATTAGCAAATTTCAAATGAAACATTTATGTAACATGAGACTACATCATACATATATTCATTTTACAATCACCTATATAAATTACAATAATAAATATTGAATTACACATTGCCCTTTTGCCATCTTCTTTGCATCTTGCAAAACCTTGTGAGGATGAAATCAATGATAAATCACTAGCATGGCATCCACCCTAATCTAACATAATTAACATCTTTAGAATCCCAATTTACGTAATAACAATAATTACAATTTGCATTCGAAGGAAATGCTTAGAAACATGTATTCACTTCAATTCATTTTACTTCATTTCGTAACCAACGAGAGGAAGAGAAAGAAAGAGAGAGAAACACCATTTTATCAAAAGTTCTATTTCACACAAGTTACACTATAGATTTTCAAACAATTATTTACATGTGTCAAAAAAATTTCACGGTGGTTTGGCAACCCGGACAGGACCCTAAAACTTTCTTTTTACGTTTTCCTTCTAGTGGAAAAATGTTGAATTTAAATTCAGAGGCTAAGAAACTAATTTCAAGCATTGTCTTCTGATGAGAAAACACACCAAGATTAAAATTATATGTGTTCAATGATATACACAGTTCATTGGAATTGATGAAATTCAAAACTAGCGAATGGTTTACGATTGGTGGCTAGTTTTTGGGGCCATCGGTCATAATTGGCCTAGTTGTAAATGGTCAAAAAGTTAGCTCAAGGGCTCAGAAAACCACATCCAAAACTAATGTTCGATGGATGAACATGCCACAATAAATTTCCTATGAGTTCCACCATATATGGAGAATTCATTAGAGTCATTGGAACTAAAAACTAGAACATGGTTTTCAAATGGCGACATGATTTCTGAAGCCACCAGTCCTAATTGGTCCAGTTTAACCTAGTCAAACTGCGACTAGAGGCCTACAAAATGGCTTTTCCAAACTATATAGATTTTTTTTTTCCCTAAACTGAATGTTCCATGCTATTGTCTAGTAAAAACATTAGAGGTTTGCGAAGAGGGATAGTAAAATCTCTATCCGTGTTTCAAATGGCGGTACAAAATGAAATCCAAATTTTTAGATTTAGCGACTTCATACCGATGCAAAATAGGGTTATAGGGATCCTAAAAGGGCATAAAAAGATCACAAATGTTCATTCGGTGTCAATCCAATGATTGAAGTGACACCTCGAATAATAAGGTATGGGAAGGAAGATTAAGCCCCCTCCTTTTCCGTAGAGTTACGAAGATTACTTTGTGAGTCCTAGAAATTGTAATTTATCTATTTAAACCAGGAGATTGTCAACATATTTAGTAGGGATTCAACTTCAAATTTTCAATAACACAATCTGTAGTGATCTAGTTTGGTCAGAATTTTCTAAATCACCTCAAAATGAGGGTTGAAGTTCATGGTTTACTACAAAATGGTTATTTTGATTGCGTGAGTTACGATATGACACATTATTATTTTCACCAATTTAATGTAAAACAAACAAATCTATGATAATCCTAATCTCTTAAAAATATATTTCATTTCAAATGAAAAAGTAAAGTATGATAATTATGAAAGATAAGGAGAGATGAACCATGCTGGAGGAATGAATCATGTCAAAATTGTTGGACTTAATTCTCGCATCTAAAATAGGCATTTTGTCAAATAGTTTACATGCATTTGCAATTCCTCCATTGATTTTTTTAAATATTTAAACCCATTACACCAACATGATTTGAGTATTCACACCTTCTCGATGCCCTCCTACTAACACTCAATTTTCCTTGAAGAGTCTCGCAAAGGGATGCCAACAACATTGTTAGGGGTGCGTATACAAGAATCACATCAACTATCATGGGCTCAAACAAGCTTAATCTCCATGGCTCTATTTTTTCGAGAGCAACATGACACTCTCCCATAACTAATATAAAACATTTCTCCTTGGATTTGAGAGCTTCAAGAAGAAGGTGAGAAGGAAGATGCCCCATAAATATCCCCAGAGAACATGCAAATGGAAACCTTTACCCCTATAATGTGTAAGACCTTTCAAAAAAATCAACTATGATCTTCTCAATTTTGGCATGTTCGGTGTGTGGGAATTACTAAATAATTCCATTGTCAATTTGGCATCAACCATAATTATTCACAATTTTAGATGATATAGTTGAATAAACTAATGACCACATGCTGACAATTAATTTGTATCATGTTACACTTTACAAAACAACAACATACATGAACAATTCTCCAAATCTTCACATGCAAGTTTTAGCCACTCTCTTCACATACCAACTTGAAAATATTAGAACAGTGTGTAGAAATATGCTTCTTTCACTTTACGTACCACTTCCAAGGAATCTTATAGTGGTATATTTTCACATATTTCCCACATGAGTTGTTGAACAAACAAAGTTAGGTCTCTTCCAACAATAGGAATTGACTTGATGCTGCTTCCAATCACATACCCAACAGCTACAGTACAACATGGGTAGCCCCATCTCCAAAGATCCATAACCACTCCAGTCATTTCAAACTTATAAATAGTATACCTAGTAGCGTGGCAAGGCCAGCATGCATAGATATATAAAGGCCTGGAACATTAAATATTTTGAACATTATTTCTCCTATATATTCATGGTTTTGTGGATCGAGTAAGAGGACTCTCAATTAGGAGGAAATAGTGGTCCTTAGGATCACATCATTAATAATTGAATATACATTCCTATAAAAATATCTCCATGGTATCCCAATTTTGTACCTAACCATGGTGAATAGGATAACCGAGATTGTACTCATTGTTAGGATAATAAAGAAATCAAGATCATTCATGACACTTGTATTGTATTGTGCTAACCAACTTCCTTTTCTAGAGCCTCTCGATTGACTTAAAAACAATTCATTCACAACAAAAATTGTAGCGATGATGAAGCATGGCTCCACATTGCAGAAAAACCCATGGTTTTGTAATCGGTGCCATTGTCAATGATAACTACATGGCGTGATGTTGCATCCATGTTCTATGAGATTTGAACTCAAGACCTTCTCAAATATGTTCAACACTCTTTTTTCTTCTAGTTTCCACTGTGAATCGATATCAGCTCAAGACTGTAATGAATAAAGTATATACACAAAATGGGTTTGTTGAAAGTCCTTAGAACTTAAAAAAATGATTGATAGGAGAAAATAAAAATTCCACATCCTAGATTCACATAGTAGAAAAAAATAATAATTGAGTGCACTCTCTTCTATCTATTTTTGGCTATATCCTTACAAAGTTGACGCTTCCATGATCCTGGCTTGGGCGAAGTCTAGAAACATCTACCGCTTGGGAATTTTGTATGTAATTGTTTTGTTTGTGATTACACTAAGTCACCATTTTAGAAATCATTGGAAAAAGTGGTATGGGGATAAGACTTGGCAAGGTGCCCTCTAAATCTCTGCAATCCATACATTCCAAACAAGGATGCATTTCACCTAACATGCGTGAGAGTTGAGAGGAAAACGATGAATGGAACTTTGTTTAATATTATATTTCTATGTTTGACTTTCCCACACCAACCTATACGACCTAGTTAAAGAACAAATGAAGAGTGTTTCACAAGCAAGGGAAAGACAAATAATATGGAGAGAGGACACAAAATCCAAAAAGATTACAATATTTCCCAAGTCCAAGATATAACGTATCCCAATTTTTTTATTATTATTTAAGTACCACTTACCAAGGTGCATGAATCCCTTGGGAAGCTGTAACCACTCATGACATCAACACAATAACTACCCCCTATTAAATTAAATTATCTTTTTATATATCCTTATTATTTTATTTTAGTTTATTTTCTATAAGGTAGTAACCATATTTGCAAAAGAGGTGGTCATAAAAAAGTGAGAGTTGGGCATTACATCTCCCTCCCTTACGAGAGCATCATCCTTGATTGGGCACAAAAGTGAGGATACAAGGGTAAGAAAATGGATAAGCAATTAAGGATAGTTGATGATGATAAGCTCCTAATGTTTTGTGAAGATTGACAATTTTCAATTTACATTATTACCTAATTACTTTGTTTTCCTTTAATAATTTTTTTCCAATCTCAAGCTCTTAATATTTCATTTTTTAAGATTTTAGTTAGCTTATTTTTTTGGGTTCCTAGAAGAAATTGACATCATACGAACACATCAAGGCTAAACATAACACTAATGATTCATAAGACATCATGATATATCCTTTCATGACTATATCACATCACAAGGACTGAAACGAAGCATTGAAAAAAACAAAAACATACATATCTCTCCCAACATAGTAATTATCACATATGCTTCTAATACAAAGGTACTCATTACATAATCGAGACTACAACAACATGGAATTCTAAAAATGTACACATACAGGAGATTCACACAACTCAAAACCATAAGTGTAGCTATATATGGTCAATATGGAAACAACACCATACCAACAATGAGGAGCATCAATCTTCAACATCATAAAATACAACCACAATCACAAGAGTACACAGAGCTCACTATAACAACTCCATACATCACAAGACATCAAAAAACAATCTCCATATATCTCCCAAAGCATCACAAAACAAATACATATACCTCACAAGAATCAAAAACAACTCCATATACATCCCAAAGCATCAATCACACCCACACAAATCTCTTAGGCCTCCCTCAAGTCTCTTATCCCTCCCTCAAGTGTTTCTTATTCCTCCCTCAAGTCTCCTATGCCTCCTTCAAGTGTCTCTTATGCCTCCCTCAAGCAATAAAATAAAGATAAAAAAATTTTTTTCGCTCCCCAAAAGAGTTCAGTCACCTTATGGACCTAGGCACATAGGGTCCAGATACCTCTAACCCAAGTGACATAATCAATCATGCTTCAACAAACTGCTAGTTATCTATAATTCCATGGGGAATACCCCCATACAATGATGCGGGTCCATAGGTCCCACAACTCCATGGTGAATACCATGACCCTATTCCAACACATTACGACATTAGAACCAACATAACAATCCATATCAAATGCCAAGTGACAATAGTTTCAAGCCTTGGGCTAGGGTATAAAATTTTTAAACATGATACACAATTTAAAACTAAGAAAATAAAATGGCTAATTAGCCCCAGGTTAGTGAAAATATAAGAAAATGTCACTCAAGAAAATTGTTTATTGTAGCAATAAAAGGGGAAGTGTTCAATTTATGAATAAAATACATGTATATGAATAGAACATTACAATAACTATGTGTCCATTTATACCACCAAGGGGGTATTCAACGAGTTACTTGGCACTTGGAAAACATCGATCCTCGATCGTAAAATATCATATCAATAATAAAACTATCATCATCTCTCGTCTGAATCATCCCATCACCACTTCGACAAGGCTCAACATAGTAAAAATCACATAAGTTGACTCCATACGATAACTATATCAAGAGATAGAAAGGAGTATAATTCACCAACTATTGATCCTAAGGTGTACACAAAACAAAATATGTATGACACCCATTGAGCAAGTGACAAACATACCAAATGAACAAAATTGGGTTTTCAGCCTACGTAAGGCTCCACTTCCTATCTCATACTTGGTTGGAGTGATTAGTCAATGGTTCGCATTTCCTCACTCCAAACATACAACTTTTATCGAGTTCCCTTACGGTCGGTTAGTGTAGGGTCCAACAACATAACATAACTATATCACTAACACAATGGTGATTCACACAAATTAACCATATCGGGTTATAATACATCACATTACAACATTATGCACCCAAAGTGTAATCACTATACAATAGGGACCATACGCTCACCATATTCCCTAAATCATGACATGAACCATCACATATTACATGAATTATACGTATAACAAACACAATGTCTAAATTTACAACATATAGTCAATTGAAATAAAACATGGTGACACACATGATTCATCACAATACGGTGAATACATTATGATACAATATAATTCACTTGACACCAATTTTTTCATGGAATACATCAATAAACCTTCATATCACATAATGCCAAAATTCTCTAACACTTCACAATCTAGAATAACATTCTTTTTTGCACATAATAAGGTGGGAGATCACAAGGGAACTCTTTATAGAATCCATGAAAAGGAGAGAGAATACTCTCATCACAATAACATCAACATGATAAAAATAAATATGCACTAAGTGGCATACACAACATGTGCATTCACAATATCAAAATTACAACATAGTTCACATCATGCTTATATCACATTACTCTTCCCATCTCTACCACCACCATGCAAAAACCACCACAACTCCAATCTTCCCCAGAGGTTTGAGAGCATGTACCTCCGCTCTGATACCAAATGTAATGCCCACATTTTACACACATAAATGTAATAGTAAAATACCAGGATAATTGTTTTTTTGACTTACATTTCTCACTACACAACACCACAAGGGCTCTAAGAAGAGAAACTCAACAAAGCACAAGACACTTACATAAGTCATCAAATCACATAGACACACGACAACACCATATACATGTTGATGACACACTTTCTCCAATGAATCAAATGCTAGCAATAACTCAGCCACAAGAAAAGGGACTTAAGGATTGACAAACCCACAACACATCATTACCATGGTTACATCTAGGTTACGATTAACATTCCAATAACATTATTATGTAAGTATAATTTTCTCCCTTTTCCACCTACAGATTCTTAAATTCATTTCACATTCCACTTATTGTTTAACCATTTAATTTTTCTCTTTATCCCTTATGACAATATCCATAAATTACGTAAGTATTTTCCATAATTCAAATTACATACAATGATCCTAATTACCTCATTCTTATGTTAATATTTATGCTTCCCAAACACTTTTTCAAAGTTTAAAATTTACCCTTGCTACACAAGTGAATTTGACGTGATGTCCAGATAACAAACTTAGGATTAAGGGAGACTTAGATTCAAGATAGGTTTTTTTCAAACAAATTCTTCGATCATGGTATAGTTATTTCCTACCATATTTTTATAGTTCAATAACTTGTTGAATTCCATATATATATATATACATATTTGTCGAAGTTTGATCACACCAAGGCAATTCATATTCTTTGTAACACATGAAAATGTTTAAATAAGTTATAAGGACTCCAAGAGTTACATTATTCCTAACCTCAAATCTTGTTTTACTCTTATATGATTTACTCTTACATAGCACTATGGTCTCATTATTAGCATAGTTTTATAACAGAAGGAGTTACAGAAGTATTTGTCTAACATCTTGAAGAGGTACATGATTGGAAGAATTATAAACTATACATGAACCACAAGTGATTTGTGTTCAAGGAAAGATCACATGTTTCTACTTACTCCATAAATGGTAAGGTTACACCGCATAATCGTTGCTTCTAATAGGGACTCTTAAGGTGACTTCCAAGGTGGTCTTCACCACTCAACACGGTGTCAAACTTGAAGAAAAGACATTCTCCTTGTGGTTACCAAATCTATAAGGGAACACATACTCAGTGAAATTGGATCATGTCGATCCTAAATATGAGTTCACAAAAATATCACTAAACGTAATGACTATGATGGTAAACTCAAACTAGGGGTTTTATTTAGCTAAACTTGGAGGTTCCTTGAGTATAAAGTTTAAGTTCATTCTACGGTTTCAGTCTCTTCTAACCTAAGAAGGATCACACATGATGACATGTTACAGAGACATATCTTATATTAGGGTTGAGTGTTTTGATTAAATCTCTTTATTACATTTACAAGGTAAGAATACAACACAACAATTAATTAATGATTTATTGAACACTAAAAACACACTATAATATATTAACTTAAAATTCATTTACTATATGTATATGAAACACTTTTACCATACGAACTATGAATCAAAATGAACTATGATTATATGTACATTTCCTAAGATTTCTCTAAAACTAGCATCCCATACATATTGGCAAATTTCAAATGTAACATTTATGTAACATGAAACTAAATTATACATATATTCATTATACATTGACCTATATAAATTACAATAATAAATAATGAATTACACATTGCCCTCTCGCCATCTTCCTTGCATCCTACAAAATCATGTGAGCATGAAATCAACAATAAATCGCTGGCATGGCATCCATCCTAATCTAACATAATTAACATTTTTAGAATCCCAATTTACATAATAATAATACTTACAATTTTCAATCAAAAGGAAAGGTTTAGAAACATGTATTCATTTCACTTCATTTTGTAACCAAGAGAGGAAGAGAAAGGAAGAGAGAGAAACACCACTTTTTGAAAAGATCTATTTCACACAAGTTACACTATAAAGTTTCAAATAGTTATTTACATGTGTCAAACAGTGGGTTTGGCAAGCCGATAGGGACATACAACTTTATTTTTACGTTTTCCTCCTAGTTGCAAAAACTTGTAATTAAGACTCGTAGGCTAAGAAACCACTTTCAAGTGTTATCTTCTCAGTTATAAAATACACCACGGTTACAATTCTATGTGTCCACTTATTTACTAAGAGTTCATAGAAACTGATGGAATTTGGAACTAGTGAATGGTTTATGATTGGCGGTTAGTTGTCGGGGGCCATCACCATAATTGGCCTAGCTGTAAATGGTTAAAAAGTTAGCACGAGGGTTCATAAAACCATTTCCAAAACTAGCATTCGATGGATGAACATGCCAAATAACTTTCCTATGAGTTTCCCACTGTATATGGAGAATTCATTAGAGTCATTGGAACTAAAAACTAGAACACATATTTCAAATGATGACATGATTTATGAAGCCACTAGTCCCAGGTTGCTCTAGTTTAACCTAGTCAAACTGCCACTAGAGGCCTACAAAATAGTTTTCAAAACTATACAAAAAGTGTTTTTTTCCTCAATGAATGTTCCGTGTTATTTTCTATTAAAAACACTAGTGGTTTGTTAATATGGATGGTAAAATCTCTATCTAGGTTTTAAATGGTGGTATAAAATGAAAGCCAACTTTTTAGATTTAGCACTTCCTACCACTGCAAAATATGGTTACAGGGGCTCATATAAGGGCATGCGAAATATCACAATTTTTCATTCGAGGTCAATCCAAGGATTGAAGTGACACCTCACATAACAAGGTATGTGAAGGAAGATTAACCTCCCTTTTCTGGAGTTAGGAAGGTTACTTTGCGAGTCCCCAGAAATTACAATTTATCTAATTAAACCAGGAGATGGTCAACATATTTACCAGGAAGTCAACTTTAACTTGTCGATAAAACAATATTGTAGTGATCTAGTTTGGTTAGGAATTTTTCTAAATCACCTCAAAATGAGGGTTGAAGTTCATGGTTTACTACAAAATAGTTATTTTGATTGCGTGAGTTATGATACGACACTTTATTTTTTTGTAACAAGTTAATGTAAAACAAATAAATTGATGATAATCTCAAGCTTTTAAAATTATATTTTGTTGTAAATGAAAAACTAAAGTGTGAGAACTTTGAATGATAATGAAAGAGGAACCATGCTTGGAGGAGCGAAGCATGTCGAAATTGTTGGACTTAGTTATGCATCTGAAATAGGCATTTCGTCAAACAATTTGAACGCATCCACAATTCTGCATTGCATTTTTTTAATATTTTAACTCATTACACCAACAAGATTTGAGTATTCACATGTTACGATGCCTTCCTACTAAAACTCAATTTCTTGTGCAGATTCTCGCAAAGGAATGCCAACCCCATTGTTAGGGCCACGTACAAAAATCACATCAACTATCATGGGCTCAAAAATCTTATCTTCATGGCTCTATTTTCTCAAGAACAACATGGCAATCTCCCATAACTAATGTAAACCATTTTTCCTTGGATTTGATACCTGACAAAGAACAAGATGAGAAGGATGATGCCCCAAAAATATCCTCAGTAGAACATACAAATGTAAACCTTGACCCCACTATAATCTGCAAGATATTTCAAAAACATCAACTATGATCTTCTAATTTTTGGTATGTTCAGCTTGGGAATTACCAAATAATGCCATTGTCAATTTGGCATCAACCACAATTTCACAATTTTAGATGAGATAGTTGAAGTAACTAACGACCACATGCTGGAATTTACAAAATAACAACATACATCAACATTTCTCCAACTCTTCAAATTCAAGTTTTAGCCACTCTCTTCACATACCAACTTGACAATATCATAACAGTGTAGCAATATACTTCTTTAACTTTATGTGCCACTTCCAAGGAATCTTCGGTGGTATATGTTCACCTCTTTCCCGCATGAATTTTTGAACAAACAAAGTGCAACATGGAATTGACTTGATCTGCTTCCAATCACATACCCATCGGCTACAAGTACAACATGGGTAGCCCCATCTCTATCATACATGACCACTCCAGGTCATTTCACACTTAGAAATAGTATACCCAAAGTAGCAGGGAAAGGAAATACTACATGGATATATAAAGGCCTAGAACATTAAATGTTTCAAACATTATTTCTCCTATATATTCACGGTTTTCTGGAGTAGTAATAGGACTCTCGGTTAGGAGGAAATAGTGGTCCTCGGGATCACATCATAAATAATTGAATATACATTGCTGCAAAAATCTCTCCATGGTATCCTAGTTTTGTACCCGACCGTGGTGTATAGCATAACCGAGATTGTACACACTGCTAGAATGAGATCGGGACAAAGCCTCATCACCAATAAAGAAATCAAGATCTGCCATGACACCTGCATTGTCTTTGTGCTAACTAGATTCCTTTTCTAGAGCCTCTTGGTTGACTTAAAAATGATTCATTTACAACAACAATTGTAGGGATGATGAAGCATGGCTCCACATTGCGAGAAAAACCCATCTTTGTGTAATTGGTTCCATTGTCAATGAAAATTGGAGGGCATGATGTTCCATCCATGTTATATGAGATTCAAACTCATGACTGTTCAAATATGTTCCACTCTCTATTTTTCTTTTAGTTGCCACATGGATCAAGATCGACTCAAGACTGTAATGACTAAATTATATACACAAAATGGGTTTGTTGAAAGTCCTTAGAGCTTAAAAAATAATTGATAGGAGAAAACAAAAATTCCACAAACCAAATTGACACAGTGAGAAAAAAAACAATTGAGAGCACTATGTTCTATCTCTTGTTGTTTGTGGCCTAATAGAGTTGACATTTCCATGTTCATGGCTTGGGTGAAAGTCGGAAACATCTACTACTTGGGAATTTTATATGCAATAGTTTTGGCTAAGATTGCACTAAGTCACCATTTTGGAAATCATTGGCAAAAGGAGTATGGGGATAGGACTTGGCAACGTGCACTCTAAGCTCTATAATCCATACATTCCAAACAAGGACACATTTAACCTAGCATGCATGAGAGTTGATAGGAAAAAAGTGAATGGCACTTTGTTTAATATTATATTTCTATCTTTGACATCTCCACACCCCAACATATACGACCTACTTCAAGAACAAATGAAGAGTGTTTCAAAAGTAAGGAAAGACAAATAATATGGAGAGAGGACACAAAATCCAAAAATATTACAATATCTCCTAGTCCAAGATATCACGCAACCCCAATTTGTTTTATATTATTTAATTACCACCACCAACGTGCATGAATCCATTAGGAAGCTATAAGCACTCACTGCAAACTCCAACGCCTCCACGGAGGTCTTGGGTGCCCGTAGAGTACTCAAGTTCTTTACCATATGCCTATCACTTAGAATTTTCACCTCATAAGCATGATTTTAAATTTCATTACGAAGGTCTGTATTTACATTTCATCCCAATCTTCAGCCTAGGCACACTTCGGGATAAGTGAAATCTAAATAAGTTCCCTATCCCTTCCATATGCTTTCATCATTGAGAATCTATAAATTACCTAGCTAAATAAACTAAAATGTAATATAACAACCTAATATAATGCTAGTTTTCATTAAATAAATTAATGTTGAGATAATGAAATAATACCCAAGCAAACTAAGGTAGAAATTAAAAATCCATAATGTGCAAAGATGGTTAACGGGACCTTAGTTGATTCACAAAGGTTGTTGGACTATGTCCTGAGTGAAGAGCGAATTAACAAAGATAAAGAAATGTCACACAAAAGCACGGAGAAAAGTAGATCTCATAGATTTTACTTTGGACGAGGGTGCTTGGAGAAGGATTATGTGTGCCTAGTCTAGATTCTAGGTGCCCTAGGCTAGGCTAAGAAGATGGTTTGAAAACATCCTCTGTAGTGTCGGAAGAGGTTCATACTTGTTCTCATTTTATCATGTGTATGTCATTGTGAGATTGCAGGTCACTAAAAATTGTGAATGAATCAACTACAAAACCCCAAACAAAGAATCAAAACCCTAAAAAAATAATATGAAAATGAAGGGGTCGTATTGTCTCATATAAAATGATAGACTTATAAGCTGAGCATTGTAATACATCTTAGACACAATGTAGTTTTTTTTTTCTTGTGTGTATATAATATTTTCCTAGATTTTCTTACTTCATTTGCATGTGGATAGAAAGCACATAGCTATCTAGATGTATAATGTTAATAATGTGTGCATGGAAACAATAGACTCCCCTCTAATGAAGTATTAAACGGATGAAATGGCCTTTTTCCCTTATGATTGAGCTAGATTGATGCAACCTTAGGTAGAGATATTAGATGGTTAGTGCTTGGTCCCTTATTATGATCACATAACTTTACATCTATATTATTCCTTTGGTTGAATTTTTTAATTAACCCCAAAAGGAAAAATACCAAAAAGATAAGATGTTGAATTAGATAGAAAGGACTCTGAAAGTGTGAAAAAAGTATAAATAGGATAAGAGGGCCCAAAGGGGATGGGGGCACTTGACACTAACGACATCCTAGCTAAGCGCTAGTGACTAGAATGCAAAATTCTAAAAGATGAAAATATAAACGATAAAGTACAAGTGTAATACACGATAGTAGAAGCATAAAGTAAAGAAAGGTTACCAAGGGCATAGGTTAATTGTTATTATTCTTACTTAGGAACCATATCAATAGTAGTATGCAATTGAGACTAGATAATGACTCAAAATGCATGATTTTATGTCTTTAATTTTAACCACTTTATGTTGGTGAGAAGAATTCTTTCTAACATAAATTAGATAGTGATGTGTACCTTATATCCATGTATATTGATGTAGAAAGCATGTCGATGGACTAGACAAAGTGTGGAGTGATAAAAATGTGGACCGTGGAGACTAATGATTCCAAAATGTAAGAAGGTGATGAAAATTAACCTTGGGAAGAAACATGTGTGTAAATTCCAATGTGTGTGATGTACATGTTATTGGTTTCAACGTTTGTGATTTTTTTCTACTTGTTTCCCATACAAACAAACGTGCAAAAGAGAAGAAAATCAAGTGGTCAAATATGCATGTATATGTATAAATATATATGAAAATGAAAATGTGAAAATGTGCTAAAGGAACATGTGCACCTAATCCACAATGAGGAAATAATGTAGAAAGGATCTAGTTGATAAAGTATGAGTTTTTGGGCAATCTCATACCACTGTTTGAAAAATTATAGGGAGGAAAGTCTTATCTATCCTCCAAACTTTAACCACTTCATGAAATTTTAGAGATTACCTCTGTATTATCATTTTTTTGTCGGTCTGATGCCATGACAGAATTAGTGTAGAGAGAAAGGTTTGTTGTTATCCTATAACCTTTTACTACTCCCCAGAATAAAAAACCACTACAGATAATGTGTATTAATGCATATGTTAAGGAAAAACTATCCTGTAAAACCCACTGTGTATGAGTCCTGTAGAATGTGTTGAACCTAATCATTGTGTAACTACACCCTGGTTATAGGCACTCAAACAAAGCCAATGCTATACTAAGGACCCAAGTCTAATTTTGATCCATAAACTATGTTGTAGTGGTATTGTGATGTGTTGTATATTGCGTGTAGATTTTTTATGTGGTAACTAATTCACCTAAATGATTCCCCCCTCTTTGGGGGTGCATACAATTTTGTTCTAGAGTTTGTGGCCCAAAAGAAGATCAACTGCTGAAACTTTTCCTTGCAAGGGTAAGTGCATGTGTTTAGTAGAAACCAAGGCACACAAAAATAATTGGATAGGATACAAGTTTTAGCTCAATAAAATAAATGCAAGCATGTATAAGGTGAATTGTAAGCTAAGCGAGACAATATGCAAGTAGATAATGTAAACACCCAAGAAGACAATATAGACCGCGAAGAGTGACTTACAACATTAGACATCACTCATTATGCTGAAATAAAATCAAGGCCAACTAATCCAAAATAATACAAGTGTGCACAAAGAACAAAGGGGAAATCCATAAACAATGCCCTCTGATGACAAGAAAGTACAAGAAATGTAATAGATAAACATGGAAACAAATATCCCTACATAAAAAATGATGCACAAGAAGAACCCATTAACATGTTAGAAAGATAAAAATCATGTCAATGCATGTATAATATGATAAAGTAATGTGTTATGAACTAGAATGAAAAATATCACTTGTAGTTTATGGAAGTCGATGCGCCAGGAGAAGATGTGGTACTAGTACTAGGTACAACACTCAACATCCATAGTGTGTGTAATGGTCCTATATAATCTGCAATCAAAACTAGAAAGAAAGTGAACATGCATGTGTGTCTGATAATTATAATGACATAAAATATATCTATCTAGTATATGTATTAAAGTGAACATGTACAAGTAAATGTAAGCAATAGTAAATGCAACCAATATATGGATTATGTTGAGGATGGATCGAATGGAATGTAGAGTGAATGATAGGAGCCGGTGTGATCCCTATTGAATGGAATTGTATGCGGTGAGGTTCATTTGTTTATGCCCCTGCGGTAGTAAAAAATGAACCGTAAATGAGAGTTCTTCATCGGGAAATGGTCAAACTATATGTTATTTTTTATTTGATGTGATGAATGTGTAAGGATGATAAGCGACATAGAGATGAGGTGTGAAAATATGTGATGATGTATCCTAAAGTATATATCGCAACAAAATAACATAATATGTGATGATTTTAGCCTAAAACGTATATCACTAAAGATTCTAGAAAAATTGATGATGTAGCCTATGGCGTATATCACTAATGGGTACTAGAAGAAGTGATGATGTATCATATATCATTTATCACTAATATAGGAATTTCACATGAGATAAATATTAATTGAATGATTATGTAAGTGTGATGTCGTCCATTTTTATGTATACCCTCAATAGTCTAGTATGGACCATGATACTAGAGTGTGTCATACGGTAGTGAGTGTAGTACATATAACCAAAGGAATATGATGTGTAATATGTGTAGTAGATGTGGTGATTATAAATCATGATGCCATGTGCGACATGTAGTGTGTTTTATATATTGTATAGTATGTAATACAAGATACATACATGAGATAATATTTTTATCCGTATAGTAAATGTAAGACAAAAGATACAAGATGTAGGATGTATGTATGTAAGATGTATGATTTGTAGTGCCTATTGTGTAGTATGTGAGGTTCATGTGTATAGCATGCCCTCAATAGTAAAGTGTGAACCGGAGAACATAGAGTGTGTCATAGGGAGTTAGGTTACAAGAATCACCTACCAAAGACCAAGTTTGTGTGAAGCGGTGGAAGTATGCGTGGAAAAGGAAACAACATGACCATGCAATGGTGGTGGAATTTGAGATGTTTCTCGGCCACTAATAGAGGGAGTAGTTTCTTTGACAAAAAATATTTGGCTCTGAAATGGTGGATTATTGCGTAATGGTGTAACAAACTTAGTAGGATGAGGTGTTGAACTAATTTTTAGAGGCGGTTGCTTAGGTTGACTTGGTAGCTCCATAGATAACTTGATAGGAAATTTTAAGAGACAATTGCTTAGTTTGAGTAGACTAAATAGGGATTCTTGAATGATTAGATAAGGCATATTAGAAGTAGTGGCATGATGCTCATTGGACATAGAAGGAGAAAATTTAGGGGTCCATTTGGATGTAGCATTTGTAGATGGGTATGTAATATAATGTTGTGCAATGAATGAGATAAAGCTTGAATTAATATGTTTGAGTCTTCATTAAAAATCACAACATCCATATGTTCATCAATTAATATGTTTGAGTCTTAATTATAAATCACAACATCCATTTTCATTATGTCCATTGATTTGATGATAATTACTATATGGATGACCCTGATATTTTGTAAGATGACAAGGGGATAGACATAAGTAGATTGTAAAGTGATCAATTGATGAGTAAGGATAATAATAAGAATTTCATGTTGTTTAGCATTGTGGTCAAACATGATATGCTCCGTAATCGTATGACTTGAGGCTAATCTGATATGATCACATGTAGTAGACATAACATTAAGATGAGATGTAGAAGGAGAACAAATATGATCCTAAGAAGCATTCTTAAGATGTTGGATTTCATATTTAAGAAATGTATTTGTGGATTCCATAACCTAGAATTTGTTCTCAAATAAAGAATTCAAAACTTGAATTGAGTCCAACATAGATTGATTATATGGAGGATCACAAAGATTAAGATCATCGGATAGCTGATCTAAAATAGCACTCACATGATGTGGAAACGTATCGCTAGAGAGATACATGGTATCTAGGAATTTTTAAATAATAACTTGGAAACTAGGATGCATTTCAATTAAATTCTACAAATATATTTGAGAAAAATTAGGAGGCATGATATAAAAGATGATATTCCAAAGAAGGATCCAAAACTCATCACAAGTGGGGTTCACAAAAATTATTAAACTAGCATGTAAATACACTAGCCTAATCTAATGTAAGTTTTATTTAAATAAATGAATGCTGAAATATTAAAATAATACCTAAAAAAAACTAAGCTAGAAAATATAAAAGGCTAATATGTAAAGATGGTTAGAAGAGCCTTAGCTAATTTGCACGAGTTGTTGGACTATGTCATAATGGAGATTGGTTGAATAAAGATGGAGAAACGTTGCAAAGAAGCCTAGAAAAATGTAGATCTGATAGATTTGACTAAATTGGGGTGCTTGGAGAAAGATAATGGCATCCGTGGGCACCCTAGTTTGGATTCTAGTTTCCCGGCCTGCACATAGAATCTCATAAAATCTCCTATGAGGTGTTGCAAGAGGGTCACACTTGTTTGCCATTTGTCACATCTATGTCAATATGTGATTTTCAAGTTCATTGTAAACCTGAAATGAATGAATAACCTATAAAATACTTAACAAAAATCAAAATCCTAAAAAAAAGATCCAAATGAAGGGTTGATTGTCTATACTACCAAAATGATGGAATTATAACATAACATTGCATCCTACCTAAATCTCAAATCCAATGTAGTTTTTGTATGTGTGTGTGTAGAATTTGTGCTCTATATTACTCTTGAGCTATTCGCACGAGGATAGATAAAATGTAGCCAAATTTAGAATGTAAATAATTTTTGCCTAGAAATAATAGACTCCCCTCCTATGAATTTTGATCTAGATGAACTAACCTTTGGCCCTTGTGATCGAGGTATATGGATACAAATGGAGCTATAAATTCATTTGATGGATTCAACCTTAGGTGGAGATAGTAGATTCTTAGTGCGTGGTCGCTTATTATGATCACATAACTTTATATATATATATATATATGATTCGTTAAGCTTGAATTTTGTAATTGACCCCAAAAATTCCAACTACCAAAAAGATAAGATGATTAAAGGGCTAGAAATGACCTAGGAAGTGTGAAAAACTACAAAGAAGACAAGGGATCCCAGGAGGGTACAGGGCACTTGATGTTTGTGCCCTTCTTGCTAGGTCTTGGTGTGAAGAATTACCTATTCAAAAGGTGAAAAGATAGAATGAGCAAGTACAAATCCAAGGCTGAAAGGAAAATCATAAATCAAAGAAATGTGGTCAAGGACATGGTTTAATTAGTACTTTTCTTGCTTAGGAACCATATGAATACTAGTATGCAATTGAGACTAGATAATGAATCAAAGTGCATGATTGTGTGTCTTCAATAACATCTATATTTCATTATATGTCATTTATATCAGTCATTTCTTTTAGAACTTAATAAAATAAATTCATATTTTATTAAATCACATACTAGACATTATTTCCTAGCTAGGAATCAGCAATAGGTGCCCCATCCCCTCTTGATGCCCTTTGATGTCTTCGTACTATGCTCCCATATTTTGGGTCCTTTATAGAAATTTGAGCTTCTTTAATTTTTTTAGTCACCATTTTTGGGGTTAATTACAAAATTCAAGAAAATAAATCTTATAAATATAAACTTATGTGATCATAATAAGGGACCAAGCACTAAGCATTAGCTATCACCACCTAAGGTTGCATGTAGTGGCTATTCAAGAGCATTTAAGAATCCATCTAGCATCCACACAAGGGAAAGGGAATTCATTATTATGTATACACTTCATATGAATGTAAATTCATTCTATTCCATGCACATGTCTATTTAAATCTCTTACATCTAGTTATTACTCGCTATCAAGTGTGGTAAGCATAAGAGCCACCTAGGGCATAATTCCACACACACACACATATAGAACTACATTGGGTCTAAAATGTAGTGGATTTCTCGATTGTAAGTTCAATTATTTGATAGGTGAGGATAGTTTGACCCCTCATTTTCATTCTTTTCAATTTATGATTTGATGCTCTCTTGAGAGTTTTATAGGTTATTCCTTTTATGCAAGATATCAATGACCTTAGCGAACATTGTGTGACCTAATAGTGACCAAGGGCGAGTGACACTAAACTACATATGACCCTGCGAATGAGGTTTCTGAGTGTTTAATTAGTCACAGTCACCCAGAGCAGCTTTAGAGTTCCTCTAGGCACCCCATCTCCTTTTCAGGCACCCTAGTCTAGTATATTCATCCATCTCTACGTATTTCTAAGCTTCATTGAAAAATTCTTCTCTTTGGATTTATCAATTTTCTAGCTCTATCCACCTTCTCGATGTTCTGAATTAGATAAGTCATTTTATCTTTCATACATTCTAGTGTGATTTTCTAAAGTCATATTTATTTATATTGCATATTCATTTTATCCCTATATTGCAATTAGTATTGGGATTTTTTTTTCATATTTTAAAATCATTTTTGTGCACCCGTCTTTTGAATCCATCATCATTATAGGTATTTTCTCATCTATTTACTATAGCTCAATCGATTGTTAATTTAGTGTTATCCAAAATTAACTCTCTCCTAGATTAATTTGGATAACTCATTTAAAATTCACTTAGCACTTTATACAAGCTCGAGATGTTTAAATAGTATGTCAAATTCCACCTCTCGAATGTACTAACTATTGGTATTTAAAAAACCCATGAGAGGCTTAGCTAATCCATTAGTGGGTTATATTTAAAAGGTTGTGTGACATTATTTAAAACGTCAATTTCAAATTCAAGCATAAAAAAGGGCCACATGATAGAAGATCAAATATCAATGTGGGCATGTGTGATGGGAGTA
The DNA here is from genome assembly GCA_018340775.1 of Taxus wallichiana var. yunnanensis. NCBI lineage: Eukaryota > Viridiplantae > Streptophyta > Pinopsida > Cupressales > Taxaceae > Taxus > Taxus wallichiana. The sequence continues at coordinate 86,471,870 of CM031237.1, read as the reverse complement.
TGGGTCTCTCTTAGCCATTTAGGTTTTTTTGAACCTCAATCCCATGGAATAAACTAAGATAAATAAAAATGTTGGGTCCGTGTCGGGTAGAAAAATTCAACGTAACTAAAGAGAAACATGGCAAAACACAAAGATTAGAAATGGCAGAAGTTCGATGGCAAAAGTGGACACACATCACCATTCTGGTGTAGGGAAAGTAGATGGGCTACCAAATAGTTTTAATTCCACCCAAATATAATTTTAAGTAAACCCAAATAGAATTTAAGATGCAAAGGAACAACTAATTAAAGGAAAGAACAGTGAGAGATACATACATTGTGAGGAGTGTGGAGATTTATCACGGCTCACGTTTGTGGTTGTCAGTTAGGGTAAAAGAACAGTATTAAATTTCTAGGACCATGGAGCTTTCTCATTGGTTTGTTCTTCACACTCTGAGAATGTTTTTATAACTGAGGAATGACATTGAGACATGTGTGGACCATCTCATTGGTTATGCTTCACGATGGATAATGAAGGTTTCATAATGCCTAACCACGCAACTAAGGAAAGGAAAACAAATGGAAAATTCAAAGCATGAAAATGTAGGTAGTTTTAATATCCAATTCCAATCAAACATTACCACATGTCACTCTCTTATTCATCCCAACATGAAAATATTCAATGGCCATAAATGTTTCTCTAGAGCTCCAAATCACGCGAAATTAGTCTCATTGGAAAGGTCTCCTCGATCCCTTCAATTTAGAATCATTTGAATAATATATTGATGGAATTTTGTGGGATGAAAAGAGGAAAAATAGTCAATTCATTAAAGTGTAGTTATAAATCTCTCAACCACCCGAATTGATGAATGATGGGCTCTTAAATTCTCCTAGAAACAAAAGGAAATTGGGAAACATGTTTGATAGGGTACACATGATGTTTTTAAGAGATTAATGGATTATTGGTGGTAGTTGAATATTTAAATCTATATTGTAGGGAAATACAAATGTTTTCATTTACATGATAAGATCGAAGCTGATCTCTTTCCCTCTCTTTTCCTTCTTCTCTCTCTCCATTCTACTTTATATTATAAAAACGATGCTTATTTCAAAGGATGGAAATTATAATCTATAAGGAAGCCATGTAAAAATGGTCTCCCAAGAATATATGAGATGAAAACATTCATTTTGTCCTCTGTAGATGTGTTCTTTCCTTCTATCTCAATTGTAATGGATTGTGCATAGTTTTAGGCAATAAAATATGGTGTTTGTGGCTCTCTTACGCCATATACTTTTCTTTTATCTACATATCACCTCACTTTTACTATTGTGATGTGTTGTGCATATTTGTTGAATTATTAGGCTCATTTTTATTGTGTTTCATGTTAAATTTTAAATTTTAATGCTTTTTTGAGTTGTGGAACTTTTGTTTTCCCTCTCTTTGCCAAATTTTCCCTATTTTACCCGATAGAGTTTTCATCCTCCTTTTTGGTGCTATCATCTTGCTTTATACTAGGATTTTTATTTTATTCATCTCCTTCTCACCCTTTTCCCTTGGAATTATAGATTAGGGTTATATAGTTTCATTTCATTTCTAAGAGTAGTTTTAGCACTAGGATTAGTTAGAGTAACTAACCTTCTCTTGAGGTCTATTTCACAGTGAATTTCCCACCACTTGGTGAAAGTCCCATGTTGCCCAAAATCTTGGGTTGTCTATAACACAAGGTACGATGTAATTTTGAGCTCCAAAAGTTTTTGCACACTCAACAGGATAGGTTTGAACATATTTACATCTTCATTTCACTAATTTTGATCTATTCTTGGTGATATTTCATACTTTTTAGCTAGCTTTACTCATATATGTTTATTCCACTTATTCAACTAACCCATTATCTCAATTTTCGAACCTTCATTTCAACCATTTCCTCCTTTATTTTCATGCTTCGATTAATTTTCATGTTTCCAATTCATTCATGGATCTTCTTAGAGATCATCCAATCTCTCATTTCAGTTCCTCTCCCCTCCATTTGTAGAAATAAGATTATGTCCCCAAAACATCCTTGATAAACTTACCTCTTTTCAATAGAAATGGAGATCAATCTCATATTGATCATAACAAAGACATAGTCAACCACTCTATCATTCATAATGCTATTGAAGAATTTTTTTCTTCAAGATTCTTGTTCTATCATTCATAGGTAAAGAAAAATATTGGTTTAGTAGTTTGGCTCCTCAATCCATTTCCACTTGGGATCAGCTAGGTGAACAACTCTATAATCAGTTCAAGGAGATTTTAGATGTCATTGTTCTCATGGAACATCTCAGCACAATATAGTGATATTCAATGAAATACATTTCAGATTTCAGAATCATATTTGAAAGGATATTGAAGATAATTCCTCAAGAAATAAGACCCTAATAGGTTATGTCATTATTGTTTTATTTGAATGCCTTTGATTCTCATTTTTCTATATTAATACAAGATCTATGAGGAAACAGTCTTCCTCAAAAATTTACAACTCCATATTAGGTGAGAGGAGTCTTATTCAAATTGGCGAAAGGAAATGCATCCCTATTTCTCCCTATCTTCCATATCCTTCCAAATCCTCTATACCTAATAATACAATTAATCAACAATACCTCACTTATGTATCATTTTCCCAACCATTATCATCATGTATGATTCGAATGGGAAGATGAGATCATGCAAAGTGAACAAAATAAGGCATGTTCTTTAGAAGAAATTCAAATAGACTCGAGAGGATACTACTCCACAAGTGGTTGAATTGTTTTAGAGGAAAAATAAAGTACAATAGAGCCTATAAACACTCCTAGTCTTTAGGAAATTCTGCAATAAGATCCCATATGTGGGAATGATATTCTAAGAAATGGTCAAACCAAAAGGATTATCCCATGCCCAATATATCTGGCTAGTCTAGAGCCAAAGACAAAGTTAGAACCATTCATTCTCATTTAAGATCATGAGGATGATCTTGAATGCATCAAAGGTCAAATTTCTGAATGCCTCTTACATACAAACACAAAGAAATTAAAAGAGGTATTAATTTCGTTTGTTGTTGAAACTTTGGGAAGGGTGAAGATCCATGTTCACTTCTATTAAAACACATGTTCAACGTCAAATCATTTACATGGTCTAAATTTATGAGGAAAGGAAGTTATTTCTCCCTACCTATTGTAGGTTTTGTTTAAGTTCATTTTTGTCTAGTTAGATTAGGGCACTATAGGTTTTTTTTTAACATTTCTTGAGCACTCTGTTCAATTTTGCACTTGGGACATGTATAATTTCTATTTTGTACATAGTTTTTGAGATATTTTGTTGTTTTTGCATAGTTCGTTTCACGAGAGCGGGTTTTATGGTGAATTTACATAGTTGGAGATATTTCTAATATTTTTTATAGCTCCATACATCAATTTTAGGCTATCATTCATCGGGTAGTTCAAGTTCGATGCTAAGTTCATAAAGGATTTAGGAGACAAATATTCAAAGGAAAATATTAGTTTCTTTAAGGTTAGGCTTGAATCCATGCCCAATGGATGCTTCAAGGCTACTAGTCTTTAATCTAGTAGGAAGACATCCATTAGAGGTTGTTAAACTATTATCCCAAATTAAGCTGGTTAATTTGGATAACTCATTTTAAATGCACTTAGCACTCTATTTAAACTTGGCACATTTAAATGACCCTCAAATTACACCTCTCTAAAGAGCTAACCATTGGCATTTAAAAACCTACGGGAGGATCAAATAATCCATTAGTAGGTTATATTTAAAAGGTCATGTGATGTAAATTTGGATCTAAAATTTCAATAAAAAGCATTACACAAGGGCCACATGGAAGAAAATCAATGGTGAAGGCAGGGACACATGGTGGGATTTCAGGTTTCTCTTAGCCATTTAGGTTGCATGGCCCTCAAGCCCGAGAATAAACAAAGCTAAATAATAATTTCAAGTCTATGACGGGGAAGAAAAATTCGGTGCAGTAAGAGAGAAACATGGTAAATAAAAATTATTACAGATGGTAGAAGATCAACAATGGCGGTCGACATGGATCACTATTTTGGTGCATGGCGTGCAGATGTAAAGTGTCTAGAATGAGATGGATTTCAAAATGCTTCGGGTCTAGGTGGTCAGCAGATCAAGGCACATTACATGACTTAATTTCTATGCAATCAAAGGTTTTATGTATTCCAAGATAGAATTTGTGATGCGAAGGTGAAACCAATGAAAGGAAAGCACAAAAGAGCGTGTGTTTGACATTACATGGAGCATAGATCTTTCTCATTGCCTTACATTTCATAGTTTTGAATCGAGTAAAATAATAGTCTAATATTGTTAGGAGCGTGGTCTTTTTCATTGGTCTATGGTTCATGATCTAAAAATGTTTTTATAACTAAGGAATGACATTGAGACATGTGTGGATATTTCTCATCGGTTTATGCTTTGTGATGGATAATGGAGGTTTCATAATGCCCTAAAATCCAACCTTTCTAAGAAAAACATGTGCAAAGTAAAATCATGCATGCATAGGTAGAAGAAATATCCAAGGCCAATGAAAATCTACCATGTGTCACTCTCTTGTTCATCCCAACATGAAAATATTGAATGGCCATACATTTTGGTCTAGAGGTTCAAATCATGCAAAATTGGTCTTGTTGGAAAGGTCTACTCAATCCCATTAATTTGGTATCATTTGAATTATATTTATATGGATTTCAGTGGGAGAAAAAGAGTAAAAAATAGTTTGTTCATTAAAGTGTAGTTTTATCTTTGCTCAACCACCTAAATTGATGGGGCTCTAACCTTCTCCTAGAAGAAAAAGGAAAATGGGTAATGGGTTTGATAGGTTACCAACGATGTTTTCCAAAGATTAAAAGATGATTGAAGGTAGTTGAATCCTGAAATCCATGTTGTGGAAAGAAAAATCATTTATGGGGTAAAAGCACAATAAAATGTCCCATTTTTGTATGTTTTGTAGATTTTCTAAAGGTAAAGAAAACCATACACATATTTCCACAAACTAACGAAATGTTGTATTTAGAGTGTAGAATACATGATCAAAAAAATTACAAAAAAACGGTCTTTTCTTATATTTTGTTTCCTAAAAGAGTTGACTCTCTCTGGTTCATTCTTATATATATTGTAAAAATGATATATGCTTATTATAAAGCATAGACATTATAATTTGCAAAAAAAAATAAATGTCAAAGTGGTCTCTCAAGAAAATTTCAGCTCAAAATTCATTTTCACCTCTATAAATGTAATATTTCCTTGTGTTTCTAGTTTAATTGGTTGTGCACTACTTTTAAGAAATAAAATCTTGTGTTTGTGGCTCTCTTATGCCTTATACTTGTGTTTTTTTACATCTTTCCTCTCTTTTTCTATTGTAGAATTGATTGTCCTATGTGTTTTACATATCTCTCTCATTTTAAAACTCCATTTTTATTGTGTTTTCATGTGGCAAAGTTTGCATAAAATTATTAAATGTTTTTTTGGTAATGGCACTTTTTTCCCTATCTCTTTTCGCGTGAACCATTTTCCCAATATTTCCTCATAGAAATATTTATCCCCTTTTCTTGGTGTTGTGACCTCTCTTTCGATTAGGATTTTTTTTTTTCCTGTATTCTCTTTCTCTCACTCTAGTCCACTTGAAATGATAGGCTAGAAATAAAATCTTGTTATACTATTATGCCTTATACTTGTGTTTTTTTAATTACTAGTTTTCTCAGCATTAGGATTAGGTAGAAATGTTTTTTTACCAACTTTCTCCCATTTTCCCAATATTTCCTCAGGTATTGATCCCCCTTTTCTTGGTGTATATCTCAATGTGTAAGTCCCTCACTCTAGTCTTGGAGAAAATTTGATATTGCCTCAAAATTATTGGTTTTCCAGAGGTATATCTCATGACTCGAGGAAAAATTTGATATTGGAAATTATTGGTTTTATAACTTTGGAAGAAAAAATCTATCATTTTTCTATGCCCATCTTAAAGACCTAGGGTACAAAACACCCCCTGAATGCTCCCAAGTGAATGGTTGAGGCAGTAAGTGTGATTCATCAAACATGGAGTTATCCCAATGTTTGGGACTTTACAATCAGGATAACCCTCTAGATGAAGGCCGATTCCTATTCCTCTATTCTAAGGCACACATCCAAATTTTAGAGGATCTACTCTAAAATCTACTCTAACTTTCCAAAGAGACGGGGTAAGAAGATTACAAGAAATTAAATCTAAACTAATAGAGGTGATTCACCAAAAGGAATACTGAAACACCTGCTTTGCATGGAGATGGAAACTAAAAAAAATTAAGGAGTATTAAAACACACCACAGATCAATCCATTGATGAGAATACACTACCCATTAAACACGTGATTTAATAACCATCCAAAAATAACCAAGATTGCAATAAGAGATCATAAGAAATCAATGAACACAAGAGAGAGTTGAAATTCATCCACAACATTGTATTTTTCCTCCATATTATGATAGGCACTTACATTACTTGAATTGGAGGTTTGAAATCCAAAAAATAACTTATAGACAAGAGAATAAGGGAGGTTGCACAATAAAATTATCCAAAACTAGAACAATTCCCCTCCTTACAATATATATGAAGAATGGGAGAAGGGAGAGAGAGGGAAGAAAATTGAAATATTAGTTCAACCACCCTTAAAATGTATTGAATTCACTTGCAATAATGATGGGTACTCTTGTAAAACCCATAGCTCCTTATACTTTTTCTTTTTAGAGAAGAAATGAATCCCAAATTTCATCATTTTGGTAGGTGATAAACCTAAAACATCCTATAAAATGGTAGAATATATTTCATCATTATATAGAGGACACTAAGAGCTTTCAAAAATTCTTTTCTTATACAAATACGAGCTCCCACTCACAAGTTATGGCCATCCGAAGATTGGGGTGCACTTTAAAATGATGAGCCGTTGGCTCGGTTTATTTGCACTCTAAAATGCATTGTAACCTCCAAAATCCAAAATTATGGAATTTTGGGCATTTTGAATTTGGAGGTTGATGTTACTTGTTCATTCAATCAAGGGTGTGTAAAACCTCCAAAACTCTAAAGTCTAAAATTTAGACTTCGGGTTTCGGATGTCAAGTTGTGATTTTTTTGTTTTGGGGCTCCAATGTTTTGAAAATCCAAAACCTCGAAGTCCAAACTTCAGACTTCATGTCTCAAAGCTTTCTCCTTTGGGAATTATTATTATTTCAACCCCAAAATTAACCTATGAAATCGATACCTCAAAAGTCCAAAATTGAAACCTCTTAAAGTTTGAAAATTTCCACCACTATAACCACGAAGTAAAGTATCACCCCGAAACACGAGCACTTTTGAACTTTGGCATTTTGGGTTTTTAAGGTTTTGGCTCGTGTTTTCCATTTTCTTGGTGAAGACCCTAAAGCTCTGAATTTCACACCTCCAAACATCAAAAGTCCAAAATCTGAACTTGAGTTCGGACTCGATCCATGGTGCCGTTGACCCAAAAAAATCCCAAGCCTTTTCGGACTTCAAGATTTTGGGCCTTTTTCTTGTTTTTATTGCTTTGCTTACCTCCAAAGGCTCCACTCTCGAAGTCCAAAATAAGACTTCCAGTGTTTTCTTTTCCCAAAATTCAACATTATGCTCGACCTACTTTAATTATAATTGTCCAAACTCAAAATACAAGATCCATGATTTGAATAAACCTTGTTTTCTCGAGTGCACAAGTTTGTTTCTGTTCAATTTTTCCTTAGGGGGAAATTGGATAACAAGACCTTAATGATCATATCAATGACCATCCTCAAGATCTAGACTTGATTTTATATGTTTCTCGTGAGGAGGCCACAATTATTGTGGGGCTTATTATTTCTTCCCCTATCCCCACCTCGATTGCCACCTATTTACTTGTTTCCACTATTCCACCTACATCTATTGTTCCTATTTAGGTTCCTAATCCACCCAATCACTTCACTCCACCTCTTGTTTCTCACAAATAGAAAATCTATTCCACTTTGGCACTCAAGATTTAGCCTTTTTTTTAAGACCTTCAAGAAAAAATCCGTCAATTAAAACAGTTATTTCTCATGCATCTCCATCTCTATATTCCATGAGCTAGTCCTTCAATATCCTATTGCACTTGTCATTTACACTTATGTGCTTCCACCTAATTTCATCACCATTAAGTTTCCCATTTTTAATGGCCATGGAAACCCTCAAGAATATCTTTGATCTTTTCATGTCGAATGCCTATAGTATGCCAAGTGATAAGACTTTATTTGCAAATATTTTCACTCATAGTGTCCAAGATTATACGATGCATTGGTTTTATGACCTATAGGTCCACTTGGTAACATCTTTCACACATCTCAAGGATGCCTTCATTTCTCATTTCTCCATCAATGTCGGCTCTAAGATATCATTATCTCAACTCAAAAAAGTCAAACAAGGATCTCATGAACATCTTTTGGATTATGTTTTAAGATACAAAAACAAGTTATCTAAGATGTGAAATGTGTTTACGAACTCTGAAATTTAAGATCTATTTGTAAAAATTCTTCTACAACATCTTAAGGAGAGTGTTATATTTGAGACCTCTCTATCATTTACATGAAACAAAACTCTTATATATATATAAGTTTAAATATCAAATAATATAATTCAGCTTCTACATGCTTTCAAAATAAATAAAGTTTCAAGCCAACTGTAAAACCTACTAAAACTAAGGTCATTGTCAATGTTTTATTTAACACCGATTAAATTTAATGGAAACCACCTAAGCGTACATACACAAAATTTATTTTCATCCACAAATTATACTACCAAAAATTATTGAGAGGAATCTTATTACACTTTCTCCTCCACTAAATATAGACCCATATCATGATAAAGGTTGTAATTACGATGAAAACATCACATGCAACTATCATTATTTTTTTGGACACTCTATAGATAATGTTTTTAAAGTTCACAATATAATTCATGATATTATCAAGAATGATATCATTGAGCTTCCAAATCCTACGGTTTCTACATTATTCAATGAAAATAAATAACTCAATCTTCAATAATACTTTTTACAAACATGAAAAAAGTGGTTGACTCCTTACAAATCATGCATATTGCAAGTACCTCCTCCTACATTAGGTTCTCTTGATTTTCTAGTTTCTCATACTTGATATATCCGACCACTCTTTGCATTCTAAGATTATGATTAGTATGCTACATTATCTTCTAATCACTTACACATTAGTGATTCTATTGGATCCAATACTATCAATTACATAAAGTTGATCCATCATGGCGCATCAATGCATATTCTATTGCACTCCTTATTTCTATTATCTATCCACTATCACAAATCTCATATCCAATTCCAAAATCATATGGTGTTTTCAAACTTTTAGTCACTATTGGTCCTCTAACCATGTCTATTCCTTTTATTATGCAAAATCCATTGAGGGATGTGACATAATCTTTGGCCTCCTATGGCTATGTGAAAATAAGGCTATCATCTCTATGAACCATTTATGTCAAAAATTCATTCATAACAAGAAATTCAGTTCTATCATTGGTGTTCCACCATCTAAACCATCACTCCAACCACCTCTTAAGGCTGCTATTTCCTTAGATAAAATACCTACAACCCCACAAAATCTCAAAACTAAAGCACAATCTGCTCCTACCATTCCTATTCTCACTCTTCCTAAATGGTCTCATCATTCTACCAATCTATCACATCAGTTTAGGTTCACTATTCATACCACTACTTCACATTGGTATACATCACTGTCTTGCTCTCCTATACATAAGTGTCCATCACCTCCATGTTCAATTGCATATAGGAATCTATCACATCCACGGTCAGTTGCACATAAATGTCCATCATCTCCAAATTATACTCATTAGGTGCATGTATTTAGAATTAGTTCACCCGTAAAATGTTTATCTCATGTACCATGACTCTTATCACATGGTCACACGCCTTTATATCCATAGGAATCAAATGGAGGACCCTTGTATTTCACTTTCATCTAATAACACATTCACTCTCATACATTTGGGGTGCGAACACACTATTTCTTTCTCTCTCTTGTCTAGCATCTTAAGTTTTCTTATATCTTACAAATATTTAGTCTAGTCTTACACATTCATCATACATATCTTGATACATTAATATCATCATTTCCTAATGACGTACTCTCATTATTTTCTTCACACTTGACTTTTGAGGGAAAACTATAGACATTAACCTCACACACCACGCACTATACATAGTACACATTCTTACACACTTGATCATATCACACCTTTTACACTTGGCATATTTACAACATAGATCTCTAGCATTTATATGTCATACTACACATTACACCTCACACAACACACATTATACACACATGACCTATTCTTCTCACTACTTATTTAACCACGCTAGGTGCATTGCTCACTATACAATCTCACACTTTGCATCTCTATTACATCTACTTCTACATGTTTTGTTCATTACCATATGATGCACTCTAGTTTTGGAGTTTATACTTTATTTTTTAGGGTTTCAAAATAAGATAAACCTCATCACACTCACTCACTTTCTCACACACTCTCTATGATTCATGCTTTGATAAGAATATATTTCTAGCACACATATTTGGACCATTTTCTAATGACACACTCTTGTTCTATAGTTAATTTTTGACTGATGAGGGGTCTTGTATAAATAAACTTCATTTCACTCATAGTTACATCCATAGTAGGGGGTATGCTACTCCTATCAAACTTACATTGAATTTAATTCCATCTCATCCACAACATATTGCATATATTGATCACATTTACTCTTACTTTCTTAAGCTTCTATGTACAATTTATTACACATGTTAGTAAGATATCTTGTATTTCATTATATTTCTATATACACATACACATTAACTTGATTTCTAGTTGTGATTGTATACCCAAAAAGATTGATTAACTCAGCATGAATGCTTGGCACATTACCTTATACCGGTTCCATAATGACTCTTGGGGCATCCATTTTCATCCACAACACATGGTTCTACTATTTTATTTTTCATAGCACATTAGTATATAGGATTATACATGCTCTGAAATTATTTTTATCTCTCTAACATGATAAGAGGTGCTTTATGTGTAGCATTTGTCTTCTAGGTGCCTATTTTACTGCATTGTTTGTGATTGAATATCATTGTTTATTGGATTTTCCCTTTGTCTTGTTTGTATACTTGTATGCTTTTGGCATAGTAGGCTTTGATTGTTTTCTAACCTCATGAGTGGTGTCCTATTTTTGTAACCCACTTTTCATGGTCTCCTTTTTCTTCTTGCATGCCTACATTTCTTTCTTGCATCTTAGATTACATATTATATTTTACATTAGTGTTTTATTTTACTTGTACTAACACTATTTTCCTATCCAATTTTTATGCCTTTGTTCCTACCAAGAACACTCCCTCCCCTATACTCCTCAAAATGTTGCATGCACCCTAAAATCAATACTCAATAGAATGACTGTCATCCTTTCGGCCAAATACTCCTCAACAATGTCGCATGCACCTAAATGAGGGGGTACCATTTTATTGAATCAGTCACCCCATATAATAGTATACAAACACATTTAACACATTACAAGATCTGGTACAACACAATTATCACTCTCAAATAGGGCTAAAATCTAACTTGTGTCCTTAGCATAACACAAACATTAGTTCTCGGACCTAGATAGTAGCACTGGGTGCCCGTAACGCTTCCAGATGCCTCGTATTAAGGGGTAGTTACAAAACATTATTCGGTGCAGCATATTCTACAACACTTAACAAAATTACTTTTGATAGGGAAGATAGTTGTTTAGCTCTCTATATAAATACCATACAACATTTTCTTCTTTCACATTCGATAATAATTTATTGAAATAGATGAGATTTTTACACACCATTTAGAGTGGTGTTCTATGTTGCATGGGAAGAATTCAAAGGATAGAGGATGACACCATAATTTATTCACCAAAATTAATACATTTCTTGGCATTAGATCTCTTAAAAAAACTTGCATTCAGAAAATGTCTATGTGATCACCCAAAAACTCGGTCTTCTACATCTTCTACATGATCCTTTCTACACTTTTTCTCATCACGGATCAGGTGCACATGTTCCTCTTTAAATTTTTACATACTTTATTACATACATTTAACACATGTTGATCATATACATGTGTATTTGAGTATTTTTTTCCTTCTCTTTTACATTTATATCCGTATGTGAAGTGGTAATCCACTTCATCTAACTTCATCATTCATCACACATCATCAAATCAACAATGGACATCAAAAATAGTTGCAATATTGACACTTACACATGCGTTCCCACCCTAGGGTCATCATCACCATCACTCTTATAAATGTCCATGATTTAATCAAATAAAAAACAAAACATTGCATGATAAAATAATAAAACTAGATATATTATAATTCATTCGGGACAAATTCCCAATGGAGATATTACATATATATAGCTCAATGAACTCCTATAAGTAAGGATTCAATGGTAATATCTAATTCCTTTCAATATCGCAAATATCTCTCAACTATGAGTTATACATTAAAACTATTTTGCACACTCATATATTATTTTATAAATATTAAAAAATATTACTATCAAATAACCTAAACCAATCCTAAGTGTTCGGACTATGAACAATATTTTTGTAACAATCACCACCTTAGTATGAACATGGGGAATGCTATCTCATGTACATGCTCATGATCTACAAAGAAATGAAGGTTTTCAATGATTACCAAAAATCAAACAATATGAGGTTTTCGAAGAGAACCTCCAACTCAGAAAATGGTTTTCTAGTGGAACCAAGCACTACATAGTAGAGTACATTATTTTTGTCACATCATTGTTTCTAACTTAGAGGGATTACAAAATAGAAATTATGCTCATGCAGGAGATTTAAATAGGAATGTTACTTCTGTTCATTATTACAACATAAAGTAAACACACCATAGAGTAAAAGTAAAAGGTCACTAATACCATGAAGCAATATTTTTGTTGGTTACAAAAAGAGACGCCAATTTTCCTCTATCCTCCTATGCCTCCATTCTCCATCAGGCACTACTTAGTATAGGTAGTCATATTCATCATCCTTCTGTTTAGGTTCATATTTTTCTTCATTCTATGACTCTTCTTTAACAATTGCATTAGCTTCATTAATTGTATTTATATTTTCACATTCCAAGTGTGAAAATTTAATCCATTAATTTATCTAATGGAATTTCCATAATAGGTGTCAAACTTAGTCAAAAATGCACCCTTATGATAAACTTTAAACACTGAAAGTAAAATTTTCTAACATATTTTCCAAAAATGGAAAAAAAAAAATTTCGAGCAACGGAAAACACAAGGATCAATGTATAGAGATCAAAAAAATATACATTTTTAAAAATATGCACATTAATTTGAGTTACTAGCTGAAATTTATGTCAATTTTAAGTTATAACTCCAAAATATTCTGGACCCTTTCAAATGTGGCAAAAAAATTCTATACTTGAATTTTTTTCATCTACATCCAAAAAGAAAAGAAACACAATACATGTATCATTGCGGATCTAGAAATTACAAGAATTGTGTCATAACCAAGCATGGATTCGCACGAGTGAAGTGTCACCATTTTTTCTAGACAAACACGTAGATCATAGATTTGATTCCAATGAAACACGTTCAAAGATTTGATTCTAATGAAACAATTTTTTCGGTATGTAAAAACCCCACAGAGACTCCTATAGGTTATCATTTCGGTCTAACCCACTCTAATACCAAATCTTGTAAATATCCATGATTGTAAAAAAAAACCAAAGATATTGTAATCCATTTGCGAAAAATTCCCAATGAAGAGATTACATATAAATAGCTCAATGAAATCCTATAAGTAATGAGTCAAGGATAATCTCTAATTCCTCTCAATCTCCCAAATATCTCTCAACCGTGAGTTGTGCATTACAACTATTTTACATAATCATATATTATTTTATAAATATTAAAAACTATTACTATCAAATAACCCAAACCACTCCTCGGTGTTCACACTATGAACAAAAATTGACATCAACAATAGGTACATGCATGCCACTTACACGAGTTCCCACCCGAGGTCATCATCACCACCACTTGGTGCACTTTCCCCTCTCTAGTTTCAGCACTTCACATTTTTATAACTCTAGACTTTTCCTTTCCTCTCGACACGCTTTCACCATCAATCTATATGGTTTTCAATATGAATATCTATCTACTTTATGTTATCGATATTTCTCTCAACAACATCAAGTGAGGGAAAATATAGACACAAATTCATGCACTTTAAGTAATTATCTAATCTTGGTTACATACTACTATTCATATGATTCGTAAGTAAGAAAATTACTAATTAACCCATGTCTTTTGCCTCCTTTCTTTGCTTTATGTTTCAACTTTTGGTCTTACACTTTTCCTTTCTCATTCTATCTTTTCATACTTTGACATTTATCATCACTGGACACTAGCACCCATCCGGAGGCCAAGCATCGATCACCCCATCCCCTCTATGCATCGTTGACCTCTTTATACTTTATTAATATCTTTAAGGTAATTTCTAGCCATTTGAGCATCTTATCTTTTTAATAGTCAACATTTCTAGGATTAAATATGAAATTCAAGAAAAGGAATCATATAAATATAAAGTTATATGCTTATGATAAGGGACAAAGTAGTAAGCATTAGTTATCACCACCTAAGGTTGCACTCAAAGGCTATTCAAGAGCATTCAAGCATACATCTAACATCCAAAAAAGGGAAAGGGATTGTATTATTATGCATACACTTCATAGAAGGGGAGTTTAATTATATTCCATGCACACATGATTGATTTACATATGTTACATCTAGTTATTGCTTTCTATCTAGTGCAACATACACAAGAGCCACCTAGGGTGCAATTCCACACAAACATACACATATAATTACATTAGGTCTGAAATTTATTGCAAATCTTAGTCATAAGTTCACTTGTTTGACAGCTAAGGAAAGTTTGAATCCTTTTTGTATTATTTTTTTAAGGATTTGATGCACTCTTTAGAGTTTTACATGTCATTCTTTCATTGCATGTTATCAGTGACCTTAGAGAACATTGTGCAACGTATTAGTGACAAAAGGGGAAGGACAGAAAACAACTTACAACCTTGTGAAGGAGATTTTTTTAGGGTTTTAGCGGTCACACGAATCTAAAGCAGTTCTAGGGATACCATAGGTTCCCCTTCCGCTTTCTAGGTGCCCCGGTATAGGATATTCCTCCATCTGTGCATTTTTAAGATTCATTACAAAATTCTCGTGCTTCAGAATTATCACTTTTCTAGATATGTGCTCCATCGTGATCTCTACAAATCATCTAAGTCATTTTATCTCCTCTTTGCAATTATTGTTTTATACTTTCTAGATTAATTTTCATGGGTCATATTTATTCTTATTGCATATTCATTTTATTCCTACATAGTAATTAGTATTAGGAATTTATTTCCATATTTTCTTAATTAGGATCCTAGCGTAAGAATATCAACTAAGGACAGTTTCATTAAATGATTTAACAAAATATATAATTTGTGAAATCCTAATTGTATAGTCACATATGATAAATAGAGAAATAAAGTATAGATCGACCTAAGGAATAAGCTAAAGAAATATGAAACCCTAGGTGCAAAAGGGAGAATAAAAGACTTATTTGATTTAACAATTGATCCCAAAGTATGCGAGAATGGAAGACTGATGGAAAGGTGGAGGAAACTACCGCAACCTCACACACAAAATTATAGAACTTTCGGATATGTTAAGACTATGGTTCTGAATTGGGTCAAGGGTGCCTAAATGTCATATTTTAATCATATGCGCATGCGACTATAAAAATAATCAAAAAATTATTTATGTTATTTTTGCACATATCACTAACCTTGTATATTGATTTCCTATGTGTTCCCACTATTTCCATCGATTTAACATATAACCTGTAAAATAAAATATCTCTTGTAATACCCTATAACACATCAAATCCTAAAAATAAAAATATGCAAATGGGCAATGGTTGGACTACCCCCGGTGGTCACCCAATTGAGTGAACTTATAATTGAGCACTGCACTAAATCTTTAACTCCATATACTTCTTTGTGTGTGTGTGTGTGTACAATCATGCCCTAGGAGGATATTTTGTAATATGCACTTCATAGCGAGAAAAATCTAGATGTAGCAAAGGAAGTATATGTGTGTGGGGAACAATGAATTTTCCCCTATAAAGTGTATGTAAAAATGTAGTCCCTTTTCCCTTCAATGATAATTAGATGGATTCTTTTATGCTCTTATAATTCCTTTATATGCAACCTCGATCGATGATAGTAGATGCTTAGAGTAGGTTAGTCCTTTATTATAGTCACATAGCTTTGCATTTTTTGATTCACTTGTTTTAATTTGATAATTGACAACTAGAAGTACGACCCATAAGAACAATATTCCCAAAAGATAAAACAGTCCTAAAAGTGGCAGAAAGATACAAAGAGGTTGGGGAAACTATGAAGACAAGGGCACTTAGGCACGGACGTCCTAGTATCTATAGTAAATAAAGATAAAGAAATGAATAATAGAGTGTGATGTTGGGTGTGTAAGAGCAAAGAGGAAACCAAAAAGACAAAAATAGGTCAAAGATAGATTTTAATTACTAATATTCTCACTTAGGAATCATATGAATAGTATTTTGTGATTAATACCTAGATATGTACCCAAATGTGTGATTTAGTGTCTACACTAGGAAGAACACTAGCCTCCAAACCTTTATCATCCCTTCACTTATGATAAATTTCAACCCTTATTTGTGGTCAAAACCTTGTGGAAATCTTGTTTGGTTATCATATCTGTAATGCCCACAAATTTCTACTTTCAAAACAAAATAGAACTAATAATTTAATAGTCAAATTTAGGGTAATTTTTAAAAATGTTTGCAAGTTTAGACATTATCCGCAATTAATAAATTTATTTGTTAAATTCTTTCTACACAAGCTTGTGAAAGTTGAAATTAAATTAATAATTAAATATTATTAATTTACTTCCTAAAATATATTTATGGTTTAAAACAATACATTTACCAAGTTCCATAAGTTTAATTAATTATCATGCACCAAGATTCCTTTATTTTCTAACACAAAAGTTTAATTATTTTTCCTAGCCACTAAGTGGCCCCATTCACCCCATTACCCATGCTATTTTTTTTTATTAAATTTCATTCCCACAAAATACCTCCCACTTAAGTGAGGTAGGGTTTAATTTGGGCCATTGGATTGAATCTATCCTAGCCCTTAGATTTGGGTTGCCCTAAATATCCTTATGGGTTTCCTTTTATTTCTATTTTCCCCAAAACAACCTCATTTGTTCATTCTTGTTTTATAGGTTTGGAAGAGGAGGAGGAGGAGGAGAAGCCATGGAAGAAATAAGTGTGACCATGCAGACATTTTCTTGTTTTAGTTGTAAATGGAGAAATCTTCCTCCATCCTTCTCTCCATAGTTTATCTTATGGAAGGGTTTACTATTCTAAGATTTGTTCTATGTTGATATCCCACCATGGATCTGATTTTTCTATTTAATGTAAACATTTATTTTAGCTCAACAATTGGGGAAAAATCCCATTTCATTAGATCTATGAATTTTACACATTCGATTGTCCATAAAATAATTGAAAAGATTAAACAATTAAATTTAATTTATTACTAGTTGCTAGTAGTTTCATTTTGATGGTTTAAAGCTAATATTTCAATTAAATTTAAATATGGGTTTTTCACATTCGAGATTTTATTTTTCCGTCAAAAATGACGAAACTGTCATCCTATGGAGAATGGTAGTCCAATGACCACCACCATTCCTAAGGGTGGTTCATTGAGTGTCGCTCTGTGTTGGGTGGCAGTTATGAAACCACAAATCTACACAAGGCGGTGGTTTTGTTTCCTTAAAATAGAACCTTCAATAAATGCATTTTTCAATAGTTTTATACTTAATTTAATGTTTAATGTAATATTAATTTTAATTAAGATGTCTTCGATTCAATATTTGATACATTGACATCATCTCTTAGTTTCATAACTCAAATTTTCAAATGCATAGATTTTCCTTTCAAACATACAACCTTCAACAATATGAAATGTAATTTTTCTTTATTGAACATAATTTGGAATTTCTCTATTCATTCTTTTACAATAAAATGTAATATTTTAGTATAACATCAACTATAATTCATTCTCTTTCACATATTCAATCTTGCCAACAAAACAACATAGAACTCAACAACATTTCTTTTCAATCATTCTTTTCGACATTATTCTTTTCACACATACACACACACACACACACACACACACACACACACACACACATAACACACACACACACACACACACACACACACACACACACTATATATATATATGAAATGAAATGCATAGCTTTTCCTTTGAAACATACAACCTTGAATAATATGAAATTTAATTTTTCTTTATTGAACATAATTTGGAATTTCTCTATTCATTCTTTTACAATAAAATGTAATATTTTAGTATAACATCAACTATAATTCATTCTCTTTCACATATTCAATCTTTCCAAAAAAATATATATATATATATATATATATATAAAACTTTTAATAACATACAAATTTAGGAGAGTTTCATTTCAAGCAAACTATACAACTTAAGCTTTCTCCTTTCACTATAACATTACAAATTTGAATAAATGAAATATACAAGGCTTCTTTTGATAATACAATATTTAAAAACTTCCACTCTAAGTGGGAACAATATGGTCAAATTACAACATAGAGATTCTTCCAATGGTTCAAACACAAATCTTCATTTCAATGTCTTCTCCCAACTTTTAGCTTTCAAACTTGCATCCTTCAACTCTTCAAAAACTTGGATCACAATACAAATAAAGGGGTATAGGTGACACTCTCTACCCAACCTATAATCCAATAAGAGGAGAAGAAATCCCCTTATTTTCCCCTAGCCCTAACAAAAGAACAATAAGGATCATAATGCAATTTTGACAACCTTTACAAAAATGGCTTCACAAAACATACAACACATAAAAATAGACATACTCAACAATATTAAAAACTTTCCCAACAACACATAGGCTTCACACCAAGCCAAAACGAGAAAGGAATATGGGAACCACCTCCTTTTCCTCTTAAGTGAAGTAGAAGTTCCATCCAAATGCTTCCATGTGCACAATACAAAAGATTCAAATATATCCTTATCTCTCCCCTTGCGAATGTGAAAAAATATGTCCATGTTTTCCTTTTCACTCCCCATAGATGGAACTCCTAATCACACTCCCTCAAAAATGCATGCCTCACAACTCCCTTTTCCCTCCCCAATTGTCCCATACTTCCATCTCCCACTCCCTTCTTAAGGAAAGCTACCCAACCCCAATATATCACATTCACAACACCCATGCAAATACTCATAGAAACAAAATTTTCACAACAATATACATAAATAAAGAAATACCAAAGGTGGAGATCCTACCTATCTTTTAAGCTTCCAAAAATATTCACTCCAACAGGGGTTTCAACACCTTCAAGAAAAGCACAATGCAAAAATGGATTCCAAAAAGGCTCCAAGCATGCAACTTAAGACCAATTTCGAAAAATGCAAGAGATGAAATAAGATGAAATATCCCTAATGGGATACCACTTAAAATGCACAAAATATATGAAAATTGCAAAAGAGTAAAATTTCTTATTTTTACTGGAAATGACCAACTAGGAAAACGAATGGGATTAAATTGATATCTCACAAAATGTTGCTCCATATTGCATGAAATTTTGAGGAAGCTTGTAAAAATAATAATAAACACTATGAAAGAATTTTTAGATTTTTGGAGTATTATATTTCTACCACAAAATTACAGAATGCCCTATGTGGATAGAAAACATCAAAGGTTAGTACCCTCTACATACAAGAGCAGAAATAAGAGTCTATGGAAATAACATTAATAGATATAGGCAATAATATTTCCACCTTCAGATCTGAAAATGGATGACCTGAAAAACCCCCATAAAGGCTGCAAGTAACCTTGCTTGGAGTGGGGTAAGAAAATGATGGGGGTGCCTTCAACGTCTGCCACGCCCGAGCCTAAATGGCTGTCATTGATCTGATCTAGAGCCCCTCTAATTATCTTTCCCAAATATCCCCAAAACTCTCAAAATCCTTCCTTTAAAACCTCCATATATATCATTGCCACACATCCTAGAAGCGGCTCAAAAATTGTAGACTAGGTTAGATCTGTTCTACCAAAGAATGCTCTGCTAGCTAGGGACGGGTCTTTCACCACTGAAGCTAGGGTCCCTATGGGATTTAAATCCACAAGCTGTAGATGCACAATAGTAGTAGATGCACGTGAAGGGGTCAATAAAATGTATGCCAAAAGTCCCCTTTCCTTTCTCCCCAGCTCCTTCTATACATTCTAAAGAAAAAGAGCCCCAATAGACCCTATACGCATTTTATTCAATGGAGGGCCAATAAAATAAAGTGACTTAAGTTAATTTTCCCCTTTATGTCACCATGGTCCAAAAGTGACCCTCAATGTAAAATAAGAATATTACAACCACATGACCCGCTCCCCATAACTCCCATCATCCACGAGATCCTTTGATCATGGCTTGGACTCAACTTTGGCCCTTAGGTGTTTGGCGCGGGAAAAGGGGACATTACGGTCCTCCCTTCCCAAAAATTCTTTACCCCAAGCATTATCTTTTCCTCTCTGCAGCGGTTGAATACCGTGTCATAACTTTCTCCACCTCACCCTTCCATCCACCAAGGATCCATGTAATTCAAAGTAATGAAGAAACCCCAATGCCATCATCTTGACCTCCATATGGTTCCGAGATCAATGTTTTTCGAGAAGTAGAATGATAGCTAAACAAGTCTCCACTTGGTACCCACACCAAAATTTCCAATCAGTCTAATCCCTGCCAATGCAAGGTTGTCATCACAGAATCACTCATGGCCTCTCCAATCAACTCCTGGGTATGAAAGTTCACTCTGAAGCTTGTAGAGTCACACAGAATCGGTGTGTGAAATAACCTATTTATGCACAAATGATGCTAAATCTCCCACCTGACCTACACTCGTGTGAGAGCAAGGATCCTCATACTGTATCTTTATGTGTCCCATGGAGAAAATTCTCAATACTCCAGGTAAATAGTCAACCGAGAATATAAGCTCCACATAGTCCACCTCCTACACTATATGTGAACCTCTTTGAATAACCATGAGTAAATTTCGTCTCTCCGCTCACTAACAAGTGGGTGATGTTCTTTTTAGGAATAGAAGAGACAAAATGCATAGGATTGTTATCCCATGTTGATTCAAAAATGATAAACCCGTAAGATCTTACTTGTCATAGTGACAAACCGTATATGCACTGTATAAAGTTGAGGATAGCCTCCCTTAACCTATTCCATATGAACCTCTCTGACCTGAGCATGTAGGTCTCATCAAAGCTCAAGTTCCTAGTCATAGAAGAATAATGCACATGTCACAATATCTCCATCCTCAACCATGAATTTTTCACAAGGCTCCATCTTGCCTAAGAGAAGATCATCTCATCCTATAATTTGTAGCATCATCCTTTATATAGACATCCGAATCTCACAAGTGTGTCGGTTCTTGGAGTACTTAGCAAGAAAATGATATCTTCATTCTCTGAAACTTTAGATGACCAACATAATGATAAACTCGGATGGTCTGCACCTGTAATCCCGGTCTCTTGTAAGCTTGTCTCATGTGTAACACTATTGGTTACACCGACATCCATGAATCCACTCACCTCATCTAGAGTTAAATTCTCAATCCTATCTAACTCACTCCACAATTTTACATCATCCGACTCACTCTCCACATAATTCATTATGGTGTGCTCTTTACTGCAGCAAACAATCCGTCGAGAATAGGAGTCATCAAACATCCCACTTTTCTCATTCCTTGTGATGTCACCATGATCCAAAGATGCTTGAGTTTGGTCACAATTAAACTCTTTAACGACATGCTTCTTTCTTCACTAATCACATATTTTAAAATATTCCTATATATACCATGAAGTGTGATTTCTTTGTTTTCCTTGAAAATTTTTAGTTTATCCACGTGAGGAATGAATGCAAATTTCCCAAAAGATGGAACCCAATATTTCTAATGAATGATTTCAACTTCAAATAACCCAAATGGACAAACACATTCAAGTACTTCACATCTCTCAATGAAAATAAACAAATGAGTTACCTCTTAGTGCAAGACATGTCTTTCCATGGACATAACTCATCAATCCCATCTATGTTTTGAATACTCATGGCTTCTCCATCTTTATACTTTACTCTCTTTCCCCATATTTTCATTTCATGGTAAATGCAAGAGAAAGGAAATCAACATTAGAACTCATGCATCCATAAAATTTATCATAAGGAACTTCATACCTCTTGTTATACCCATTGATTCTCATCATGAGAGAAGAAAACACATCTGAAATAGCATAGTTGGGTCTGCTCATCATACCTTTTCAACTTAAAATTTCTGATATATGATTAGCATCTTCATTCTCCTCACATGCGTCATCATCTTACTTAACATCATGTAACCATTGCATCCCAAAAATAGTCTTACCTCTAGTAAATCCAACTACAATAAATAGACCACATACCTCATGTCACTTCACTATCATGGGCTCCTACATTTTTGTTTGCCAACATATACTTATTATCTGAATCAAGAGCAATGTGAATGCGGGATGTGTTTATCCCATCTAACATACCTTGAGGCGTGATTATGAAATAGTCATCCCCATCATCCAAGAATATAAATGTTGTCCCAAATAATAGAGACATGGCAACAACATAGGATAAATCAATGAGCTAGGAAAATGGTAAGCTGTTCTCATTCCTTAGGATGCTAAAGTCATGAATGCACCTTGAATTCCACTCTTGTTTTTAACAATAAATTACTTCTTGATTATCTTTGAGCACTTTGAGGACCAAATGCCCCCACTAACCCTACCCTACAAGGATTCCACCATGTAGCTGGTATAAAAATCAGTCATGGGCTCTATTAGTAAAGCATTTTCTCCTCTCTTTAATACGATGTTATACACTCTATTAGTAAAGCATGTTATACAGTCTAAGAGAAAGATGATAAAAAAATATTCTCTTACCCTTTTTAGCAAACAAAAAACCAATCTACTACCTTGAGAGTTACTACCCCTTCTTGCATCAGAGTCTCAATGAAGAAATCATGCACAAAGTTCTCAAAATCAGAATTGATAGTTTTGGATAATTGTAACATATTACTAGGCTCCCATACCTTATAATGCCCATGAACCCTTATATCATGTAAATTCTACCATATTTTATTTTCTTGTATCTCCTCATAAAGAATATTATCAAAAGGTTCCCCATCTATCACTTCTTTAGAAACCTCCAAAACAACACCATCCCTATTGTGATTCATGATTTTAGATGGAGAATAAGTGGAACAAAATCAACACCTTACATAATTTTATGCTCATTACTACTTGATAAATCCATCCCATATGATAATGACTTATTCTTTGGGGATTGATAGGTATACTTTTGGATTGAAATATATTTTTCAATTTTTCAACCAACCACCATATTTGTTCATACCTTTCAATGCCATCAATATCCTTCATGTGTTCAAGATAGACATATGTTGAGATTCCTTCAACATTGTTTCTAAGTGTGTTAAAGGCCATCAATGTCCTCAGTTTGTTCAAGATGGACATATGTTGAGCTACCCCCAACATTGTTTCTGAGTTCCTATTGAAAGTATTTGAAAGCTGATCAAAATTTGTTGGTCACTGGAAATTACATTAAGTTTGTCATTTTACACCGGTTTCCATGTGAGGCTCCTCCTCATGTGCCATTGCTACATAAAGTCTTCTTTCCATAGTGTAGTATTTCTTGCATCAATTTCCCTCATCATTTCCTTGAACTCTTGTATGTGTTGTCTTGCTTGAGTCGCTACCAACCTAGTAGCTCTAGCTCTACTATTCCATTCCTCACACTTTTTAAGATTTCCATTACATCCTCCTTGCTTGCATAAATAAATTTCTTCTCTTGAGATGGAATAATTTCTCTAACAAGAAAAGTTTCACTAATGCAATTATTTTTTGCAATGGAAATCATACCCTTTTTTCTAGAAGCTTCTTCTTGAGTGAATTCTTTTGTAATTCGAATGCCGAGGCATATGATGACATCACTTGGGCTTGCTTTACCAATATTCATCATGAAATAATATGGAAATGATATATTATCTTTGAAACCCCTACTCAAAGATTGTTATTTCCTCAACAATAATTCTCATCAATCACCTCTATTAGCCGCCCTCTATCACTATTCTCACCATGTTCCTTATTGTCCCTAGATCTTCTTTGATTCACATTACAGGTGAGTGGCTCAAATAAAGATTTGTGGCTTCCTATTGTTTCCCCATGTTGGTGAATATTTCCTTCATAAAACCCATATTGAGATCTTTCAAATCACCATATTTAATCCACACAAGATGGAGGAACAACAACACGATACCATTGAAATATCCCTAATCGGATGCCACTTTATATGCACAAAATATATGAAAATTACAGGTAGAATAAAATTTCTTATTTTTACCTGGAAATGACCAACTAGGAAAGCGAATGGGATGAAATTCATATCTCAAAAAATGTTGGCCCATAGTGCATGAAAATTTGAGGAAACTTGCAAAAATAATAATAAACACTATGAAAACATTTTTGGAATTTTGGAGTAATATATTGCGCCTAAAAAAATTACAGAATGCCCTATGCGGCTCGAAAACTTGAGTTTGTAACCCTCTAAACACAAGAGAAAAAAAAAGGGTATTTGGAATTAACATTAATAGATATATGCAATAATATTTCCACCTTTAGATCCAAAAATGTATTGGAAAAATCCCCAATAAAGGTTGCAAGTCACCTCGCTTGTCCAGTGGGGTTAGGAAATGATGGAGGCACCTTCAACATGCTGCCACACCCAACCCACATGGCATCCACGAAGTTGATATATAGCCCCTCTGATTATCTTCCCCAAATGCCCCTAAAACTCTCTAAATCCATCCTCAAAAAATTATGATAATGTCACTTTGCCACCTGACCCAAAAGTGGTGCCAAAATGACCGACTAGGGTAGATCACTCACTACTAGAAGAATGACCTACTAGCTAGGGACGGGTCTCTCACCACCGAAACTAGGGTTTCTATGGGATTTGACTCCACAAACTGTAGTTGTGCAATAGTAGTAGTTGCATATGAAGAAGTCACACAAATGTATGCCAAAAGTCCCTTTCCTTTCTCCCCACCTCCTTATATACATTCCAAATCAAAATAGCCCCAATAGACCCTATACGCATTTCATTCTATGGAGGGCCAATAAAATACAATGATGTAACTTATTTTTCACCTTTAAGTCCATCATCCAAAAGTGACCCTCGACACAAAATCGACTATTAGAACCATGCGCCCCCCTCCCCATAGCTCCCAACATCCACACCTCCTTGGGTCGACCACCGCTTGGACTCGACCTAGCCCTTGGCCTTTGGTACGAAAAAGGGACATTACATAAGTTAAGTAACCCAAAATCCTTCAAATTCAATCAATAAATAGAAATGGGATGAGAGGATTATGAGGTGGCTCCATATAGGATTCCACTTCTTCATTTCTCCATTTCAACACATAAGTCAAACACCAAGCCTAAAGCAATTAAATGCACATGTAAGACTTATGACATGTACACATGATACTCCAACTTAGACACCATGCATATCAAAGGAAAAATTAAATATGGTAAGAGACAAGTGTAATTATTTACCCTTTTTATACTCCAAAGTGCATAATTAAGCCTAAAATTAACTCCCCATACCATTGTTATGGTTTTGGATGAATATAAAAGGCATGGGACAAGCTTAGCTTATCCTACAAGCATTAAAAAAGCCTCCCAAGTAAAAATCTAAATTTTTAAGTTGGGAAAGTGTACACAACACAAAATGCAACAAAAATCTAATTTACTGACTTATCCCATAAGCATCCAAAAAGCCTCCCAAGTCAAAAACCGAATTTTGAAGTTGGGAAAGTGTACACAACACAAAACACAAAAAAATCTAATTTACATTCATAATATTTCAAGGACTATCTACTCAATTTATTGCCCACATGTCAAATCTTCTTTTTAATTAAAATTTAAGTTAAACGAGTTAATAAAGACACATTAGCAAGTGTTAATAAAGTGACAATATTTCCCAAATAATTAAACACATGAACAAAAAATTAAACCAAATAAAATTTAAAGGAAAGGAAGACATTACACCCTTGGCCACATAAATGAGGTTACTCCCCTTAGGAATCTCTTAAGAAAGCGTCTGACAACACAACATAACACTATACACAAGTTGTAAAAATTTGGCCATGTTGCACAACACCTGACATCCTTTCATGGTTAGTCCCCTATCCCCTTTCAATGTATGTGATAAAATGTCCCTACAACACAAACAAAATACCTCTCTGGCCTTGCGTTACAACAACATCGAGAATAATATACATATAGAAATCAATAATTGTCATAAAAAATTAGCAATTCTATCATCTATCATCATTCAATTTAATTCGATTTTAACATCCATAACATCATAATTCTACTCAAAATATCCAACATAGGCTACACATATAGAATATGACATGTTATTATCACTACTAGACATAGGATAATTTATCCACATTGTTATCCACAAAAAAATCATTTTGTTGAAAATTTGTGAATTATCAACATTAAATGGATAGCTTATATAAATAAATTATACATTTTCCACAATTCCATAAAATTCACATTTTAATATGTTAAAGATCCACTTTCTTGAAATTTCATTATGGAAAAAATCACATTTTCTTATATTTTGAAAAATATTTCCACTACTTCATAAAACTCTAATTTAAAATTGTGAAATATCCACATCCCTCAAATTTTATTTTGAATAAATCATGATTTCTTCTCATTTTTTTTTTTAAAATAAAGATATTTGAAATAGGATCATGGATATTGTGTACCACAATCTAAATATAACTCTCTTCATGTGATCTTTCACACAATTTCTAAGATTTAAACAATAATTTTATGTACACAAACTTTTAGAAATAAAATTTGTGAAAATTCAACATATGTAAATTATATTTATTGTCTATTATTAAAAATGTAAATTATATATTTAGAAAAAGTAAAACATAAACTAAATTTTGGTTGTGGATATTATACACACTTAAAATTTAATTTCAATTGTAAATATTTCTATAAATATGTTGGTTTTTTTTTCTATGATGGTATCCATGTAAAATAATTAATTTGTGGAAATAAATGGAATTATACATTCTAAATGGATAGTTTTTATAAATATGTTATAAATATTCCACAATTTCGTAATAGTAATCCTTAAATTTGTGAATTAACCATATTATGTTTTTATTGCGAGATAATTCACATTTTTGCATTGTGGTTCGAAAAAATAGATTTAAGAAACTAGATTTATCGTAGTTTAGGCAACCCAAAATAATGTATAACAATTCTAATTTAGTGTAACACTTCTTTGATACAAATAAATATTACAATAAAGTCTCCTCCACTAAAACATTCAATTTATATTAGCCACACAATATAAAATATATACATTATGGATAATACTAAATTCCAACTAAATGTGTAAAAAAATTTACACTACTAAAATTTTATTAATATATTATGTCAAAAACGTAATATATATATGGAAATATAGTATCAAATCTAACTATTAATAATTTACTCTAGACTCCAAGTCACTCAAATAATGAAAAAACACATAAATAATAATTTTTAATATTATTGGAATATTTACATTAACTTGAATAATAATTGTGGATTATCTTACAATAATAAAGGTAATTAAAATTTTATATTTAAATATTAGATGGAAAACTCACTCTCAATGTTAATACGTTTAATTAATTATTATAAATTGGATCATGAAACTAAATTGTATTAAAAAAGTGATATTTTGGAAATATTATATAATATCTACAATTTCATTTCATCTATATCCAAATTGACATAGTTGTTATATCGAATATGATAATCCAAATAATCCATTTTGTATTATTTTTAATGTTGCAAATCTATAATATATTTCACATTTTCTATAATTGTAAAGAGATAAAATAAAACTCTAAATTATACATAGTGAATGTAATTTTTTAAACCATATTTTAAAATAGTAATTTTAATTTGTGGATATCAATTGATCTACCATAAATTCTTTTATTTTTCCATTGTTTTATATTAAAACACATTAACTTACGTTGATAAGAAACAATCTAGCGGTTGGAGCTCTTGATACATTCATTCGATCCATGCCAAAAAATAATAAATTTAAAAGTGAAAATCTAAATTTCCATGATTCGAGGAATCGATAAATAGGAAAGAGATGTTTCTTTTGGCTGAAAATTGGAGATCAAAGATAGTGGCGGATAAATCAGTGGGTATTTCGATTTTTCCCTTTCAAATCTTGCCCCATTTTTATTACGAGCTCAATCAAGCTTTGAAAGCTTAATAGTTGGATTGGGTGTTTAAAAATTCTGCTAATTTTTAATATAGATATTTTTGTAGATTTGAGAAGTGTGCGATACGAGAATTCCGGATCTATTCTCTGTGGCCGTAATCTTCATCTTAATTTTAGGAAAGATATTGTTTTTAAAAAATATTTCTATATTGTTACTGTGACATTTTACATAGGTTTTTCTAAAAGTGGCCTAATTTTTACTTTTATAGTTCTTCGGAGAGGTAAAAATTAGCTAGTAAGTACTCATAATTAGATTTGCAATAGATATTCTATTAAGTTTTATGCATAGGACTATTGATTCATCCAAAATTCCCATTAAATCACTATTTGAGTATTTTATATTTTAATATTGTATTTGTAAATTCCAAACATCACACTAGCAATTGAATTTATTTACGAGGAACAAAAATATTCAATCGCCATTTAGGTTTTTATAATTTTTGGTATTAAAAGGAAAAGTAATAATGGTTTTTAATGAGGATGATTCGGTCAATCTCGATGGCTTCCATAATAATTTGTTTTTTTATAAAAAATATTTTGAATTTTACTCAATTAAAAGAGCTGCATTCATAGTTTAGTGGAGAAGTATTTAATATTTTACAGTACATCATATTACGGATGGTTTATGGGTATAATTAATATGAAGTGCATGTTTTAAAAGGAAAATTACTCTTTTAGAAATAACATATTTATTGATAAATAAATAATCAAATTGTATGGATTTTTTTCAATATTTATATTTGAAGGTTCTATCTTTAGATCAAGTTACATTTAAAACTTTTATACGTAATTTGAATATGTAGATAAAAGAGTTAGAAAAAATTAATTTTAAATCGCATATTTACATGAAAAGTTGTTTTATAATCATTATTACATATTTAATTTACTTTCAAATTATTTAATTTAATATTTTTTCTTATTTTATTTGTAAAATTTTTTTAATTAAATATTAAATTTATGTTATTAATATTATAAATTTGAATAAAATAATTAAAATAATATTATATTATTTTATAAAATTTATTATGATAGTTAAAATAAATATTTTATTTAAATGAATACTAATAAGAAAATTGTAAACAAATAAAAACAATATCTAATATTTATAATAATAAAAAATAAAAATTGAAAAATAATATTATATTTTTTTATAACTCTAATTTCATAAAATAAAATTGTGGAAAATAGTTACATTTTGAAAATTGTGAATTTATTTACAACTAAGCCCTAATTATTGTGACACATGCCTTAATTTTATAATTGTGGATCGACAACAATGTGTAATTTGTAAATATCTACACAAAATTTTTAATTGTAGGTATGTAACAAAATTAAAATTATGACAACTTCTACAATAATATTATTGTGAATTTTTTATAGTTATTTTTATTGTAGATATTTTCACATTTAAATTTGGATTCACAATTTGAACTAAAATATCCACAATGAAAATGTGAAAAAAATTGTGGATCTTATACCCTTAATCGTATAGTGTATAAAATCAAAATAGTGTAAATCAACATATATTTATTTCCATCATTGTCATCTAGTGCACCATAATCAAAATGTAAATCAAAACATGTCAATAGTCCAAATATCTACATAGTCTATCATCTACTAATCAATATATAATAATCAAAATGTCTAAGTATCGATCAATGCATAATATCATCATAATGAAAATAGTCTCAAAGATTAGGCACTCTGATATCTTACTTTATATGAGTTGGGAGTATCTTTGATTCATAAGTTATGTAATTGTGTTCTTTACACCGATTATGAAAAATTGTATTCCACTTGTGAAACACTTAGAATAAAATCTCTAATTCTTCTATTGTATTATATTTAATTATTAATATTCATAACATTTTATAGTTGAGGGCTATATTTCATGGACCAAGATTAATATTGAATATAGAATTTCCTTTTCATTACTTCCCTAATATTTGAAGATGTAGGGTCTCATTCATGTTTTGATGATGTAAAATCCTATCCTACAGCCTAATTTAAGATGGTTGAAGAACTAGATTAAGGTAAATGAATAGTAAGAGACACATGATATAATGAAAATGATTCCATTTTGGAAGTGAAATGCATAATTAATACTATACATGAAGCACCCAATATTGTGTTAGAGTAATAAAGAGTATGACATGATATATATAGTGAGTAAATAAGGTAAGAGGAAGTAAAGAATTAAATATTGGAATGATAGCACATGTGTATAGGAAATTTTAAAGTGGATGTCCCATGTTTATAATAACTAGTAAAGAGAAACATCAAGCATCTGCATCGCGTAAAAATATTTGTGTAACATCCATTCAACTCGATATACCACATGAATTCACCTTTGTATAGAAAAATTCTATGGCATACTATGTATCAAGATAACACGATAATAAAATTGCAACATGATAAGTATAAGAATGTGATATAAATAACCAAGCAAGAAAAATGCCATTGTCTAACGCCCACATTTTACACAAAGAAATGTGATAAAATACAAGGATATTTTGTTTTGACTTACATTGCTCACTACACAACACCACAAGGACTTTAATAAGAGAAACTCAAAGAAGCACATGAAATTTACATAATTCATTGACTCACATAGACACATGACAAAACCATACACATGTTGATGACACACTTTTTCCAATGAGTTAAATGCTACCAATAACTCAGACACAAGAAAAGGGACTTAAGGATTGACAAAACCACAACACATCATTACCATGGTTACATCTAGGTTATGATTAACATTCCGATAACATTATTATGTGAGTATAATTTTCTCCCTTTTCCACCTACAGATTCTTAAATTGGTTTCATATTCCACTTATTGTTCGACCATTTAATTTTTCTCTTTATCCCTTATGACAATCTCCATAAATTACAAAATTATTTTCCATAATTCAAATTGCATACAACGATCCTAATTCCCTCATTATTATGTTAATATTATGCTTCCCAAATGATTATTCAAAGTATAAAATTTACCCTTGCTACATAAGTGAATCGATGTGATGTCTAGATGAAAACTTAGGATTAAGGGAGACTTAGATTCAAGATCGCTTTTTTTCTAAACAAATTCTTCAATCATGGTATAGTTATTTCCCTACCATATTTATTATAGTTCAATAACTTGTTGAATTCCATTTAGATTTATATATATATCTTTTGTTTTCTCCAATTTTGATCACACCAAGGCAATTCATATTTTTGTAACACATAAAAATGTTTAATTAAGTTATAAGGAATCCAGAGTTATATTATTCCTAACCTCAAATCTTGTTTTACTCTTAGATGATTTACACATCACACTAGGGTCTCATTATTATTATAATTTTATAACGAAAGGAGTTACGAAAGTATTTTTCTAACATCTTGAAGAGGTACATGAATAGAAGAATTATAAACTATACATAAACCACAAGTGATTTGTGTTCAGGAAATGTCACATGTTTCTACTTACTCCATAAATGGTAAGATTACACCACATAATCATTGCTTCACCACTCAAAACAGTTGTCGGACATGACTTCCAAGATGGTCTTTCTCACTCAACACAGTGTCAGACCCAAAGAGAAGACATTCTCCTTACGAGTTACCAAAGCTAGAAGGAACACATAATCCCACGTAAATTTTGACCATATCATTCCTAAAAATGGGTTCACTATAATGTCATTAAACATAACGACTATGATTGTAAACTCAAACTAGGATTTTTGTTTAGGTAAACTAGGAGGTTCCATCGAGTCTAAAGTTTAAGTACATTTTACGGTTTCAGTCTCTTCTATGGTAAGAAGGATTGTTCATGAAGTCATGTTATGCACATATCTTATATTAGGGTTGAGTTTTTGATTAATTCTCTTTATTATATTCACAAGGTAAGAATACAACACAATAATTAATTAATCGTTTATTGAACAATGAAAATGCACTACAATATAGTATATTAAAATTCATTTACTATATGTATATTGTGTGCGTGTTTTTTTATTTAGCTAAGTTAGATGAATAAGAAGTAGCACCTAAATAGTTCAATAACAAAGCTAAGTCAAAATCTAAGCACGATCAAGATGAGAGCGAAACAAGATCAATATTAAGCATAATGCATTAACTTTGAATTAACATGATAAAATATTTAAATCTCTACTTCCCTAGATTACCTACAAAAAGAAAATGGACCTATGTAGACTCCATGGCAATAAAATTGATTGTTTTGATCTTGAGAACATAGGAATGGGAGCTCATCAAAGCTTGGCTAAAAGACCATTTGACTATTACCATATGACCCAAGCACTTGGCTAGAAAATGCAAGAAAGGAGGCGTAGCTCTTCAAATGGTGAATTTCTCAAGAATAATAAGGAAGCTTATAGTCTATTTGCTATGTGCTTTGCTTTTTTCTTCTCAGCGAATCTAGGTGTAAGTGTAAAGGTAGAAGGGCTCTTTATATAGACCCGATGGATAAAGGAATCATTACATCCCTTTGCATGTGAGATAATAGGGATGTTGAGTTATTTGTGGATAAGGGGGTTTAGATAGGGTTGAGTTAACTTTAGGAGGGTTTAGGTTGTCCTTTAGTGACCCATATGGATAAAGGGGGCTTATTAATTAATTAGGATAATTAATTAATAGATGTGTAAGCCTAGAGACGCTTTTAGAGGAATATTAGAATGATTTACACTATAGAAGAGGATTAAATCAATTGAATATTGATTTATTGGTTAAATGAAAGGGGAAGCTAATTAATTAATAATAATTAATTAGTCTAGATAGAAGGAGAGATTTATTAATGGAAGGTCGTTAATTAGGGTATGTATTGGATAAGTGACTTAATTAATTATCATAGTGTAATTAATTAATTTGATAGGAGATAAGATGAGCTCTTTGTGATGATATGTCATCAATTTGCGAGAAAGGAGATAATTAGCGCAATTTAATTATTTAAATTACTTGGGCATAATTATGGGTTTACATTTTCCCTTCTTTGGGGTGGCATATATATGACACCACTTCAAAGATAGTAGACCGATAAAAAAATGAAGGGGTAAAATAAAAATTAGTAGAAGTGAGAGATGGCCACTCGAGTGTTGATGGGGTGATGAAGGAAGATGATCGACGATCAAAAAGTTGAGAAATAGATAGAATAATGGGCGGGGTAGTAGAATGCTCTGGTGAAATGGAATATTAGGAATGAAAGGAAAGTAATGTAGAAGAAATATGGAGAAGTGGAGAAAATAATTTATCCTCTAGCGTTTGTATTGGAACAAATTCGAGTGTCATCATATTGCCAAAAGATCTATGTCATCGATCGTTATGAAAACTATAACCATATGAAAAAATTAGAATGACATGAAAAGCCATATTAC
The DNA here is from genome assembly GCA_018340775.1 of Taxus wallichiana var. yunnanensis. NCBI lineage: Eukaryota > Viridiplantae > Streptophyta > Pinopsida > Cupressales > Taxaceae > Taxus > Taxus wallichiana. Next base: position 86,437,761 of record CM031237.1, on the reverse strand, counting down.
AAATAATTTTCCATTTACGAAACACCAACTCCATGCAACATACAAAATGCAATGCAATACGAGAAAGTGAAAGATGCCTAACTCCATGCAACATACAAAATGCAATGCAATACAAGAAAGTAAACAAGCTAAATTAATAGGAAACATAATGTAATGTTTTTATTATCAAGCTTGATTAAGACCTATGTGAATTAAAACCAAGAGTTGATGATGGTTCCCAAGTAAGGATACATGCGGGGGAATAATACGGGACACTTGGAGTGCGATGAAAAAGCAATGTGCACTATGAAATGGTACCAGGAAACTCGTTATGCCCTAGAGTAGAGATGAAGTAAGCAACCTAGATTTTGTTGATGGAGATAGATCAAGATGATCTCTGAGTTACACACATGAACAAATGAGAACCAAAGAGTGACATTTTGTAGGATGATTTTCAATTTTTAGAATTTTTTTGAAACATATTTAAATGTTTTTGTTGATTTTTCTAACATATTTGAATGTTTTTCATGATTTTGAAAGTTTTCTTAATCTATGTATAGGAAGACGAGGAAGTGTGGATGCCCCTAGAAATAGATGTGATGTACATGGGAAAAAATCCACATGTGTACGAAAAGGTGAAGATGCAAAAATGCCCCAGTGATTAGGTGGGAGTATTTAAAGGCAAACTCTTCATGTGTAGAAGAGGGACCCCAAGGCATTTATGGATAGGTTCAACATGATGGTGAATGTTAACCAATGAAGTGTTGGGAAGAAGCGAGGATGCCCCAGCGTAGGTTAGCCTAAAATCACATGATAGAAAGGAAGGAGAAGATTGTTTTTGTGGAAGGGGACAAAGGTGCACGAAAAAATGGCAAAAACATAATCTTATACACATGAATGCTTTGAGCAAGTAGAAGAATGATGTGAATGATATGAATGTATCCTAAAAGCTTTGCGATGAATAAGTGATTAGCCAAAGGCACAAATCATGAGACAAGATAAGGACTAAAGTAAGATTCTGAACAAGGTCCAAAAAAGAGACATTTGGTACATACTAATCATGCTTACTCATAGAGATCCAGTGTGTGCATGTGGAATTTAGTTACCTCTTAAAGGGAAGATTTAATAGAAAAAAGTGAGGACACCTTAGCCAAAGTGTAGGAATGATTCAGTTTGATAGGTAATTTTGTGAATGGATGGTGTAAGGATAGCCGTACATTGCTCTGCTACCAGACAGGTGTCCTTAGCCCGAAATAAATTCATTTAATTCTAATCGTAACATTGCTTTGTCTCTCTATCAGTCAGGCATCCATATCCCCGATAAAGATTATTGGAAATACCCCAAGAGAGAGTAATATATCAATTTACATTTTTTTTAGCTTTTATCTTTTGAGTGATTGATCTCGTCTTTTTTCTTTACGAACACTTATTTGAGATCTCTTGTTTGACAAGGGTTAAGAACCACTTGATGGCTTAATGGAAGGATATGGAAGTGATTCTGATGATGACATTGGATATTGTTAACAAATATGTCCAAAATTTCTTTGAAACAAGTTTATTAGATGTTGAATGTGATAGGATCTCCATGAGGTCGGTCGTTCTTCAATTTACCAAGGTGATAAAGACCGAGGGTCAAATGGATACCATAGAGATAAGCTGTCAAAAATGCATGTGAATAGGCTAACCAAAATATCATCGAAAGGATGAAAATGGTAGGAAGACTTATAGAGGAAGAGAAAGAAAGGGAAGAAAGAAAATCCATGTGTATATAAATACCTGATTGCAATGTTTGATCTTTATACCTTTGATTTTTATTGTGTTTTGCCATGTTTTTATTTTTGATAGTTTTGGAAACGTGGCACCAATAAATTCACTCCATGTGATAGGATCCAACAATGATGTTTGCAATTTCCTTGATAAGGAGACTAAGCATGTTCACTTATGAAAAGCCATGTTTTCCCCAATCTTGATGATCATGGTGAGTTCACACTCAAAAAATGACTGTGATTTGTTTTGAACCATGGGTTTCATATGTCAGACTTGAGTTCCCTATACATGGGTTTATTCACTTTGCGTCATACTTGATGGTTGAGTTGGTTTTCCTTCTTGAATTTCATTTGATATTTAAACTTAATATCATTTGAATTTTTGGGAGCTATAGAGCTCTTTGTAGTTTTGATACGAGCTTCATTAAGAAACTATTTGGGTTTCTTATAAGGTGACACATGACTTGTCTTATCCCAAGAAGTGGGAATGGAAATTGAATGTTTATGATTGATGATAGGAATGGCAGTGGGCTTGCCACAATATTTGGTAGAAGAATAATGTAATGGATGAAAAGGATACAGCCAAAGGATTAAAGAAGATGGGCTACGATAGGTGAGCCATAGATAGAAGACAAAGGGCTCTATAATGTGGCCCAAGAATAGAAGAAGAATGGCTACTTAGGACATGACCCATAGATAGAAGATGAAGGGCTACTAGGATGTGGCCCAAGAATAGAAGAAGAAGGGCTATTAGGATGTGACCCATAGATGTAAGATGATGGACTACTAGGTTGTGGCCCAAGAATAGAAGATGGTGGACTACTCGGGGTGATCCATACCTGTAAGATGATGGGCTAATAGGATGTGGCCCAAGAATAGAAGATGATGGACTAATAGGTGGTGATCCATACCTAGAAGACAAGGGGCTAGTTGGGCATGCCCCAAGAATAGAACATATTGGACTACTCAAAAATGTCCCAAAAATAGTAGAGGGAGGGCTACTAAAAGGTGATTCACACCTAGATGAATATGAATGGCTACTTGGCGTTGACCCCATAAGAGATTGTGATTAAGGAATTCTATGATAGAGAAAGAGTTATTGGGTAATGAGAAGATAGGCCATGGATCAATGCAAGACCAAGTAGTTTCATCACATAATAAAGAATGTGAAGATGGAAGAATAAGAGGAGGATAAAGTTGCATGATCTAAGGCTCTTCCTCCATTTCTTGATAAAATGAATCAACCTTTTCCTCACAATATGCAGACACATCAAAGTCTAAAGAGAATCCTTTCTCATAATCTGCTAAAGGAATATCTTCATATGCCCCTTATTATTTCTTCATTCTAAAAGAGATCAATCGGTATGATTTGTTGATCAACCACCAGGGGTTGATTGGAGGAAAGAGATCCAATTGGTGTGGAAGACTTAGAATATGTTTGATGATGATTGATAGAAGAAGATGATGTGGGGGACAAAGAAGATGTGTAGCTAGATGTCTTAGGAGTAGAAGAAGGTGGTGTGGACCTACCTATATGATGGTATATCATCTGTAAACTAGTAGGATTAAGTCCAAAGTCTATAGATTGTGACGTATGGGTCAATTCAGAAATTTGACTCAAAGGACTTTGAGTCACATGAATATTCAAAGAAGGAATACTTATTGGGGGTGATTGATGAAGAAGGTCCTGTGAAGAAGGGGAGGACCGTGATTCAAGAATCACATCGATGAATAATAACAAGGGTCTTGCAAAGAAAGAGAGGACCATGATTCAAGAATTGTATTAGATGTTTGATTGGAGGGATTTAGAGTTGCACATATCTTCAAAGGAAGAAGATGTCATTGAGGTGACTGATAAAAGGGGTCCAGGAAGAAAGGGAGGACCACGACATAGGAGTCATATTAAATGTATGATGAAGAGGTTCCTGCGAAGATAGGGAGGACCATGACATAGGAGTCGCATTAGATGACTTAGGAGTTAGAGGAAATATTTGGATTGGATTCCTTAGAAGAATAGGAAATGTTTTGGTTGGAATCCCCAGAAGAAGAGGAAATGTTTGGATTAGAATTAGAAGAAGAGTGGGGTGAACTGAAATAATAATTTGGATCAAAAGTGTCCAAATCATACCACTGACTATGAGACGAAGGTGGGGAATGAGTTACCCATATGGGCTCTCTAGCACAAATAACCGAATGAGATTTGTTCATGATGAGCGTCTTTTGATTTGTACACTAAAATTTTGATTCCTTATTGTCGTATGTATAAGATACCTTGTGATAATTAGTCATTTTCGACATCATTTACTGCAAAAATTTATATATCTAGATAGTGTGATGGAATTCCTTCAAAGGGAAGGAAGTGGCATGTCGATCTAGGGAAGCATAATGACAACCAACTAGACATTTCATAAGTATTGATATGCGTGCATGATTTTTTGAAGAAGGTCTAAGGAAAATAGACATCGTGATGATGTAATATTGATGAGATCAAAAGGGATTGTCCTAGAAAATAAGTTTTTGAATGAATAATCACAAGGAACAATCATGTAAGTGTGAAACACAAAGCCAATCAACAAGGAAATACACGATATGAAAATCCATGTGTAAAGTGATAGTTCGATGTAAATGTGATCAACACAATGTCAATATATACATCAAGCTCAAAATGAACAATGTGTAAATATTAACAAAGGGTAGATGTGACTCCCAATCAAAGGATACCATGACAAGTTCAACAACCAACAAGGCCTTAATGTTAAAGGGTGAGGTTTATAAATGTAAGCCATGTAACCACAACAATTGGAAACGTCTATCAAGCTTCACAGAGAAGTGAGATATTAGTGTCAAAGTGGTATTGAAATGATGCAATCAAAGTAAATGACAACCTTCAAGATTTTGGACAATGTTTGAAATCAAACTAAGTCTAAGTGTACTAAGGATGTGTTAAAATGTGATCAGCGTAACACCACAATGCGAACACTTTGATCATGTTTACGAGAGATGTGACATAAGTATCTTAATTATGTCGAGACAATGCAAACAAGGTAACATGTCAAAGGGAGATAAAATGATGAATCAATCCTAACTATGATGACGATTCGGCGTGGGTATCAAGATCACAAAGGATACAAATGATATAAATATGTCTCCACACACCATATACTTTTAACTAACTCATATGCAAACATGGATGGGTGTACATAAATGAACAAAATAGTGGTGAAATAATCAATTGATAACACAAAGGGAGTCACTCCTCTTCGATCAACAAAGTATCAAAAGAAAGTGAATGAAGTAGATCAAATGGGTATGAAAAATGTTGCCTTTACTTCAAAGCAGAGTTTCACCTCGCATTAAGGCAAGTGAATAACTAAGAAAAGTAACGCATCCCATGTTTCATGATGAATGATGGCTCATAACTCAACACTATTTTGAAATGGTCAAAGTGGGCTCTGGCCAAATAATATCTTCCTAGGTGGTTATCTCTTCCTAGTTATTACAAAGTTGTCTTAAGCGGCGCTATTTACCCAAATAGTCCACACTATCTTGGGAGTATCTCGGCTTTACATTACCCCCTTTGAGAACAAAGGGAAAATAGTGTGTCCATGCGTGCTCTCCTGCGGTCACCATATGAAAAACCAAAATGCTATCTCACAAGGTAATAGTAGTTAAGTAGGTAGCGCAGAGAACTTCCCGTTTCATCCACAAGGTTCCTTCTTGCGTGGACTACTTTGGGGTTCCTAGTACAACTCCCATTATTGTAGCTTAAGGAATTATGCCAAAGGGGTTATGTTCCATTGAGTGGATAGGGACGTATCCTTTTCCGAAACCCGCAATACAATGTTTTGAATATGGTGTGTTTTTATCTTTTAACTTAAATGTGGTTTTAAGTTTCACACCATTTGGTAACCTACAAGAAACGTGCGTGTATTAGAGGGTTTTGTGTTTTTTTATGTCTCCTTTCTTTGAAAAGTGATAAGATGATATAAAGGAGATAAGATGATATTTTTATTTCTCGGATCGTCCTAAGACGTAAGGAAAAAACATACGCAACAAGTTTTATCACTTAAAGTTTTAATAAATGGAAAATTTCTAAGTACAATGTGAAAATAAGTTCCTTTTAACCAACTTTGAAAGCTAATTAATCTATTTTTCAAGTATGAAGAAAGTGGTGAAACATTTCTAATTCCCAAGATCACCTACAAAGGCGCAAGTGAAGAGCATACGCATTGCAAATATTCACAAATAAATATGCAAATGTTTTTTATTAAGTTAGTATAAAAAAATTAATGCAAAGGAAAATTGTAAACCACTATTAGAACCCTGCAAGAGCTAGAAAATAAAGAAAATAAAAAAATTCTATAAATACAATTTTTGCACTTTTTAACGGTTTTTAGTAATTTTCATTTTTGGAGGTCTCTGTGGCATTTTGGGAGTTTTGTGATAGAATTAAGTATAACAAATATATCTTAGTTTTGGAAAATCCCTCACAAATTACGCTTTGTTCTCTTTCGATGCCTATTTAAACTCCAAAAATGGGTTAACAAGTCAAAACTTTTGATCAAAACAAGGAGCACTAAAAGGTTGTAGCAAAAACTAGATTAAATGGACATACCTATGCCCCCTTTTATGCGTGTGCACCTCCCATAAAAATACACCTAATCCACTCGAAATCCATGTGCGATTGGGTTAGGGAGGATGTACCCTATACATTTTGCAAACTTACGGTGCTCTTGTTCTACCAAAAAGGCGTGTGCGCTAGGATCGGGGTGTGTGCACCAGGGGTAGGTAAACAAGTATCAAGTTATGATAGAGCACCTAAGCCATGAGATAGGTTCTGCGCCGCAGGGTTAGGGTGTTTTCACCAAAGCACTACTAACTTCTGATAGAGCTCCTCCGCCACCAAAGATATGCCCGTGCTGTGTTGAGTGTGTGTATGCGCTTACCTAATAGGTTTTCTCTTTGCAGTGAAGGTATAGTACAAAAGAGCATCTGCACCCAAATTAGTAAACTGCATCCTAGTTAGGGTATGTGCGTCGGGGTTAGTGTATGTGCACCAGGGTTGGAAAATAGAAATACAAGCTCAAACAGTATGCTTGCACTACCTGAGAGGTGCCTGCGTGAAGATAAGTGTGTTTGTGCCCCAGTTAGTGTACCTACGCCACTTTTGTAACCAATGTATGGAAAGAGACACATCAAATCTCACCATACTTCAAATTTTAACAAGTTAGCTTGAAATTGACAACAATCCATTAAAATGATAGCTATAAAATGAGAACCTACACATATAATACTAGTAAAAACCCCAAGAAATAAAAATAATTTTACTATATGTGCATATCAAAGGTTAGCCAAAAATAATAGAATTCAAGCTAAAAAATGATAAGAGACTAAGCATTTGGTCCCACCGGGTATGCCTTTTGTGTTCGTGCATTTTTTCTTAAGCTATGTTAGATGAATAAGAACTACCACCTAAGTAGTTCTATAACAAAGCTAAGTCAAAATCTAAGCACCATCAAGATGAGAGCTAAACAATACCAATACTAAGCATAATGCATTAAATTTTAATTAACATACTAAAGTATTCAAACCTCTACTTCTCTAGATTACCAACAAAAGGAAATGGACCTATGTAGACTCCATGGCAATCAAATTGATTGTTTTGATCTTCAAGAACCTAGGAATGGGAGCTCATCAAAGCTTGGCTATAAGAGCCTTTGACTATTCCCATATGTCCTAAGCACTTGGCTAGAAAATGTAAGAAAGGAGGCGTAGCTCTTCAAGTGGTGAATTTCTCAAGAATAAGAAGGAAGCTTATAGTCTATTTGCTATGTGTTTTTGCATTTGTCTTCTCAAGGAATTTAGGTGTAAGTGTAAAAGTAGGAGGAGGACTCTTTATATATCCCAATGGATAAAGGAATCATTACATCCCTTTGCATGTGCAATAATAGGGATGTTGAGTTAGTTGTGGATAAGAGGGGTTTAGATAGGGTTGAGTTAACTTTATGAGGGTTTAGCTTGTCCTTTAGTAAACCATGTGGATAAAGGGGGCTTATTAATTAATCAAGATGATTAATTAATAGATGTGCAAGCTTATAGAAGCTTTTAGCGGAATATTAGCATGATTTAGGCTACGAATGTGGATTAAAGAAATTAAATATTGATTTATTGGTTAAATGAAAGGGAAGATAATTAATTAATAATAATTAATAGTATAGATAGAAGGAGGGATTTATTAACGAAAGGTCATTAATTAGGGTATTTATTAGATAGGTGACTTAATTAATTATCTTAGTGTAATTAATTAATGATGATAGGAGATAAGATGAGCGCCGTTGACGATATGTCACCAATTTGCAGGAAAAGAGATAATTAGCGCAATTTAAATATTTTAGTTTCTCGTGCGTAATTATGGGTGTCTACAAATATCAAACCCTTATACCATACAAACTATGAATCAAAATGAACGTATGATTATATCTACATTTCCTAAGATTTCCCTAAAACTAACATCCCATACATATTAGCAAATTTAAAATGTAACATTTCGGTAATATGAGACTACATTATACATATACTCATTTTACAATGACCTATATAAATTACAATAGTAAATAATGAATTACACATCGTCCTTTTGCCATCTTCCTTGCATCCCGCAAAACCATGTGAGGATGAAATTAGTGATAAATCATTGGCATTGCATCCACCTAATCTAACATAATTAACATCTTTAGAATCCCAATTTACATAATAACAATACTTACAATTTGCATTCAAAAGGAAACATTTAGAAACATGTATTCGATTCACTTCATTTCATAACCAAGGAGAGGTAAAGAAAGGAACAAAGAGAAGCACCATTTTGTCGAAAGTTCTATTTCACACAACAAGTTAAACTATAGAGTATCAAACAGATTATTTATGTGTGTCAAAAGTTTTCATAGTGGTTTGGCAACCCGACAAGGGCCCTACAACTTTCTTTTTTACGTTTTCCTCCTAGTTAGAAAACCATTCAATTTAGATTCGAAGCTAGGAAACTAATTTCAAGTGTTGTATTCTAGTGAGCAAACACACCACGATTAAAATTATACGTGTCCACTTATATACCAAGAGTTCATAGGAACTGACATAATTTAGAACTAGTAAATGGTTTATGATTGGCGGCTAGTTTTCTGGGGCCATCGGTCGTAATTGGCCTAGTTGTAAATGGTCAAAAGTTAGCTCGAGGGCTCAGAAAACCACGTCCAAAACTAACGTTCAATGGATGAATGTGCCACAATAAATTTTCTATAAGTTCCACCATATATGGAGAATTCATTAGAGTCTTCAGAAACTAAAAACTAAAACATGGTTTTCAAATGGCGACATAATTTCATAAGCCATCGGTCCCAATTGGTCTAGTTTAACCTAGTCAAACTAGGACTAGAGGCCTCCAAAATGGCTTTTCCAAACAATACAAAAATCTTTTTTTCCCTAAACTGAATGTTCCATGCTATTGTCTAATAAAAACACTAGAGGTTTGCGAAGAGGATCAAAAATTCTCTAACCAAGTTTCAAATGGTGGTATAAAACAAAATCTAACTTTTTAGATTTAGTAGCTTCATCTTGCCCGAAAAATAGGGTAATAGGGCTCCTAAAAGGGCATCAAAAAGATCACAAATGTTCATTCGGTTTGAATATAAGGATTAAGTGATACCTCACATAGTAAGGTACGCGAAGGAAGATTAACCCCCTGCTTTTCGAAGTTACAAAGGTTACTTTACGAGTCCCTAGAACCGCAATTTATCTATTTAAACCATGAGATGGTCAACATATTAACCGGGGAGTCAACTTCAACTTGTCGATAAAACAAAACCGTAGTGATCTAGTTTGATAAGGAATTTTTCTCAATCACCTCAAAATGAGGGTTGAAGTTCATGGTTTACTAAAAATGGTTATCTTGATTGCATGAGTTACGATGCAACACTTTATTATTTTGCACCAATTTAATGTAAAACAAACTAATCTATGATAATCCCAATCTTTTAAAAATATATTTCATTTCAAATGAAAAACTAAAGTATAATAGTTATGAAAGATAAGGAGAGATGAACCATGCCTGGAGGAACGAAGCATGTCAAAATTATTGGACTCAATTCTGCAATTAAAATAGGCATTTCGTCAAACAGTTTACACGCATCTAAAATTCCTCCATTGCAATTTTTTTAATATTTTAACCCATTACACCAACATGATTTAAGTATTCACACCTTTTGATGCCTTCCTACTTAAACTCGGTTTCCTTGAAGAGTTTGTCAAAGGAATGTTGACCCCATTGTTAGGGTTGTGTACAAGTATCACATCAACTATCATGGGCTCAAACAAGCTTAATCTCCATGGCTCTATTTTCTTGAAAACAACATGGTGCTTTCCCATAACTAATCTAAACCTATTCTCCTTGGATTTGAGAGATTACGAAGAAGAAGATGAGAAGGAATATGCCCCATAAATATCCCCAGTAGAACATACAAATGGAAACCTTGACCCCACTATAATGTGCAAGATCTTAAAAAAAAACTATGATCTTCTCAATTTTGGCATGTTCAGTGTGGGAATTACCAAATAATGCCATTGTCAATTTGGCATCAACCACAATTATTCATAATTTAAGATGATATAGTTGAAGAAACTAAGGACCACATACTAGCAATTAATTTATATCATGTTACACTTTACAAAACAACAACATACATGAACAGTTCTCCAACTCTTCACATGCAATATTTAGCCACTCTCTTCACATACCAACTTAACAATATCGAAAGTGTAGCAATATTCTTCTTTCACTTTATGTGCCACTTCCAAGGAATCTTCTAGCGGTATATTTTCACCCCTTTCACGCATGAATTGTTGAACAAACAAATTTAGGTGTCTTCAGAATAGGAATTGACTTGATGCTGATTGAAATCACATAACCATCGGCTATAGGTATAACATGGGCAGCCCCATCTCTAGTATCCATAACCACTCCAGGACATTTCACACTTATAAATAGTATACCCAACAGCCGGCAAGCAAGGAGAACATGCATGGTTATATAAAGGCTGGAACATTTAATGTTTCAACATTATTTCTCCTTATTAACACTTTTCTCGAGCAAAGAAAGGACTCTCGGTTAGGAGCAAATAGTGGTCCTCGGGATCACATCATAAATAATTGAATATACATTCCTACAAAAATATCTCCTTGGTATCCCATTTTTTTAACGACCGTGGCGAATAGGATAAATGAGATTATACGCACTACTAGGATAATAAAGAAATCAAGATCTTTCATGACACCCGCATTGTGTTGTGCTAATCAATTTTCTTTTCTAGAGCCTCTCAATTGACTTAAAAATAATTCATTCACATCAACTATTGTAGGGATGATGAATCATGGCTCCACATTTCTAGCAAAACCCATATTTGTGTAACCGGTGCCATTGTCAATGACAACTTCATGGCATGTTGTTACATCCATGTTCTATGATATTCAAACTCAAGACCTTCTCGAGATCTGCTCCACACTCCGTTTTCTTCTATTTTACCTATGGATCAAGATCAGCTCAAGAATGTAATGAATAAAGTATATACACAAAACGGGTTTGTTGAAAGTCCTTATAGCTTAAAAAGATAATTGATAGGAGAAAATAAAAATTCCACAACCTAGATTCACATAGCGAAAAAAAAAATTTAAGTGCACTCTCTTCTATCTACTCTTGGTTGTGTCCTAATAGAGTTGACACATCCATGATCCTGGCTTGGGTGAAGTCTAGAAACATCTATTGCTTGGGATTTTTATGCAATTGTTTTGTCTAGATTATAGTAAGTCACCATTTGTGAAATTGTTGGGAAAAGGGGTATGGGGATAGGACTTGGAAACATGCTCTCCAAAGCTCGTAATCCATACATTCCAAACAAGGACACATTTGACCTAACATTCGTGATTTTGAGAGGAAAAAGGTGAAAGGACATTGTTTAATATTATATTTCTATGTCTGAATTTCCCACACAATCCGGTATGAGCTAGTTCAAGAACAAATGAAGAGTGTTTCACAAGAAATGGAAAGAAATATAATATGGAGAGAGGACACAAAATCCAAACAAGATTACAATATCTCCCAAGTACAAGTTAGAACGTATCCCAAAAAAGTTTTTATATTATTTAATTACCACTAGCCAAGGTGCATGAATCCCTTAGGAAGTTGTAACCACTCACGACCTCAACACAATAACTAGCCCCCATTAAATTAAATTATCTTTTTATCTATCATTATTTTATCTTAGTTTCTTCTTATAAGGTAGTAACCATGTTTGCGAAAGGACGTGGTCGAGTAAACAAAGTGAGAGTTAGGAATTACATCTCGCTCCCCTTACGAGAGCATCGTCCTCGAATGAGCACAAAAGTGAGGATACAAGGGTAATCAAAGGGATAAGAAATTAAGGATAGTTAATGATGACAAGCTCCTAAAGTTCTGTGAAGATTGACAATTTTCAATTTACATTATTACCTAATTACTATTTTCCTTTAATAATTTTTTTTTCCAATCTCAAACTCTTAATATTTCATTATTTTAAGATTTTAGTTTGCTAATTTTTGTGGGTGCCCAAAAGAAACTGACATCATACTCCCACATCAAAGCTAAACAAAAAACTAATGATTCACAAGACATCATGATATGTACTTTCATGACTATATCACATCACAAGAACTCAACCGAACCATTGAAAAAAAATGTACATAGCTCTCACAACATAGTAATTATCACACATGCTTCTGACACAAAGGTACTCATAACATAAGCAGACTACAACAACATGGAATTCTAAACATGTACACATACAGGAGATTCACGCAACTCAAAACCATAACTGTAGCTATATATGGTCAAGATGGAAACAACACCATACCAACAATGAGGAGCATCAATCCTCAACATCATAAAATACAACCGGACTCACAAGAGTACACATAACTCACTATACCAACTCCACACATCACAAGACATCAAAAAATATCCATATATCTCCTAAAGCATCACAAAAAAATACATATACCTCCCAAGAATCACAGAACAACTCCATATACCTCCCAAAGCATCAATCACACCCACACAAATCTC